>JAWWNF010000347.1:1800000-2298260 GCA_034641395.1 Darevskia armeniaca
GCATCATGTCAGGAAACGGTCTGCTTTATTTCCATCCAAATTAACATGGCTCGCCCCTTGTGTCCATTACACTGATTTTCTGCCAGGAACAGTAAGTCCTACACTGTTTTATATACACACAGAACTGGAAGGTGGGACTGCAAAGTTGGAAAGAGGGACACTATGGGGGCAAAGTGGACTTAAACAGTCCATCTTTATTTCCACCAAAACTGGCTAACATGTTGTTTCAGCATTTCCCCCCAAATTTCATCACATTATGTAAGCCATTAAAACAGCAGGGAAATCATAGCTCAAATCTGCCACAATCTTCTGAGCTAACAGAGTTGCAAACATGCAAACACACATTTCCTGGAAGCAATTAATATAGGAATGAGTGCTAAATTACCAGAAATGAATTTTATATTGTAAAGAAGATCACATAAGAAGTGGGACTTAGTATGAAATGAATTGCTGGGGAAATAGAATAAAGTGGTGTCTGGATGCAACCTAGGCTTTCTCTGAGCCTTCCATTTTGAACATCAGGCAAGCCTCATTTGTGTCAACAAAATAAGGAGAATTTATCTTCAGTTTATCTTTCCTCTCCAAACTTCTTCATTTATTTTTTTGTGGTTGCAGCTGAACCAGTCCAGACAGCTGGCAAAGGAAGGTTTTTGTCTGGCTTCAGATTCACTTCCTTTCACTGTGTCTCTTGCACAGTAATAAACAGCAGTGTCCTCTGGTTTCAAGCTGTTCATTTGTAGATACAGCATGTTTGAAGGGTTGTCTCTGGAGATGGAGAAGCGCCCTTTCACTGAGTCAGCGTAATATTGTGAGCTTCCTACACCATTGTTTATACTTGCAACCCAGTCCAGCCCCTTCCCAGGAGCCTGCCGCACCCAGCTCATCCAGGCGGAGCTGAAGGTGAATCCAGAAGCTCGACAGGAGAGGCGGAGGGACTCTCCAGGCCTTTTGACATCCCCTCCAGACTCTACCACCTGGACTGCTGATTGGACACCTAGAAAGGGGGGGGGAAGCCATATTTAAAAGATCTGCTACATATGAAGCCCTACATTATACTAGTCATCTTTGTATAAAGCAGGAATAAAATTACCTCCCAAAACTGCTGAAACAAAAACTAATTGAAGCCAAAGTGTCATGTTTGTCTCCCCCTATTGCTCTGAGGAACTGACTGGAAAGTGGTTCAGCAGTTCTACCTCTGGGTGTCGGCTGGGCAGAGAGTGGGCTGCTGCTTTAAACAGGAAGCTGCCTCTGTATTTACATGCAGCTCAGGATAAAAGAGCAACACAGGCCTTTGACTGAGCAGATCTGTTTAGCCTTATACCAAACACATGACTTGCAGACCCTATTTTCCAGGGACAGTCCCAGTTTTACAAAAGCCACCCCGGTTCTTTATTTGATACTAGAATGCCCCACTTTTCCTTAGGACATCCCTATTTTCACCAGAGAATTGTTGGAAGGTATGGACTCGGTACCAGGCCCATGCATGGGCGTAGCCAGGGGGGGCAGGAGGGGGCAACTGCCCCCCCTAGAAGGCAGCTGCCCTCACCCCTAGCTGCCCCCACCACCCCAGCCCGCGCTGCACGCTGTTCCCAAAAGCCTGCTTTTGACATCTTTTGGGATAAGCACTATTCCTTCCTTCTGGGTGGAGCCGCGGAGGCGAGGCTCCGCCCAGCAGCCAGAAGAAAGAAGGAGGAGTGCACGTGGCGGCCGAGCGAGCAAGCCGAGGTGAAGTTTTTTACCGTGAGGCTGGAGGCTGATGGGGAAAAGCGTCCCCTCCCGCACAGCTTGCCCCTCTTCACCCCCCTCCCTCCCTCCCGCCTCCCGATCTCCCCTTTCAAGTTCCCCCGTTCTTCCTATCTGCCTTGAGTTCTCCCCACTGGGAGGCTTGGAAAGCATTGTGTGTGTTCCTCTGACAGTGAGGCTACAGGGGGAAACTCTCCCTGTTCCTCAAACATCGGGCGCTGCCCCGGGTTGCAGGGGCACCTGGTTGGGCTGGGGTCGTGTTTTGCTTCTCAGTCGTCTGTCTCCTGGGTTTGGCTGAAAAAGCAGCGCTGCTACCGTTGCTGAGACTGAGCGAAGAGGGAGTTTGCTGGGTGAAAACGTCTGGAGAGGAGGGGATGAGATCTCCTTGATTCCCCCCCCCCCCGGAAGTTTCCTTATCAGTCTCCAGACATTTTCACCCACCTTGAGACTGCTTGATAATAAGCAGGCTACTCTGTGAACTATTAACGCCTAATCACAGTTGATCTCCGTGAGGTTTTGGTCGCTAAAACTGACTCCTGCCCCTCCCCCTCGTCCCACCCTTCATTGTCTGGAAGGGAAGAAGGAGCTTTCTCTGTGCTGCTGTTTTGATCCACAGCGATCTTTTTGTGAGTGACTTTACCCCTTTATCCTTTGCTTTTAACCCCCCCACCCTTTTTTTAACCCCTTAAAAACGTGTTTACTTGGGTGATTTTTCAAATCTTTCGTGTGCTGGTGTGCATGCACATGAAAGCTCATACCAAGAACAAACTTATTTGGTCTCTATGGTGCTACTGGAAGGATTTTTATTTATTTATTTATTTATTTATTTATTTTGTTTTGACTATGGCAGACCAACACGGCTATCTACCTGTAACTTACTTGCAAGTAATTAAAGTAAATTATAAGCTATTTAGCCATAAAGTGTTAGTGTTCTGATATGCTGCTGCATGGAAGAGGTGTGGGTTGCCATGTCTCCTTGCTTTCAGATTCTTATAAAGTGGTTGAGAAGTAAAGGAATATTAGAGATGCCAACTTATGTGACCAACATCTGTGCAGACTGCACCTGTGAAACTTATATTATTGTTCCTAGTAATTTCACTGCTTGAGTTCTGAAATTGTCAAAAACTCATAGGAAAAGCCTGTGTGGATAAAGATTGGTTTAATTATCCTAACAGGAGTTATAATTTTTTTACTGTTTGATATTTTGTTTTGAGGTGGAATGTGCTGCTGCTTGTGAGACCAAAAATATTTTTTTGGGTGGGTGGGGGCCTGCTTTAAATAAGAGTTACCTTAAAAGGCTAACAAATTTAGTATGGTGTAAGCCAGTGGTGTCCAAACTTTTCAAAGAGGGCCAGATTTGATGAAGCGAAGGGCCGTGAGGGCTGACCAAAGTTGTTAACCTTTTTTTTTAGGGTTGAAGTTGTTGAGGGTTTTTTTAAGGATTTTACCCCAGGAAATAACTGCCACAGGGGCTGGATTAAACCAACTGGTGGGCCGAATTAGGCCCCCGAAATGGATTTTGGACATGCCTGGCTGAAATATCAATTCAATGGAGCTGAATAAATAAATAGCTGCTGTGGTGTTTTTTTGTTTTGCTTTTTATTTTGGTAAACCACTTTGCAGGTTTTTAAAAATAATTTTATTAAATAAATAAACAATACAGTGGTACCTCTGGTTACATACTTAATCCGTTCTGGAGGTCCGTTCTTAACCTGAGGTACCACTTTAGCTAATGGGGCCTCCCCCTGCCGCTGTGCCGCCAGAGCAGAATTTCTGTTCTTATCCTGAAGCAAAGTTCTTAACCTGAAGCGTTATTTCTGGGTTAGCGGAGTATGTAACCTGATGCGTACGGTATGTAACCCGAGGTACCACTGTAAATATAAATAAAATAACACAAGCCAAAACAGTCCATCCTGTAGATTTAAGTATCTGTCCATAGTCACCTACTTGTTATCAGAGTCCCAGAATCCACATTCGTTTGTAAGAAAATATGAAATAATGTAAAACCTTTTTTGCAGGCAAAAAACAACAACACACAATGTTGGGGGGGGGGGATGACAAGAAATTTCCGCACTGGGTGCCACCTGACCTTCCTACGCCTCTGTGCCGAGCGGAGCGCGGCGCCCGGGGGAGCTTTGCGCACCGCTTGGAGTGAAAGGCGCCACCGCGCATAAAGTTGCCCTTGCGCCCGCCCAGGCTTGCCCGGGGAAAAGGCTTCCCAGGGATCGGGAGAGATGCGCCCCTATTTTGGGGGGTGAGGCTGCGCCCCTATTTTTTTTTTTAGGGGGTCCGTTTCCTTCGCCTTTGGAAACACCTGCACCGACTCCTCGGGGATTGAAACGAAAGTTTTGAACAAGTTTTCTTCAAACCCAATAAAAATGATATTAGCATAAGACATGTAACTAGAATAAAAATTAAAATTAAAAATTAAAAAAAAATCAAGCAAATAATTGCAATAACTACCGTAATAAAGCGCTGCTATAATTATATATAATTTTCTTAAAATGTTGGTTTCATTCGCCTTTTCCATGCTGAAATGTCACAACCTGAACGACCATGGCTTGCCCCCCCCCCTAGTTTTGATCCTGGCTACGCCCCTGGGCCCATGCAGAGCTTATCTGAGACCCGGGTGGAAGTCTTGTTAGAATAAAATTATCAGCTCAAACAAAAAAGGAATTGGTCCCTGGCACCCACCATAACTGCTGTTTTTAAGGGAATCCTGATACAGCTTCTCAACATCCTCCATCAGATCAATATCTATCTATCTATCTATCTATCTATCATCTATCTATCTATCTATCTATCTATCTATCTATCTATCTATCATCTATCTATCTATCTATCTATCTATCTATCTATCTATCTATCTATCTATTCATTTATAAAATTTATATACTGCCCTTCATCAAAATATCTCAGGATGATTCACAAGATAAAAGCACAAATATATAGTCAAAACAGAAGCAACAAAACAGTAAACCCCCTCCCACAAACACATTTAAAAGGCTGTAGAATATCAATTACTCAAGGACCAAGTTGAAGCTAATGTGAGCCATCCTGTGATTTTCAGATGACGGGCGGTGTAGAAATTTTATATCAGTGCTAAATTTTTTTTTTAAAAAATGAGTGATCTTGATTTATCCCAGCTATGCTCAATTCTGAGTGTTCAGGCGTCATGTCAGAAAATGGTCTGCTTTTATTTCCAACCAAATTAACTTGGCTGTCCTCTTGTGTCCATTACATTGATAGTCTGCCAGGAACAGTAAGCCCTTCATTGCTTCATATACAAACAAAGCAGGAAGTTGGGACTGCAAAGTTGGAAACAGGGACACTCTGGGGCAACGTGGACTTAAACAGTCCATTTCTCCCCCACTTGCTGAAGAGGAATAGAGGTGACATTGCCTACATCTCCTGCTGGGGCTTTGTGGAAGATTCTGAATAATCAATGTTGGGTAAAGAAGCTTGGATTAGATGGACTTGTGGTAGGAAAGTATGGAATAGAACAGAAATTCTGTCTAGTCTTGACACCCTACTGGACTGCCTCAAGCCCCCGGGACAGTCACAAGTCTTTGGTCTCTTTGGCTTGGCTGGTCAACAGCTGAAGTAGAAATGCCACTTTGGCCCCTTTGATTAGCCTGCTAAGGCCCAGAGAAGCTAGCAGCAGTTGGCTCACAGATAAGGAGACAACAGTCCCCTTCTCTGTAAACTCTGTGTGGCTAAGAGTCCCCCTTATCACATTTAAAAGGCTGTAGAATATCAATAAGTCAAGGACCTGGTTGAAGAGGAACGTTTTTGCCCGGTGCCTAATATATATATATATATATATATATATATATATATATATATATATATATATATATAATATATATAATGAAGCACCAAACGAACCACCTTGGGAGAGTATTCCACAAATGGGGAGCCGCCTGGGGAGAGAAGACCCATTTTTGTGTTGCCACCTTCTAGACCTCACATGGAAGAGGCAAATGAAGAAGGGTCCCAGATGATGAACACAGAATTCAGGTCAGTTTTATGGGGAGAGGCGGTTCTTGAGGTATTGGGGTTCCAAGCTGTACAAACCACATAACCTCTCCAGCCCTTTCCATAGCCTCCAACATTCCTCAGATGAAAATAGGGACATTCTATTCTACATCACTATCGCTGCTTTCAAGGAACAGGGACCCCTTTTCCCTGGAGTTTTTCCTCTCACTCCTCCGGCATCATCCCACACACATACCCCTCCAGAGCACTGTGAGCATGAAGTAGGTGGATATGTGGTTAACCCTGGTACTTCCATCCACACTTCCATCTGCATGCCAAAGGGAGAGAGAGGGTTTCCCCGTCCCACACTGCTGCAGAAGGCAACAGGGAACTGGAGCACACAAGCAACAGGAGGACCAGGCACGCAGCCTGGGAGTCATATTGGACTCACAGCTGTCCATGGAGGCGCAGATTAATTCTGTATCCAGGGCAGCTGTCTAGCAGCTCCATCTGGTGCGCAAGCTGAGACCCTACCTGCCCGCAGACTGTCTCACCAGAGTGGTGCATGCTCTAGTTATCTCCCACTTGGACTACTGCACTGCGCTCTACGTGGGGCTACCTTTGAAGGGGACACGGAAACTGCAATTAATCCAGAATGCGGCAGCTAGACTGGTGACTGAGAGTGGCCACCGGGACCACATAACACTGAGAGATCTACATTGGTTCCCAGTACGTTTCTGAGCACGATTCAATCTGTTGGTGCTGACCTTTAAAGTCCTAAACGGCCTCGGTCCTGTATACCTGAAGGAGCGTCTCCACTGCCACCGTCCAGCCCGGACACTGAGATCTAGCGCCGAGGGCTTTCTGGCGGTTCCCTCACTGCGAGAAGCAAATCTACAGGGAAGCAGGCAGAAGGCCTTCTTGGTAGTGGCACCTGCCCTGTGGAACACCCACCATCAGAGGTCAAAGAGATAAACAACTATAAGACATTTAGAAAATATCTGAAGGCAGCCCTGTTTAGGGAAGTTTTTAATCTGTGACATTTTGATGTATTTTAATGTTTGCTGGAAGCTGCCCAGAGTGGCTGGGGGAACCCAGCCAGATGGACGGGGTACAAATAATAAATTATTATTATTATTATCTCCTGCTGGGCTTTCTGGAAGATTCTGACTAATCCATGTGGGGGAAAGAAACCTGAAATAGGTGGACATTTGTTCTGAACAGTCCAAATGTATTTTAATGCCCTGACACATGTCCCTGCTCCTTGTTCCTACCACCAGTTTTGCCCTACAGAAACAAATTGGAGCACTGCCTTGAGAAAGAAGAGGCTCTTTTTCCAGACTTCCTCTCACTGTGTAATCTTGCACAGTAATACATAGCCGTGTCCTCTGGTTTTAGATTGTTCATTTGCAGACACAGCACAGCTGATGGGTTGTCCCTGGAGATGCTGAAGCGTCCTGCTGCAGAGTTGTCATGGTATATTTCTCCACTATCATAGCGTATCCATGCCACCCATTCCAGTCCCTTCCCAGGAGCCTGTCACACCCAGCTCATCCAGAAGGTGCTGAAGAGGAAACCAGAGGCTCGACAAGAGAGGCGGAGAGACTCTCCAGGTGTTTTGGTGTCGCCTCCTGACACCTCCAGCTGATACTGTGATTGAATAACCTGTAAAGCAAGAGATATTATAAAGCTCTAATATTATAGATTAATGTCTAATCAATAAACTGCAAGTGTCTCCTTGCATGCCGGAGGATAACTAATAGTAATATTGACCTCTGAAGACTGCCAGGAAACAAACTAATTGAGGAAAAGGAATCATTCATTTAGCTGCTTGGGAAAAGTTGCTTGGAATAGGATGTCAATCACACAGTGCTTGTGGTTCTGGTTGGAGCTGGGGCTCAAAGAGTGTTATGTCCCAGTGGAACAGGAAGCTGTCCATGCATTTACATACAGCTCAGGATAAAAAGAGAAACACGTTAGCAACTCTTGTTCTTTGCACATACACAGTAGACGCAGCTTGAGTGATAGTGGAGCTGTATTTATGGGGAAGAATGTGGCTGGAAAAATGGATACAAAGTATGAGGCAGGAAGGCAGATTCAGCTTAAAAATTCAGTGTTTCATATATATATATGAAACACACAGAGAGAGACTTTAGCATAGTCTCCACACTTCCATCTGCATGCCAAAGTGAGAGAGAGGGTTTTCCCATCCCACACTGCTGCAGAAGGGAACAGGGAACTGGAGCACACAAGCAACAGGAGGCTGTAGAGAATGAATGAGTGTTTTCTGTTGGTTTTGAGCAAACAGCCTGATGCTACTGGAGGTTGGAATAGAGTAGGGACAGAGCTTTGATTTTTAGCACAAGATGAATGATATTTATAATCTAAGATATCATCCCTTATAATGAGAACAATATAAGAAATTATGGACCAAACTGGATGTAACTTGTATTTATTTTTAAATTTGTTTTAAAGATAAGTTCTGTAAATAAAGCTTTGAACCACATTTTTGGTCTAGAGGATTTTTATTTCAATCCAAAAGTGAGCTTTTATTCTATCAAAGGCTTCCATGTGTCCAATATTAATAATCTCAATAAGACACAGATGATGAATAAAGGAAAGGCCACAACTTAATACACCAGAAGTTAGTAGTATGGACTTTACTAGGTATGGGAACAGACTTAGGCAGAGACAAGTTGGTTCCACCTCTTGCTGTGTGCTACAGACAAGACTAGCCTTGCTGTGTGATCACAGCATGTGGGTTTAAGATTGGTCACGAAATGGAAGGGTTTGTATTAATCCATTGAGTAAACCTCACCTGCCTGCGCATTGTGCCTTGGTTAATGGGTTCAGATTGGTTGAATTACAGATCCTACTTTTTGATATATTTTAATGAATCTCATCTGTTTAGTCTTAAAATAGTTTGAGTCAAGAATTATTTCTTATGAGTAGGCAAACAAGCTTTTCCCCAGCATTCATATTTTGTGTCAACAAAATCAATACAATTTATCTTCATTTTATCTTCCTTCTCCAAACTGCCTCATTTAGTTTTTTGTAGTTGCAGCTGAACAAGTCCAGACAGCTGGCAAAGGAAGGTTTTTGGCTGGTTTCAGATTCACTTCCTTTCGCTGTGTGTCTTGCACAGTAATATAGAGCCGTGTCCTCGGGTTTCAAGTTGTTCATTTGCAAAGACAGTTGGCTGCTTGAATCATCCCGGGAAATTGTGAATCTTCCTTTGACAGAATCCAAGTAATAAATGGGATTTGAAGATGTACCTATAAGCGCCACCCATTCCAGCCCCTTTCCAGGAGCCTATCGCACCCAGCTCATCCAGGAGTTGCTGAAGGTGAATCCAGAAGCTCGACAGGAGAGGCGGAGGGACTCTCCAGGCCTTTTGACATCCCCTCCAGACTCTACCAGCTGGACTGCTGATTGGACACCTAGAAAGAGGGAAAAGCCTTATTTAAAAGATCTGCTACATATGAGGCCCTACATCATACTAGTCATGTTTGTTTAAAGGAGGAATAAAAGTACCTCCCAAAAGTGCTGAAACAAAAACTAATTGAAGCCAAAGTCTCATGTTTGTCTCCCTCTTTTGCTCTGAGGAACTGACTGGAAAGTGGTTCAGCAGTTTTACCTCTGGGTGTAGGCTGGGCAGAGAGTGGGCTGCTGCTTTAAACAGGAAGCTGCCTCTGTATTTACATGCAGCTCAGGATAAAATAACAACACAGGTCTTTGACTGAGCAGATCTGTATAGCCTTCTACCAAACACATGACTTGCAGACCCTATTTCCCAGGGACAGTCCCAGTTTTTCAAAAGCCATCCCGGTTCTTGATTTGATCCCAGAATGTCCCACTTTTCCTTAGGACCTCCCTATTTTCATCAGAGAACTGTTGGGAGGTATGGTAGGGTTGTCCCTATTTTTATTGGAGAAATGTTGGATGGAATGGACTTGGGAGCAGGCCTGAGCTGAGCTTATCTGAGGCCTGGGGTGGGAGTCTTGTTAGAATAGTAAATAATAATAATAATAATAATAATAATAATAATAATAATAATATTTTATTTCTACCCCACCCATCTGGCTGGGTTTCCCCAGCCACTCTGGGTGGCTTTCCACAGAACATCAAAAACAGAATAAAACTTCAAACATTAAAAACTTCAGATGTCTTCTAAGAGTCAAATAGTTGTTTATTTCTTTGACATCTGATGGGAGGGTGTTCCAGAGGGCAGGCGCCACTACCGAGAAGGCCCTCAACTCAACCAAAAAAGGAGTTGGTCCCTGGAACCCGACACACCTGCTGTTTTCAAGGGAATCCTGATGCATCTTCTCAATTTCCCCAATTAGATCAATATATATTTATCTATCGTCTATCTATCTATCTATCTATCTATTGATCGATCATCTATCTACCATCTACCTATGTATTTATAAAATTTATATACTGCCCTTCATCAAAAGATCTCAGGGTTGTTCACAAGATAAAAACATAAGATAAAAGAACAAATAGTCAAAACAGAAGCAACAAAACAGTAAACCCCTCTTCCAACAAACAAATCTAAAAGGCTATAGAATATCAATTAGTCAAGGAAATGGCTGAAGCCAATGTTAGCCATTCTGTGATTTTCAGATGAGGGGCAGTGTAGAAATTTGATATCACTATTAAAAAAATACAAATGAGAGTGGTCTTGATTTATCCCAGCTATGCTCAATTCTGAGTGTTCAGGCGTCATGTCAGAAAATGGTCTGTTTTATTTCCAACCAAATTAACAAGGCTGTCCCCTTGTGTCCATTACACTGATAGTCTGCCAGGAACAATAAGTCCTACATTGCTTCAGGAAGGTGGGACTGCAAAGTTGGAAAAAGGGACACTCTGGGGCAAAGTGGATTGAAACAGTCCACCTCTCTCTCCCCGAAACAGGATAACATGCTGCTGCAACATCTGTCTCCCTACCATGGCAATTTGCCTCACCTCACCTCACCTAGGAACAGAGGTATTCCCACCTGCACTTTCCCCCTTCATGCTCAACGGGAATAGAGGTGGCATTGCCTGCATCTCCTGTGTGAGTGCCTGGAGGCGGTTGGAGGATGGATGGCGGCTAACAGATTGAGGTTGAATCCTGACAAGACAGAAGTACTGTTTTGGGGGGACAGGGTGTGAGTGGGTGTGGGGGACTCCCTGGTCCTGAATGGGGTAACTGTGCCCCTGAAGGACCAGGCACACAGCCTGGGAGTCATTTTGGACTCACAGCTGTCCATGGAGGCGCAGATTAATTCTGTATCCAGGGCAGCTGTCTACCAGCTCCATCTGGTGCGCAAGCTCAGACCCTACCTGCCCGCAGACTGTCTCACCAGAGTGGTGCATGCTCTAGTTATCTCCCACTTGGACTACTGCACTGCGCTCTACGTGGGGCTACCTTTGAAGGTGACCCGGAAACTGCAATTAATCCAGAATGCGGCAGCTAGACTGGTGACTGGGAGTAGCCACCGGGACCACATAACACTGAGAAATCTTCATTGGTTCCCAGTACGTTTCTGAGCACGATTCAATCTGTTGGTGCTGACCTTTATAGCCCTAAACGGCCTCGGTCCTGTATACCTGAAGGAGCGTCTCCACTGCCACCGTCCAGCCCGGACACTGAGATCTAGCGCCGAGGGCTTTCTGGCGGTTCCCTCACTTCGAGAAGCAAAGCTACAGGGAAGCATGCAGAGGGCCTTCTTGGTAGTGGTACCTGCCCTGTGGAACACCCACCATCAGAGATCAAAGAGATAAACAACTATAAGACATTTAGAAAATATCTGAAGGCAGCCCTGTTTAGGGAAGTTTTTAATCTGTGACATTTTGATGTATTTTAATGTTTGTTGGAAGCCGCCCAGAGTGGCTGGGGGGACCCAGCCAGATGGGCGGGGTACAAATAATAAATTATTATTATTATTATCTCCTGCTGGGCTTTCTGGAAGATTCTGACTAATCAATGTGAGGGAAAGAAACCTGAATTAGGTGGACATTTGGTCTGAACAGTCCAAATATCTTTTAATGTCCTGACTCATGTCCCTGATCCTCGTTCCTACCGTCAGTTTTGCCCTACAGAAAGAAACTGGAGCACTGCCTTGAGAAAGAAGAGGCTCTTTTTGCCAGACTTCCTCTCACTGTGTAATCTTGCACAGTAATACATAGCCGTGTCCTCTGGTTTTAGATTGTTCATTTGCAGATACAGCACAGCTGATGGGTTGTCCCTGGAGATGCTGAAGCGTCCTGCCACAGAGTTGTCATAGTATATTTCTCCACTATCTTCGCATATCCATGCCACCCATTCCAGTCCCTTCCCAGGAGCCTGTCACACCCAGCTCATCCAGTAGCTGCTGAAGAGGAAGCCAGAGGCTCGACAAGAGAGGCGGAGAGACTCTCCAGGTCTTTTGGTGTCGCCTCCTGACACCTCCAGCTGATACTGTGATTGAATACCTGTAAAGCAAGAGATATTATAAAGCTCTAATATTATAGATTAATGTCTAATCAATAAACTGCAAGTGTCTCCTTGCATGCCGGAGGATAACTAATAGTAATATTGACCTCTGAAGACTGCCAGGAAACAAACTAATTGAGGAAAGAGAGTTCTCAGAATGAGAGCTTCCGTTGCGGTGGAGGCATTTGGAAGTCACCCCTCCTTGGTTTGGGGTGGGCAGGGCTTGTGGCCACAGGCAATGACCCAGCGTGTTGCTGGGTCAACTTGCATGTAGCAAGTTTTGATGGACAGCCCAGCGTCCCTTAAAAGGTGCTCAGCAGAGTGAGGTAAGCACTCTGGCTGGAGTTTCGAATCTGGACGGAGGTCGCTGGTTTACGGTTGTATGGTCTTTCTGGGCCTTGCTACGCGGTTATCAGCTTTCCTAATTGAATTTACCCTTCGCTCCCGTTGAGTTTTCCTTTGGATAATTTCTTTATTCTTGCCCTGTGCATTTAATTTGCCCCACATTTTCCTCCTTCCCAGGTTGCCCCCGTTAATTTTCTTTTTCCCTCCCCCCCACCTCGCCCCCCCTCCTCGTCCTTCCCTGTAGGCCCGTACCCCCACCCCACCCCCACCTCCCCCGTTTGGATTAAATTAAAGCTATCGGGGCGGGGGGGAACCCCTTAACCGGCTTTGCGCTGCCGCCTCGCTTGCCGCGTTACCTGGTGTCTCCTGGGGCGCGGCGGGTCGGGCCGGAGGGCCCGCGGATTGCTGGGTGGCAGCGGAGCTGCCTTCTCCCATCTCCGGAGCTCGGGGGCGGCGTGTCGGCTGGTAAATCGCCCGGGAGGCTGCGGAGAGGCTCCGGGCGCCGCGGCGCTGCTCCCTTCGCCGCTAGCTTCGCCGCAGCGCGCGGCGGATTGGTGGAGTGGGGGGAGCGGTCTCGGCGCTTGAGGGGCTCCCGCGGTCGGTGGACGCCGGGTTGGTGAGCCCCCGGGAGGCTGCAGGGAGGCGCTGGGCGCCGCGGCGCTGCTCCCTTCGCCGCTAGCTCCGTCGCGGCGCGCGGCGGACTGGTGGGGGGGAGGGGCGGTCTCGGCTTCTGAGGGGCTCCCGCAGTTAGTGGACGCCAGGCAGGTGTGCCCACGCAGCCGGCCGGCCTGCGCTGTGCCGGCCTGAGCGCGCCAGTGGGGCGGGTGCGCGGCCCGACTTTCTTCCCTGTCCGGCGCCATTTTCTGACTCCGTCTCCCGAGGCTGTGGCGGGAATCGCCATTTTGTGGCCTCCACTTCCCTGTGTTTTGGCGCCACCTGCTGGCCGTTTGCGGTAATTGCAGTCTGGCCAGTAATTTAACACTGCTTTTTTAGGTTTGCATTGGCCTTTGAAACAAAGGAAAAGGCCTGCTTCCTTGTGTTTATTGCTCCTGCCTGTTGCTTTAATTGCATTTCGCCTGTTTGGCGCCACTTGTGGGTTACATCGATCGTACCTAGGGTACTTGTTTATTTGATTTGATTTTGTTTTACTTTCTTTTATTTTATACTGTTTTAATTCTAGGTTATTTTATTGGAATTTATTTAATTTTAATTCTTTTAATTTGGTTTCACCTATTTTATTCCTTTACGTATAGCTCATCAGCTGTTTCACACCGATCACTTAATTGCATTTTATCTCCTTTGTGACTGCCACAGGATGTCCAGGTTGGAGGACACCCAGCAGGTGGCTGACGCCACAGTGGCGCAAGGGAGTGGTCAGGGTACTTCGCAAGCCCCGCGTCCGCCTGGTGCAGCTGAGAAGCTGGAGAGAATTGGCAGCGCCATGGCTAAGCTTTCAGGCGATCCTGCAGCACTGGCGCGCTTTGAAAATGACCTGGAGGGTCTCTTGCTTTTGTCTTCCCAGGGTACTGCGCATGAGGATTCACCCCGGACTGCAGCCGCTTTAGCTGCTACGCTTGATTCTTCCAGCGTAGATGAGGACATTCCTCTGGCTCAGGCCGCCGCTCTGGTGGCCGCCAAAAGAAAGGCTAAGGGGAAGGGTAGCGCAAAAGGGAGGCAGACTGCTGGGCGGAAGGCCCTTGCCAAGACACCGGGAGGTGCTGCCCGTCAGCGGCAGGCGGCGGGGAAGGGCAAGGCTGCCCATTCACGCTTGTTGTCTTTCCTAGCTCCCTCAGGTCGCTCACGTCGGGATGCCAGAGCCGCGACATCATCCGATGACGGCAGTCCAGTCCGTGATCGGGGGTCCCCTGCGCCAGCGCGGTCCGGCAAGGTGTCTCATCGCCCGCGCGCCATGGACGGGCGCAAGCGGTCTTCGGCAAAGACGCCCAGGGCCGGCAGGTCTTCCCGCAGGATTAGTTCCTCTGAATCATCGGAACCGGAAGGTGCTATGGCGCGTCGCAGACAGTCCCCAGCGGCGTCGACGTCACGTCAGCCCGACCCAGAGTCTGAGTCTTCGCCAGACGACGTCTTGCCGGTCCCGGCCAAGGCGTCATCGGGGGGGAAACGTCGCAGGCGTCGTTCCTGCTGTGGTCACAGCGACAAGAGGCGGAGGCGCGAGTCCTCCTCCTCCAGCACAGGTACAACACGGTCGTCCGACACTGATTCCAGGGAGGAACCCAGGCTGTATTGGGGATATGGCGAATCGACCCCTGGGCTCCCACGGTGGGCGTGGCAACGCAGGTCTAACACACACAGGGCTAAGTATGGGGCTCCTTTAGAATACCTGCGTGGCCGTCCTACCCCTGACGTGAAAGTTTCCACAAACAGGACTAGGGACATTATTCCGGGTAGCCACCTTTCTTCTAGGATCCGGAACAGGATCCTTGATGGAAGGTATGTCGATATATTTAAGTTGGCCCCTCCCGAGGATACCCGTCCTGAGTCTGAGGGGTCTGGTCCCCCTGCCAGGAGGCGTTCGGGTGCTGTTAAGGTGGAGAGAACGTTTGAGAAGTGGCTGGATTATTTCCAAGTCTTCGCCAGCGTAATTGCTGCATCTTATCCCAAGCGAGCTCTTCACCTTTTCATTTATCAGTCCATCGTTTGGTCAGCGTATTCCATGTCTGGGGAATCCGCTGCTCTTGCTTACGACGAGAAGTTTAGGATCAGGGCCAACAAGATAGCGACAGCCAGGTGGGACAGGAAGGAGGTGGACCTTTGGTCCACTTGGGTGGCCCCGTATGTCCTCAAAAGAGCCCCCGCTCAACGGCCATTCCGTACATCTTCTGCTAAGGCGGCTAAGCGTTTTTGCTGCTGGGGCTACAATAAAAATAATTGCTCCAGGTCGCCCTGTAACTTTCCCCATGTGTGCGAAAAGTGCGGGGGTATGCACCCGGCCACGTCGTGCGGGCGAGGGAATCGGCCCTTTCGTGGGGGACGGGGAGGGGGACAACAGCCTGCAAAACAGGCCCCCTCTCAACCCACCGCAGGCCCTTCCAAGTAGGGATGAGTTGGCATTGGCACCGACTCCTATAAAACTACAGCCTCTCCTTTCCTGGCTTGATAAATACCCTAATTTGAAGGCGGCTCGCTACCTGCGGGAAGGTTTTTCCCTTGGTTTCAGGATACCTGTTTCATCGCATCCCGTGGCGGGTAAGCCTGTTAATCAAAAGTCGGTGCGAGAAATGCCGGATGTTGCCAGAAAAAAGATTGGGAAAGAGTTGTCGTTGGGCCGCATGGCGGGCCCTTTCGAGGCTCCCCCTTTTCCTGGTTTGCATCTTTCCCCTCTGGGGGTGGTGCCTAAGAAGGCCCAGGGTGAGTTTCGGTTGATTCATAACCTCTCTCACCCTAAGGGCACTTCGGTTAATGATTCGATTCCCCCTGAGCTTTGTTCAGTGTGCTACGCGTCATTGGACGATGCTATTAAAATGATTAGGAGATTTGGCCCGGGGGCCCTCTTGGCGAAATGCGACATTGAGTCTGCTTTCCGTTTATTGCCTATCAATCCCCAGGATTTTTGGCTGCTCGGTTTCCAATTTGAGGGTGCTTACTATTTTGATAAAACTATGCCCATGGGGTGCTCCATTGCTTGTGCTGCGTTTGAAGCGTTCAGCACCTTCCTGGACTGGGCATTGAGGCATAAGACGGGCCTAAAAGGGGTCACTCATTATTTGGATGATTTTTTATTGGCCTCTGGAAAGGACTCTGGTGACTGCTTAGCGTTGCTGGGGGCCTTTGCGGAGCTTACTGGGGAGCTGGGTGTTCCCCTGGCATCGGCCAAGACAGAGGGCCCGGCCACTCGGTTGATTTATTTAGGGATTTTGCTGGACACAGTGGCGCAGACGTCCAGTTTGCCAGTGGAAAAAATCGTTACTTTAAGGAGGGTTATTGAGAAGTTGCTGCCCCTCACTAAAGTGACTTTGCGCCAGCTTCAATCTTTGCTGGGGCACCTGAATTTCGCGTGTAGGGTGGTGTCGCCAGGGAGACCCTTTTGCTCCCGCCTGGCAAGACTTACTTCTGGCTTGCGGGCGCCTCACCACTTCACGCGACTGCCCTTGGAGGTGAAGCAGGACTTGCGGAACTGGTTGCTGTTTCTGCAGGACTACAATGGGGTGTCTCTTTGGCAGGACACCTTGAACCTCCGTAACGACTTCCAAGTGCACTCGGACGCCGCAGGCTCCTTGGGCTTTGGTCTCTATTGGCAGGGTAGATGGTGCGCTATGCCTTGGCCGGTGGCATGGCAGGGGGAGGCGATTACACGGGACTTGACTTTTCTCGAGTTTTTTCCCATTGCAGTGGCCGTGCATATATGGGTCGAGGAATTCAGGGACCGTCGCGTCTGCTTCTGGTGTGATAACCAAGCGGTAGTGAGCACACTAGCAAAACAGTCATCGCGTTCCCCCAGAGTATCGTCCCTACTTAGGGCTTTCGTGCTCCATTGCTTGCGTGCTAACATTGTTTTTTCAGCACGCTTTGTTCCGGGCCTATCTAACGATATTGCTGACGCTTTATCCCGTTTCCAGATGGCCCGGTTCAGATCCTTGGCCCCGGAAGCGCGAGAGCATCCGGAGAGCTTTCCAGACCAGCTATGGAGCCTTGGAAGCATTTAGCTATGCAGGGAGTAGCTCATTCTGTTGCCCCATCTACCCTAGCATCATACAATAGGGCCTGGGCTGATTTTGCGGCTTTTCATGGATTGCCTAGTGCGAGTAGGCCGGCCTCCCCGCCTACGGCCGATATGGCCTTAGAATATCTTACGCACCTTTTTGCGTTAGGCCGCGCTCCCAGAACCATTAGGATTCAAGCAGCGGCTATTTCATTTTTTGTAAAGCTTTTCTTTAATGTGGACCCTTGTGCCGCGTTTTACATTAGGCAAGCCATGAAGGGTTGGGCCAGGATGACCCCGTCGCAGGCCCCGGCTCGGAAGCTGATCACTCTTCACCTCTTGTCCAAGATGCGAGCTATGCTTCGCGGGGTGTGCTGGTCACGTTTTGAGGCCCGCCTGTTCTCAGCTGCTTTTTCACTAGCATTTTTTGGGGCACTGCGAGTTGGGGAAGTGGTCTTCGAGGCATCCCGGGGGGCCAGTTCCCGTGGTTTGTTGTTAAAGGATGTTGATTTGTTCCCCTCAGAGGTTGTCGTCACGGTTCGCAATTCCAAAACTGACCAGCTGGGCCGGGGTGTGGTCCTGCGGCTGCCCGCCACTGGAAAGCCGGGACCATGCCCCGTTAAGGACACTGCTAGGTTCCTGTCGGTGCGTCCTGTTGGGAAGGGCCCATTGCTGGTCCATGAGGACGGTTTGCCATTGACCAGGCAGCAATTTAACTGCCTGTTAACCAGGGCTATTGACTGTCTGGCTCCGAAGCGCCCTCTCCGATTGCATGGAGCCCGGACAGCCCCGTGGTTTTCCCCGGAGCTGAGGGCGATGAAACAGTCGCTGAGATGGCTAGAGCGCCGGTGGCGGAAAACTCATTCTGAATCAGACCGGACACGGGCTAGAGCTCAACTTCGAGCCTACCAAGTGGCAGTGGCGACGGCGAAGAGGACCTTCTTCGCCGTTTCTATTGCATCTGCAGAAAACAGCAGCAGGAGACTCTTCCAGGTGGTTCGGACTCTATCAGAACCACCTTTGTCACCGGGGTCTGGTAGGGACCCCAAGATCTCCTGCAATGCTTTTGCAAAGTTTTTTGCAGATAAAGTCGCTCAGATTCGGAAGGAGGTAGACTCCACCGTGGGAGCAGGGAGCGGGAGAGTGCTAGAGCCCTGTCTAGTCATGTTTCATGGGATCAATTCCAATCTGTTACTGCCGAGGAAGTGGACAGGCTGCTTGGACGAGTGAAACCGACCACCTGTCTTCTTGATCCTTGCCCATCCTGGCTAATAAAAGCTAGCCGGGAAGGGCTGGGCGATGGGCTCCGCGGGCTGGTAAATGCTTCCCTCCATGAGGGAGTCTTCCCAGACCCGCTGAAAGAAGCGGTCATTAAACCGCTTCTTAAAAAAACATCTTTAGACCCGGCCAATATGGCCAACTATCGCCCAGTCTCAAATTTACCATTCCTGGGCAAGGTGATTGAGCGGGTGGTTGCTGAACAACTCCAGGCACGCCTGGAAGATGCGGACCATTTGGATCCCTTCCAATCGGGATTCAGGCCTCATCATGGGACTGAAACTGCCCTGGTCGCACTGGTTGATGATCTCCGCCGGGCTAGGGACAAAGGTGAGAGCTGTTTCCTAGTTCTTCTGGATCTCTCAGCGGCCTTTGACACCATCGACCATAACATCCTTCTGGACCGTCTAGAGGGGTTGGGAGCTGGGGGCACTGTTATACAGTGGT
Source organism: Darevskia armeniaca (assembly GCA_034641395.1). NCBI lineage: Eukaryota > Metazoa > Chordata > Lepidosauria > Squamata > Lacertidae > Darevskia > Darevskia armeniaca. Next base: position 1,818,915 of record JAWWNF010000347.1, read on the forward strand.
TCCACTCCTTCCTCCTGGGCCGTGTTCAGAAAGTGGTGGTGGGGGATGAGTGTTCAGACCCCTGGGCTCTCACTTGTGGGGTGCCTCAGGGTTCCGTCCTCTCCCCCATGCTTTTTAATATCTATATGAAGCCGCTGGGAGAGATCATCAGGGGGTTTGGGCTGGGTGTTCATCAGTATGCAGATGATACCCAGCTCTACCTCTCTTTTAAATCAGAACCAGTGAAGGCAGTGAATGTCCTGTGTGAGTGCCTGGAGGCGGTTGGAGGATGGATGGCGGCTAACAGATTGAGGTTGAATCCTGACAAGACAGAAGTACTGTTTTTGGGGGACAGGGTGCGAGCAGGTGTGAGGGACTCCCTGGTCCTGAATGGGGTAACTGTGCCCCTGAAGGACCAGGTGCGCAGCCTGGGAGTCATATTGGACTCACAGCTGTCCATGGAGGCGCAGGTTAATTCTGTGTCCAGGGCGGCTGTCTACCAGCTCCATCTGGTACGCAGGCTGAGACCCTACCTGTCCGCAGACTGTCTCGCCAGAGTGGTGCATGCTCTGGTTATCTCCCGCTTGGACTACTGCAATGCGCTCTACGTGGGGCTACCTTTGAAGGTGACACGGAAACTGCAATTAATCCAGAATGCGGCGGCTAGACTGGTGACTGGGAGTGGCCGCTGGGACCACATAACACCGGTCCTGAAAGAACTACATTGGCTCCCAGTACGTTTCCGAGCACAATTCAAAGTGTTGGTGCTGACCTTTAAAGCCCTAAACGGCCTCGGTCCTGTATACCTGAAGGAGCGTCTCCACCCCCACCGTTCAGCCCGGACACTGAGATCCAGCGCCGAGGGCCTTCTGGCGGTTCCCTCATTGCGAGAAGCAAAGCTACAGGGAACCAGGCAGAGGGCCTTCTCGGTAGTGGCGCCCGCCCTGTGGAACGCCCTCCCATCAGAAGTCAAAGGTACTAACAACTATCTGACATTTAGAAGATGCCTGAAGACAGCCCTGTTCAGGGAAGTTTTTAATCTGTAACATGTGTATGTATTTTAATGTATGTTGGAAGCCGCCTAGAGTGGCCGGGGAGACCCGGCCAGATGGGCGGGATATAAATAATAAATTATTATTATTATTATTATTATTATTTGCCAAAGTTATGCGCAAGTCCATCGCCGCGAGTGGTCGCTCAGTAACAGGCTATGCCCCTCATTCCTTCCGGATTGGTGCTGCCACTTCGGCGGCTCGCTGGGGGCTTTCCACTGAGCGGATCAAGGAGTTGGGAAGATGGAAATCTGACGCCTACAAGGGTTATGTTCGGCGTTGACTTGTTCTCATTATTGTTTCTGTTCCCTTCAGGTCCTGCACCCGTAAGCGTTTGGATTGTCGGGCACAGCATCGTTTACTGGGCCGGCGCCAGAGCTCGGGAAGCAGGGCTATGCCCCAACTTTGGACTATTATCACATGTTACAGTTTCATGGTTGGGAAAAAGGGGCATGTTGTGGGGGGAGTTGATGCCTGTACTTCGCACTCGCGCAGCAGGGGAGGGTCCTCCTGATGCTTTGGTTGTGCAGCTGGGGGAGAATGATCTGACATCCACGAAGTGTCAGGAGCTACGCCTGCAGTTCCAGCGCGTTGTGAGGGAGGTTGCAGTTTTATTCCCACAAGCTAAATTATTTTGGTCCCACCTACTGCAGCGCCGAGCTTGGAGGGGAGCACGTTCGGCTGTTGCAGTGGAAAGGATGCGCAGACGCACCAATAGTGCGGCTATCAGGGCGGTGTTGGATGTGGGTGGGTCAGTGATACCTCACCCAAAAATTTCTTCCAGGACGGATTCCCTTTATCGCCCGGATGGGGTCCATTTGTCTCCTTTGGGTAATGATTTATGGTTGGAGGCTGTTGGAGAAGCCTTAAAGGAGTGGCTGGGTATGTGAGTGGTTGGCGGTGAGCCGGTGGCTCGTGGCGGTTAGGCATTGGTTCAGTGGTTGGGGTGGGCAAGGCCCACCCAGTGGTGATGTCAGTGTTGGGAATTCCGTTAAAGGAAGCCAGGGGCTCCACAGTGCTTGTCCGGGCCCGAGGGATGCAGGGCCATGCCGGAGCCCCTGTGAACCCCTGGGGAGGGGGAGGCGCTGATTTCACCAGCCTCCTTAACTTTCCCCAGCTAATGGTTTCCCTGCGCTGGCAAGTGTTCAGCTCTGTCCAGCGGGACAGCTAGTCTTGCTGACTAGGGTCAGCCCTGTCCAGGAGGACAGTTGGAACCAATGCCTACGCAACCACTCATGTGTTTTGTATTCAATAAAGAAAAGTTGTGGCCAAAATTTTAATGCCAAAAACCCAAACCAAAATTATGCGTCCAGTGTGAGTTAATTGGGGGAGGGATGACTGGGTGCCTTACACACGCAAAGAGAGTTCTCAGAATGAGAGCTTCCGTTGCGGTGGAGGCATTTGGAAGTCACCCCTCCTTGGTTTGGGGTGGGCAGGGCTTGTGGCCACAGGCAATGACCCAGCGTGTTGCTGGGTCAACTTGCATGTAGCAAGTTTTGATGGACAGCCCAGCGTCCCTTAAAAGGTGCTCAGCAGAGTGAGGTAAGCACTCTGGCTGGAGTTTCGAATCTCCCACCCCCCCATCCCTGGTATAGGATGGCGCATTGACCTTGCTGTGCCTGTAAGGGGTCGTCTCTATTGAGGGGCCTGGTAGGAATTTTGCCCAAGTGGCGTATTGGCTCCTGCCACTTGGTTTTTGCCTACTATACAGCAATTAGTCACAACTTGTACGGTTGGCGGTTAGGCATTGGTTCAGTGGTTGGGGTGGGCAAGGCCCACCCAGTGGTGATGTCAGTGTTGGGAATTCCGTTAAAGGAAGCCAGGGGCTCCACAGTGCTTGTCCGGGCCCGAGGGTTGCAGGGCCATGCCGGAGCCCCTGTGAACCCCTGGGGAGGGGGAGGCGCTGATTTCACCAGCCTCCTTAACTTTCCCCAGCTAATGGTTTCCCTGCGCTGGCAAGTGGTCAGCTCTGTCCAGCGGGACAGCTAGTCTTGCTGACTAGGGTCAGCCCTGTCCAGGAGGACAGTTGGAACCAATGCCTACGCAACCACTCATGTGTTTTGTATTCAATAAAGAAAAGTTGTGGCCAAAATTTTAATGCCAAAAACCCAAACCAAAATTATGCGTCCAGTGTGAGTTAATTGGGGGAGGGATGACTGGGTGCCTTACACACGCAAAAGGAATCATTCATTTAGCTGCTTGGGAAAAGTTGCTTGGAATAGGATGTCAATCACACAGTGCTTGTGGTTCTGGTTGGAGCTGGGGCTCAAAGAGTGTTATGTCCCAGTGGAACAGGAAGCTGTCCATGCATTTACATACAGCTCAGGATAAAAAGAGAAACACGTTAGCAACTCTTGTTCTTTGCACATACACAGTAGACGCAGCTTGAGTGATAGTGGAGCTGTATTTATGGGGAAGAATGTGGCTGGAAAAATGGATACAAAGTATGAGGCAGGATGTCAGATTCAGCTTAAAAGTTCAGTGTTTCATATATATATGAAACACACAGAGAGAGACGCACACACACAATGGTAAGATGCACTGTAGTGCTATTAATTCGATTTATATGATTTCTGAATGTGCATCTATAGATATGAATTAGCATAGTTGGGGAAGAATGTGACTGGAAAAATGGATTCAAAGTCAGGACCGGTGCTAGGGCTTTTGGCGTCCTAGATGAGGGGGCAGGCCACGTCATGTCATTGTGCATGACGTAGGTGCCCCGCCCCCTTCCCGGCTGGGCGCCCCGCACCGCCGCGGTTTTCGTCGCTGGTTGGGGCGGCACGGGTTGGCGGGGGGGGGGGCGAGGGGCAGGCTGGCCAGCGCCCCCTACATTTTGGCGCTCTAGGCAGCTGCCTAGTTTGCCTAAATGGATGCGCTGGCCCTGTTCAAAGTATGAGGCAGGAGGGCTGATTCAGCTTAAAAGTTCAGTGTTTCATACATAAATACACACACACAAACACACAAACACACACACACACACAGAATGGTAAGATGCACTGTAGTGCTATTAACTCTATTTATATGATTTCTGAATGTGCATCTATAGATATGAATTAGCATAGTTTCAATACAAAATTTTACACAGATTTGTATGCCCCTTTCTGTGTGTCACAGACCTGGAAGGTATGGAACAGAATAGCAATTCTGTCTAGTCATTGGGAAATGATGGTGAGGTGGTTTTCTTGGTTCTGAACAGAAAGTTATGAAAATGTCTCTTGGGGAATCAAACTCTAATGCAGCCAGTGAAGTTGAGGCAGCTGAGGAAAAAATACTCAGCTTCACAGCTGTAACCACAAAACACCACACAAGGCTTTATTTCAGTTGTGGTCAATGGCTTCTTAGTCTTTAAATCACTGCTGCCCCCTTGTGAGAAAAAGAAAGAATCTCAGGAGATGCTGCTACACTTCACCCAGTAAGGAGATGCCTCTACCCTTTTGTACAGTTTCTCCTTTGGTGTTTCTCACTGTGGTCGACGAGCACAGTAATACATAGCCGTGTCTGCAGCTGTGACAGATCTCAGCTCCAGATCGTATGTATTTCTGGAGGCATCAGCAGTCAGGGTGATTCGGCCTTGGAGAGATGGGTTGTAGTATAATCTCCAGTTGTTGCTTGACCAGTCTATCTGGCCCATCCATTCCAGTCCTTTTCCGGGAGCCTGTCGGACCCATTCCCAGTAATTACTCTTGACAGAATCCCCAGTGACAGTGCAGGTTAGTCTCAGGGACCCTCCAGAATTCACAATCCTTGGTCCAGATTCCACCAGCTGGACACTGCAGTGGACATCTAAAGCCAACAACAAGACTTTGGTTACCATGTAATTTGTCCATCTGTAACATTTGATTTTTAATATGTTTATCTGAAAGTTACTCACACAGCGGCACTGCTAACAAAGACAGGAAAATAAAGGGGGTCTTCATTGTTTGCAGAGAGAAACTCCTCCCTCTGGATTGACAACTAAATTGGTCCAGCTGAGGATCTGAAGACATGGTGTGGGTGGAGCTATTTAAATAGAAAGCTTTTTGGACAGCGAATTTGCATCAACTTTGCATTGAATGGAAGAATCAGATAAAGAGAGATGATCTAAACTGAGAATATGCTCAGAGCACTGCTACCACCAGCGGGATATGGGTCTGTCATTTAAAGAAGTCCTCCAGGCGATACACACCCTCTTATAGGTTCCTTGCTTTCCCACCACCAGAAAGTAGCAGGAAGAATTTTTTTTACAAGCCCTCAACTTCGCTGGGGCCACACTCTGCCAATGTGTGCTATCCTGTGACTTTTGGGTGTGGGGCCGTGTAGAAATTTGATATCAGCTTTTTAAAATATGTATATATGAAAGTGACCCTGATTGATTCCAGCTGTGCTCAGGTCTCTGGGTTCAGGCATCATGTCAGGAAACGGTCTGCTTTATTTCCATCCAGATTAACATGGCTCGCCCCTTGTGTCCACTACACTGATTTTCTGCCAGGAACAGTAAGTCCTACACTATTTTATATACACACAGAACTGGAAGGTGGGACTGCAAAGTTAGAAAGAGGGACACTCTGAGGGCAAAGTGGACTTAAACAGTCCATCTTTACTTCCACCCAAACTGGCTAACATGTTGTTTCAGAATTTCCCCCCAAATTTCATCACATTATGTAAGCCATTAAAACAGCAGGGAAATCATAGCTCAAATCTGCCATAATCTTCTGAGCTAACAGAGTTGCAAACATGCAAACACACATTTCCTGGAAGCAATTAATATAGGAATGAGTGCTAAACCTCAACAAGATTACCAGAAATGAATTATAAATTGTATAAAAGATCACATAAGAAGTGGAACCTGGTCATAAATGAATTGCTGGGGAAATAGAATAAAGTGGTGTCTGGATGCAGCCTAGGCTTTCTCTGAGCCTTCCATTTTGAACATCAGGCATGCCTCATTTGTGTCAACAAAATCAGGAGAATTTATCTTCAGTTTATCTTCCCTCTCCAAACTTCTTCATTTAATTCTTTGTGGTTGCAGCTGAACCAGTCCAGACCGCTGGCAAAGGAAGGTTTTTGTCTGGCTTCAGATTCACTTCCTTTCACTGTGCGTCTTGCACAGTAATATAGAGCAGTATCCTCTGATTTCAAGCTGTTCATTTGTAGATACAGCATGTTTGAAGGGTTGTCTCTGGAGATGGTGAAGCGCCCTTTTACTGAGTTGTCATAGTATATTTCTCCACTGTCATGGCGTATCCATGCCACACATTCCAGCCCCTTTCCAGGAGCCTGTCGCACCCAGCTCATCCAGTAGTTGCTGAAGGTGAATCCAGAAGCTCGACAGGAGAGGCGGAGGGACTCTCCAGGCCTTTTGACATCCCCTCCAGACTCTACCAGCTGGACTGCTGATTGGACACCTAGAAAGAGGGAAAAGCCATATTTGAAAGACCTGCTACATATGAAGCCCTACATTATACTGGTCATCTTTGTATAAAGCAGGAATAAAATTACCTCCCAAAAGTGCTGAAACAAAAACTAACTGAAGCCAAAGTGTCATGTTTGTCTCCCCCTTTTGCTCTGAGAGGAACTGACTGGAAAGTGGTTCAGCAGTTCTGCCTCTGGGTGTAGGCTGGGCAGAGAGTGGGCTGCTGCTTTAAACAGGAAGCTGCCTCCGTATTTACATGCAGCTCAGGATAAAAGAACAACACAGTTCTTTGACAGAGCAGATCTATTTAGCCTTATACCAAACACATGACTTGCAGACCCTATCTTCCAGGGACAGTCCCAGATTTACAAACGCCATCCTGGTTCTTGATTTGATCCCAGAATGTCCCACTTTTCCTTAGGACATCCCTATTTTCACCAGAGAATTGTTGGAAGGTATGGACTTGGTACCAGGCCCATGCAGAGGTTGTCTGAGACCCGGGTGGAAGTCTTGTTAGAATAAAATTATCAGCTCAAACAAAAAAGGAATTGGTCCCTGGCACCCACCATAACTGCTGTTTTTAAGTGAATCCTGATACAGCTTCTCAACATCCTCCATCAGATCAATATCTATCTATCTATCTATCTATCTATCTATCTATCTATCTATCTATTCATTTATAAAATTTATATACTGCCCTTCATCAAAATATCTCAGGAAGATTCACAAGATAAAAGCACAAATATATAGTCAAAACAGTAGCAACAAAACAGTAAACCCTCTCCCACAAACACATTTAAAAGGCTGTAGAATATCAATTACTCAAGGACCTAGTTGAAGCTAATGTGAGCCATCCTGTGATTTTCAGATGACGGGCGGCGTAGAAATTTGATATCAGTGTTAAAAAAATAATAATTAAAAAATGAGAGTGATCTTTTATTTATCCCAGCTATGCTCAATTCTGAGTGTTCAGGCGTCATGTCAGAAAATGGTCTGCTTTTATTTCCAACCAAATTAACTTGGCTGTCCTCTTGTGCCCATTACACTGATAGTCTGCCAGAAACAGTAAGCCCTTCGCAGCTTCATATACACACAAAGCAGGAAGTTGGGACTGCAAAGTTGGAAACAGGGACACTCTGGTGCAACGTGGACTTAAACAGTCCATCTCTCCCCCACTTCCTGAAGAGGAATAGAGGTGACATTGCCTACATCTCCTGCTGGGGCTTTGTGCAAGATTCTGAATAATCACTGTTGGGTAAAGAAGCTTGGATTAGATGGACTTGTTGTAGGAAAGTATGGAACAGAACAGAAATTCTGTGTAGTCTTGACACTCCACTGGACAGCCTCAAGCCCCCAGAACAGTCACCAGTCTTTGATATCTTTGGCTTGGCTGGTCAACAGCTGAAGTAGAAATGACACTTTGGCCCCTTTGATTAGCCTGCTAAGGCCCAGAGAAGCTAGCAGCAGTTGGATCACAGATAAGAAGACAACAGTTCCCTTCCCTGTAATCTCTGTGTGGCTAAGAGTCCCCCTTATCACATTTAAAAGGCTGTAGAATATCAATAAGTCAAGGACCTGGTTGAAGAGGAACGTTTTTGCCCGGTGCCTAATATATATATAACGAAGCACCAAGCGAACCACCTTGGGAGAGCATTCCACAAATGGGGAGCCGCCTGGGAAGAGAAGTCCCATCTTGCGTTGCCACCTTCTAGACCTCACATGGAAGAGGCAAATGAAGAAGGGTCTCAGATGATGAATACAGAATTCATGTCAGTTTTATGGGGAGAGGCGGTCCTTGAGGTATTGGGGTTCCAAGCTGTACAAACCACATAACCTCTCCAGCCCTTTCCATAGCCTCCAACATTCCTCAGATGAAAATAGGGACATTCTATTCTACATCACTATCGCTGTTTTAAAGGGACATGGACCCCTTTTGCCTGGAGTTTTTCCTCTCACTCCTCCGGCATCATCCTACCCACATACCCCTCTAGTGCAAGGTGAGCATGAAGTAGGTGGATATGTACTTCCATCTGCATGTCAAAGGGAGAGAGAGGGTTTCCCCGTCCCACACTGCTGTATAAGGCAACAGGGAGCTGGAGCACACAAGCGGCAGGAGGCTGTAGAGAATGAATGTGTGTTTTCTCTTGGTTTTGAGCAAACAGCCTGGAGGCTGGAATGGAGTAGGGACAGAGCTTTGATTTTTAGAACAAGATGAATGATATTTATAATCCAAGATATTATCCCTTATACTGGGAACAATATAAGAAATTATGGACCAAACTGGATGTAACTTGTATTTATTTTTTAAAATTTTTTTAAAGTTAAGTTCTGTAAGTTAAGATTTGATCCACATTTTTGGTCTAGAGGATTTTTATTTCAATACAAAAGTGAGCTTTTATTCTCTCAAAGGCTTCCATGTGCCCAATATTAATAATCTCAATAAGACACAGATGATGAATGAAGGAAAGGCCACAACTTAATACACCAGAAGTTAGCAGTGTGGACTTTACTAGGTATGGGAACAGACTTAGGCAGAGACAGGTTGCTTCCACCTCTCGCTGTGTGCTACAGACAAGACTAGCCTTGCTGTGTGATCACAGCATGTGGGTTTAAGACTGGTCACGAAATGGAAGGGTTTGTATTAATCCATTGAGTAAAACTCACCTGCCTGCCCATCGTTCCTTGGTTAATGAGTTCAGATTGGTTGAATTGCAGATCCTATTGTTTGATATATTTTAATGACTCTTATCTGTTTACTCTTAAAATTGTTTGATTCAAGACATATTCCTTCAGAGACGGAATTATTTATAAGAATTATTTCTTATGAGAAGGCAAACAAGCTTTTCCTCAGCCTTCAGATTTTGTGTCAACAAAATCAATACAATTTATCTTCAATTTATCTTCCTTGTCTAAACTTCTTAATTTAGTTTTTGTGTGTGGTTGCAGCTGAACCAGTCCAGACAGCTGGCAAAGGAAGGTTTTTGTCTGGCTTCAGATTCACTTCCTTTCACTGTGTCTCTTGCACAGTAATAAACAGCAGTGTCCTCCGATTTCAAGCTGTTCATTTGTAGATACAGCATGTTTGAAGGGTTCTCTCTGGAGATGGTGAAGCGCCCTTTCACTGAGTCAGCGTAATATTGTGAGCTTCCACCACTGCTTATCCTTGCAATCCATTCCAGCCCCTTCCCAGGAGCCTGTCGCACCCAGTTCATGTCATAGCTGCTGAAGGTGAATCCAGAAGCTCGACAGGAGAGGCGGAGGGACTCTCCAGGCCTTTTGACATCCCCTCCAGACTCTACCAGCTGGACTGCTGATTGGACACCTAGAAAGAGGGAAAAGCCATATTTAAAAGATATGCTACATATGAAGCCATACATTATACTAGTCATCTTTGTATAAAGCAGGAATAAAAGTACCTCCCAAAACTGCTGAAACAAAAACTAATTGAAGCCAAAGTGTCATGTTTGCCTCCCCCTTTTGCTCTGAGAGGAACTGACTGGAAAGTGGTTCAGCAGGTCTACCTCTGGGTGTTGGCTGGGCAGAGAGTGGGCTGCTGCTTTAAACAAGAAGCTGCCTCCGTATTTACATGCAGCTCAGGATAAAAGAGCAACACATGCCTTTGACTGAGCAGATCTGTTTAGCCTTATACCAAACACATGACTTGCAGACCCTATTTTCCAGGGACAGTCCCAGTTTTACAAAAGCCATCCCGGTTCTTAATTTGATCTCAGAATGTCCCACTTTTCCTTAGGACATCCCTATTTTTATCAGAGAAATGTTGGGAGGTATGGTAGGGATGTCCCTATTTTTATTGGAGAAATATTGGAAGGTATGGACTTTGATTTTAAGCACAGGATTAATGATATTTATAATCTAAGGTATCATCCCTTATACTGGGATCAGTATAAGAAATTATGCACTGAACTGGATGTAACAACGCAACAATCACCTCTGAATACTGACAAAAAACAAACAAATTGAAGTAAACGCATCATTCCCCTAGTTGTTTTGGGAAAGGTTGCCTTGAAAGTGATCCCAGTCACACAGGGTTTGCAGGTGTGGATGGAGCTGGGGCAAAAGAGGGCTCGACTCCTTTAAACAGGAAGCTGCCCCTCCATTTACATACAGCTCAGAATAAAAAGAGCAACACACTGACAACTTTGGTTCTGGTTTTGGTCATACTGAGTTTTGCAGAGGAGGATTTCAGGCAGCGTTACTGGGTTTGCCGCACAGGGTGCCGAGCCTAGGGGGCGCCAAAATATGTGACAACTATGATATAGTGAATTGAGCAGAATGGAAGGTGAGAGGTAGAAGACACCAAATTTTGAGCTTACTCAGGGCACCACTGAAATTTGAATGACCATAATCTACCCAGGATTTTTGCACTTATTTTATCAATCTGGTATGGTGATTTCATAAATTATGCATACATTCTTTACCAAATTCTGAAATACGTTTCAATGTACAGTGGTACATTGGGTTACAAACTCCTCGGGTTACAAAAACTTCAGGTTACAGACTCCGCTAACCTGGAAGTAGTACCTCGGGTTAAGAACTTTACCTCAGGATGAGAACAGAAACCGTGCAGTGGCGTTGTGGCGGCAGCGGGAGGCCCCATTAGCTAAAGTGGTACCACAAGTTAAGAACGGTTTCAGGTTAAGAACGGACCTCCGGAAAGAATTAAGTTCTTAACCCGAAGTACCACTGTACTTATACTTTGGTCAGTCTCCTATAAAGTCATGTTTAAATTAAATTATCTTCTACGTTACGCCAATAAAGCTCATAGACTTGAGGGGCTAGGAGTCCATTGTTTATTGCAAAGCAATAAGGCTACAGTTGAATCATTTCGCAAGCCTGCAACCCCTCCCAAAGGTCCAGGGAGGGGTATTTATAACATTTCAAACAAAGTTTTTCAATTTAACCAATCATTACTTCATTACTTCATATTAGTTTAGTACGCATGTACATTACCTAATTTAAAGCGCATGTGCAATAAGCATTGCGAACCCCGTGGGTTCTCAGAATGCACCTAGGCGGTCCGCAGGCTCATCCCTTACCTGATCCTCAACTTTTTTTTTACTTTTTTTTTGGGGGGGGGTCATTTCTGTATGATAATATCACAAGTTTTATTGTCTATTTTAGCACTGTGCAATGTTGACCGAAATTGGTTTTGGAATCAAACTCTCATGCAGCCAGTGAAGTTGAGGCAGCTGAGGAAACAGTAGTCAGCCTCATAGCTGTAACCACAAAACATCACACAAGGCTTTATTTCAGTTGTGGTCAATGGCATCTTAGTCTTTAAATCACTGCTGCCCCCTTGTGAGAAACAGAAAGAATTTTAGGAGATGCTTCTACACTTCACCCCAGTAACAGATGCTTCCGCCCTTTTGTACAGTTTCTCCTTTGGTTTTTCTCACTGTGTGTCCTGCGGGCACAATAATATATAGCTGTGTCTGCAGCTGTCACAGATCTCAGCTCCATGTCATATGTATTTCTGGAGGCATCGGCAGTCACAGTGATTCGGTCTTGGAGTGATGGGTTGTTGTATAAGACCCATTTGCTGTTATACCAGTCTATATGGCCCATCCATTCCAGTCCTTTTCCGGGAGCCTGTCGGACCCATTCCCAAAGACTACTCTGGACAGAATCCCCAGTGACAGTGCAGGTTAGTCGCAAGGACTCTCCAGGATTCACAATCCTTGGTCCAGATTCCACAAGCTGGACACTGCAGTAGACATCTAAAGCCAACAAGACTTTGGTTACCATGTAATTTGTCCATCTGTAACATTTGGTTTTTTTTATGTTTACCTGAAATATTTACTCACACAGCGGCACTGCTAACAGAGAAAAGCAAAGCAAGGGTGCCTTCATTGTTTGCAGAGATATATTCCTCCCTCTGGATGGACAACTAATTTGGTCCAGCTGAGGATCTGAAGACTTGGTGTGGGTGGAGCTATTTAAATAGAAAGCTTTTGGGACAGAGAATTTGCATCAACTTTGCATCTAGTGGCGGGAATCAGATAAGAAGAGATTATCTAAGCTGAGAATATGCTCTGAGCACTGCTTCCACCACCGGGATGTGGCGGGTCTGTCATTTAAAGAAGCCCCCCCGCCCCGGGTCAGATACACCCTTTTATTGGTCCTTGCTTTCCCACCACCAGATAGCAGCAGGGGGAAGAATTTTTACAAGCCCTCATCTTGGTTGGGGCACCCTCTGCCAATGTGAGCCATCATGTGATTTTCAGATGAGGGGCCGTGTAGAAATTTGATATTTGTAATATTATATATGAAAGTGACCCTGATTAATTTCAGCTATGCTCAAGTCTGTGTGTTCAGGCATCATGTCAGGAAAAGGTCTGCTTTTATTTCCAAACAAATAAACATGGCTCTCCTCTTGTGTCCGTTACTGTTCCTGGCAGAAAATCCGTGTAAGTCCTACACTGTTTCAGATACACACAAAGGTGGGGACTGCAAAGTTGGAAACGGACACTGTGGGGCAAAATGGACTAAAACAGTCCATCTCTATCCCCATCAAAACTGGCTCACATGATATTTCAGAATTCTTTCCCAAATTTCATGACATCATGTAATCCATTAAAACAGTGCGGAAATTTTTGCTCAAATCTGCCACAATCTTCCTAGCTAACAGAGTTGCAAACACACATTTCATGGAAGCAATTAATATAGGAAATTGTGTCCTCCAAATCATGGAGAGCCACGTGTTGTGGTGAGATCACCCAACTGCATTCTTGTTGCTGGGGCGGGCCCGTTTAGTGGCCTCCTCACATCATTGGTTGTCCCTTTGTTGCTGGGGGAAATTTTCTATCGGTTGCGATTTGATTTGCAACTAAGGGGCTATTTAATGGGCTGCATGAGGTGAAGTACTTTCTCTTTCGCATTGTGCAGCAGATCTCCTGCCTTTCCTCCCGATAATTTAAGGTTGTGTTTTTGACCTTGCTTTGCCTGTGGATTTGTAACTGGCTGACTGACCGAACCCAAAGGGTGCTCATCAATGGCTCCTCTTCATCCTGGAGAGAAGTGACTAGTGGGGTGCCACAGGGTTCTGTCTTGGGCCCAGTCTTATTCAACATCTTTATCAATGACTTGGATGATGGGCTTGAGGGCATCCTGATCAAGTTTGCAGATGACACCAAATTGGGAGGGGTGGCTAATACCCCAGAGGACAGGATCACACTTCAAAATGACCTTAACAGATTAGAGAACTGGGCCAAGGCAAACAGGATGTATTTTAACAGGGAGAAATGTAAAGTACTACACTTGGGCAAAAAAAATGAAAGGCACAAATACAGGATGGGTGATACCTGGCTTGAGAGCAGTACAAGTGAAAAGGATCTAGGAGTCTTGGTAGACCACAAACTTGACATGAGTCAACAGTGTGATGCAGCAGCTAAAAAAGCCAATGCAATTCTGGGCTGCATCAATAGGAGTATAGCATCTAGATCAAGGGAAGTAATAGTACCACTGTATTCCGCTCTGGTCAGACCTCACCTGGAATACTGTGTCCAGTTCTGGGCACCACAGTTCAAGAAGGATATTGACAAGCTGGAACGTGTCCAGAGGAGGGCAACCAAAATGGTCAAAGGCCTGGAAACGATGCCTTATGAGGAACGGCTTAGGGAGCTGGGTATGTTTAGCCTGGAGAAGAGAAGGTTAAGGGGTGATATGATAGCCATGTTCAAATATATAAAAGGATGCCATATAGAGGAGGGAGAAAGGTTGTTTTCTGCTGCTCCAGAGAAGCGGACACGGAGCAATGGATTCAAACTACAAGAAAGAAGATTCCACCTAAACATTAGGAAGAATTTCTTGACAGTAAGAGCTGTTCGACAGTGGAATTTGCTGCCAAGGAGTGTTTTGGAGTCTCCTTCTTTGGAGGTCTTTAAGCAGAAGCTTGACAGCCACCTGTCAGGAATGCTTTGATGGTGTTTCCTGCTTGGCAGGGGGTTGGACTGGATGGCCCTTGTGGTCTCTTCCAACTCTATGATTCTATGATTCTATGATTCTATGATTCTATGTCTAGGGGTCGTCTGTTCTTGGAGCAGGGGTTCCGTAGGAATTTTGCCACTTGGCTGATTGGCTGGTGCCATTTGGTTTTTGCCTACCATGTAGCAAATCGTCACAACTTTGTAAGGTTGCCGGTTGGGCATTGGTTCATTCTTTGGTGGAGGGGATTATGGATTGGCTGTGCCTGCCCCTCATTTTTGTTGCTGCTAAGGAATTCCGTTAAAGGAATCTAGGGGCTCGATTTGCTCTGTTCAATCCCCTCTCAGCGGTAGGGCTATGCCAGAGTTCCTGGGAGCATCTAGGGTGAACGAAGAGGTGGAAATCCGCCCCTGTGCTCCCCCAGTATATCTTCCCTTACTGACCTCTGGAGCTTCCAGTTGTCAGTCCTGTTCCTGTTGGTGCAGCTTCAGGTAGTCCGAACCAATGTCTAAGCCAATTGCTCACATGCAGTAATCAATAAAGTTGTGGCCAAATTAATGCCAAAAAATCTTAAACAAATATTCTGTTTCCTGTGTAATTTATTTTGGAGGGGGTTTGGGGTTCTTCACACGCAATGAGTACTAAACTTCAACAGGATTCTGCTAGATTACCAGAAATGAATTTTATATTGTATAGAAGATCACATAAGAAGTGGGAATTAGTAGGAAATGAATTGCTGGGGAAATAGAATAAAGTGGTGTCTGAATGCAACCTAGGCTTTCTCTGAGCCTTCCATTTTGAACAATAGGCATGGTGCCTCATTTGTGTCAACAAAATCAATACAATTTATCTTCAGTTTATCTTCCTTCTCCAAACTTCTTCAATGAGTTTTTTTGTGGTTGCAGCTAAACCAGACCAGACAGCTGACAAAGGAAGGTTTTTGTCTGGCTTCAGATTCACTTCCTTTCACTGTGTCTCTTGCACAGTAATAAACAGCAGTGTCCTCTGATTTCAAGCTGTTCATTTGTAGATACAGCATGTTTGAAGGGTTGTCTCTGGAAATGGTGAAGCGCCCTTTCACAGAGTCTGCATAATATTTTTGGCTACCATCATACCATATTCTTGCAATCCATTCCAGTCCCTTCCCAGGAGCCTGTCGCACCCAGCTCATGCCATAGTCACTGAAGGTGAATCCAGAAGCTCGACAGGAGAGGTGGAGGGACTCTCCAGGCCTTTTGACATCCCCTCCAGACTCTACCAGCTGGACTGCTGATTGGACACCTAGAAAAAGGGAAAAGCCATATTTAAAAGATCTGCTACATATGAAGCCCTACATTATACTAGTCATCCTTGTTTAAAGCAGGAATAAAATTACCTCCCAAAACTGCTGAAACAAAAAGAAATTGAAGCCAAAGTGTCATGTTTGTCTCCCCCTTTTGCTCTGAGAGGAACTGACTGGAAAGTGGTTCAGCAGTTCTACCTCTGGGTGTAGGCTGGGCAGAGAGTGGGCTGCTGCTTTAAACAGGAAGCTTCCTCTGTATTTACATGCAGCTCAGGATAAAAGAGCAACACAGGTCTTTGACTGAGCAGATCTCTTTAGCCTTATACCAAACACATGACTTGCAGACCCTATTTTCCAGGGACAGTCCCAGTTTTACAAAAGCCATCCCGGTTCTTGATTTGATCCTAGAATGTCCCACTTTTCCTTAGGACATCCCTATTTTTATTGGAGAAATATTGGATGGAATGGACTTGGAAGCAGGCCCGGGCAGAGCTTATCTGAGGCCCAGGGTGGGAGTCTTGTTAGAATAATAATCAATAATAATAATAAATTTATTATTTCTACCCCACCCATTTGGCTGGGTTTCCCCATCCACTCTGGGTGGCTTTCAACAGAACATTAAAAACAGAATAAAACTTCAAACATTAAAAATTTCCCTAAACATGGCTGCCTTCAGATGTCTTCTAAAAGTCAGATAGTTGCTTATTTCCTTCACATCTGATGGGGGGGTTGTTCCAAAGGGCAGGTGCCACTACCGAGAAGGCCCTCAACTCAACCAAAAAATAAGTTGGTCCCTGGAACATGCCACACATGCTGTTTTCAATGGAATCCTGATGCAGATTCTCAATGTCCCCCATCAGATCAACATCTATCTATCTATCTTTCTATCTATCTATAAAATTTATATACTGCCCTTCATCAAAAGATCTCAGTGTTGTTCACAAGATAAAAGCACAAACAAATAGTCAAAACAGAAGCAACAAAACAGTAAAGGTAAAGGTATAGGGACCCCTGACCATTAGGTCCAGTCGTGACCGACTCTGGGGTTGCAGCGCTCATCTTGCATTATTGGCTGAGGGAGCCGGCGTACAGCTTCCAGGTTATGTGGCCAGCATGACTAAGCCACTTCTGGAAAACCAGAGCAGCGCAAGGAAATGCCGTTTACCTTCCTGCTGCAGCGGTATCTATTTATCTACTTGCACTTTGACGTGCTTTCGAACTGCTGGGTTGGCAGGAGCAGGGACCAATCAACAGGAGCTCACCCCGTCGGGGGATTCGAACCGCCGACCTTCTGATCAGCAAGCCCTAGGCTCTGTGGTTTAACCCACAGCGCCACCCGCTTGGGTTAAACCAAAACAGTAACCCCCACCCCAATACATTTAAAAGGCGGTAGAATATTAATTAGTCAAGGACCTGGTTGAAAGGGGAGAATTTCGCTTGGTGCCTAAGATATATATAATGAAGTGCCGGGGGGGCATTCCACAAATGGGGAGCCACTGCAGAAAAGACCCATTCTTGTGTTGCCACCTTCTAGACCTTACATGGAAGAGGCAAACTAGGAAGGGCCTCAGATGATGAACACAGAAACCAGGGGTCAGCTTTATGAAGAGAGGCGGTACTTATTGTGGTTCCAAGCTGTACAAACCACGAAACCTCTCCAGCCCTTTCCATGCCCTCCAACGTTCTTCAGATGAAAATAGGGACGTTCTATTCTACATCACTATCGCTGCTTTAAAGGAACAGGGACCCTTTTTGCCTGGAGTTTTTCCTCTCACTCTTCCGGCATCATCTGACCCACATACCCCTCCAGAGCACTGTGAGCAGGAAGGAGGTGGGTATGTGGTTAACCCTGGTACTTCTATCCGCACTTTCATCTGCTTGCCAAAGGGAGGGGGAGGGTTTTTCCATCCGAAACTGCTACAGAAGGCAAAAGGAAGCTGGAGCACACAAGTTTAGGGAAGCTTTTAATGTTTAATAGACTTTTACATTTTCATATTCTATTGGAAGCTGCCCAGAGTGGCAGGGGAAACCCAGCCAGATGGGCGGGATATGTATGTATGTATGTATGTATATATAAATTAATAAAATTATTATTATTATTATTAAAGTGACAGAAGTCTGTAGAGAATGGATGTGTGCTTTTTGTTGGTTTCCAGCAAATAGTCTGAGGCTAGTGGAGGCTGGAATGGAGAAGGGACAGAGCTTTGATTTTAAACACAGGGTGAGTGATATTTATAATCTAAGGTATCATCCCTTATACTGCGATCAGTATAAGAAATTATGCACCGAACTGGATGTAACAACACAACAATAACCTCTGAATACTGACAAAAAGCAAACAAATTGAAGTAAACACATCATTCCCCTAGTTGTTTTGGGAAAGGTTGCCTTGAAAGTGATCCCAATAACACGGGAGTTGCAGGTGTGGATGGAGCTGGGGCAAAAGAGGGCTCGACTCTTTTAAACAGGAAGCTGCCCCTCCATTTACATACAGCTCAGAATAAAAAGAGCAACACACTGACAACTTTGGTTCTGGTTTTGGTCATACTGAGTTTTGCAGAGGTGGATTTCAGGCAAAGCAACGGGGTCTGCCGCAGTAGGTGCTGAGCCTAGGGGTGCCGCAGGATGCGACATTTATGATATGGTGAATTGAGCAGAACAGAAGCTGAGAGGTTGTGGCCACCAAATTTTGGCCTTATCCAGGGCACCACTGAAATTTGAAAGACCACAGTCTGACCCTGGTTTTTGCAGTTATTTTATCATCTGGGTATGGTGATTTCATAAATTCTTCATACATTCTTTATCCATATTCTGAAATAAGTTTCAATGTACTTAGATCTATCTGCTATAAAGTAATGTTTAAATTGGAAGAAAAGCTATGGTGTGACTCTGTATACATATCTTCTTTGCAGATGATTCACAAAAAAGATGTTTGTATATGTGCTTGGATCAATTTCTGTCTTATGAACTTTCAATTGCTTGATGTAGGTCCTCGGAATACACCTAGAAAGTCCACAGGCTCATCCCTTGCCTCATCCTCAATTTTCTTTTTCTTTTTTTAATATCACAAGTTTTATGGTCTGTTTTAGCACTGTGCAATTCTTCAATATATTGAACGAAATTGGTTTTGGAATTAAACTCTCATGCAGCCAGTGAAGTTGAGGCAGCTGTGAAAACAGTAGTCAGCCTCACAGCTGTAACCACAAAACATCACACTAAGCTTTATTTCAGTTGTGGTCAATGGCTTCTTAGTCTTTAAATCACTGCTGCCCCCTTGTGAGAAACAGAAAGAATCTTAGGAGCTGCACCTACAGTAACAGCTTCACCCCAGTAACAGATGCTTCCGCCCTTTTGTACAGTTTCAACTTTGGTTTATCTCACTGTGTGTCGTGCCTGCGGGCACAGTAATATATAGTTGTGTCTGCAGCTGTCACAGATCTCAGCTCCAGGTCATATGTATTTCTGGAGGCATCAGCAGTCAGGGTGATTCGGCCTTGGAGTGATGGGTTGTAGAATAATCTCCATTTGTTGTTTGCCCAGTCTATCTGGCCCATCCATTCCAGTCCTTTTCCGGGAGCCTGTCGGACCCATTCCCAGATTTTACTCTTGACAGAATCCCCAGTGACAGTGCAGGTTAGTCTCAGGGACCCTCCAGGATTCACAATCCTCATTCCAGATTCCACAAGCTGGACACTGCAGTGGACATCTAAAGCCAACAACAAGACTTTGGTTACCATGCAATTTGTCCATTTGTAACATTTGAATTTTTTTATGTTTACCTGAAAGTTACTCACACAGCGGCACTGCTAACAAAGAAAGGAAAAGAAAGGGGTCCTTCATTGTTTGCAGAGAGAAATTCCTCCCTCTGGATTGACAACTAAATTGGTCCAGCTGAGGATCTGAAGACTTGGTGTGGGTGGAGCTATTTAAATAGAAAGCTTTTTGGACAGGGAATTTGCATCCACTTTGCATTGAATGGAGGGAATCAGATAAAGAGAGATGATCTAAGAGAATATGCTCAGAACACTGCTTCCACCGGCGGGAAGTGGGTCTGTCATTTAACGAAGCCCTCCAGGCCACACACACCCTTTTATGGGTCCCTTGCTTTCCCACCACCAGAAAGCAGCAGGGAGAGGAAGCCCTCATTTTGGCTGGGTGCTGGCATTTTGAGAAGGTTTTTTTTCTCTGTGACACCCCTCATAAATCTTAGATTGCCTTTGCCTCGGCCACTATTTCTGTTTTTCAAAATTGGAAAGTGACATAAGCATAAAAACACACTTCATTTAAAAATAAAATAAGCCAATAAGCACCAGGCAGAAACATTCTGTGGGCAGAATTGTTTTTGTTTGTTATTATGCTATATATTTGTGTTTTTGTGTTGTGAGCTGCTCCCTGAGCTTTGAACGAGGGGTGGTGTAGAAATTTGATATTATTATCGTTATTATTTAGGAAATGAGAGTGACCCTGATTTAAGTCTGAGCACTCAGGCCTTATGTCCAAAAATGGCAATGCAACACTACGGAGTGAATGGAGAGGCGGGAATTATTGTGTTAGTTTACTTGGCTATAAGGCTATAGTGCCAATTTCCAGTGTTTTTCTTAGACTGAATTACCTGTTGTGTTATGCAACTGTGATTTTATTTTATTTTTAAATCAATATACCACCATGTGATCCTAAATTTCATTCATACCAATGATACCATAGTGGATAACATTGAACATGGCTCCACCCTTTATACACGTATGTGCTTCTATTCTCTCATAATTCATCTGAGAAAGTGCTCTGTGCCAGATTGATGGTAGTGGGGGAATACAGAGCAAATCTCCCACATACTTTATCTGTTCACATATTGGAGATTTTTATGATTCTCTGGTCCAATGGGGTTGCAAACGGGTTTTCTTCTGGAAGCAATTAATATGCAAATGAGCACTAAAGTTCCCCAGGATTCTACTAGATTTCTAGAAGTGGATTTTGCATTCTGTGTAAGGTTACTAAAGCTCAGAAATTATCAGGAAAGGAAATGTTGGGGGAAAGGAATAAATTGATGTCTGAATGCAGCCTAGGCTTCTTCTGAGCACTGTATTATAAAATCTAAAAATAATTCTCAGGTTTAAGGCCATATACTCCCATTAGAGTCAACACAATAAAATCAACCTAACTTAAAAACTCTAACTGTGAAAATCAATTTATTTCCTTTCTCCTAAATTCTTCATTTTACTGTATGTCTATTATGGTCACAGCTGGATCAGTCCAGACAGCTGCAAAAGTGGTCTTTGCCTGGTTTCAGCATCATTTCCTGTCACTGTGCCTCTTGCACAGCAATACACATCTGTGACCTCAGGTTTCAGATTGTTCATTTGCAGATAAACTGTAGCTGAAGAGTTGTTTTTGGAGATGATGAAGTGGCCTTTCACTGACCAAGCATAATATTGTTTGCTACCATCACACCACATTATTGCAATCCATTCCAGTCCCTTCCCAGGAGCCTTTTGCACACAATGGAAGTAATAGCTGCCAAAGGTGAACCCAGAGGTTCGAAAGGAGAGGCATGATTCTATGGTTCAGGCCATCCTGTTCTCTCAATGGCCAACCAGATGCCTGCAGAAAAAATGCAAGCTGGACTTGAGCAGCAAAGCACTCTCCCTCCAGCTGTTTCCAGCATGAACAGCCATCCTCCGAAATTCAATTTTATCCTGATTTTGAAATGCAGCCAGTTCATGTGTACAAAAATGCACATAAAAGGGCAGAAGGCACACGACGAGTGAAAGTAACAGTAGGGTTGCCATACATCTGGATTTCCCCCAAACATAGCTGGAATACTGCAGCAGGAAGCGGTGTCCCGGAGGAAATCACAAAAAAGTGTTAAATTTCATTCACAACAGTGTGACACAACAGTGGATATCATTGGATAGGTCACCATGGGCATGCATGGTTCTGTTCTGTTACGATTCACTCAAAAAAATAGTGAGAAATAATGGTATACCGGAATTCCATTTCTTCCCCAAATTTCACCACATGAGGTGATCTATGAACATGGTGGGGAAACAACTGCATAAATCTGCCACAATTTCTCAAGTTAACAGTGTTGCAAACAGATATCTTATGGAAGCAATTGATACAGAAATGATTCTGCTTGATTGTGTGAAAGGCCACATTGAAAATTGGAACTTATTAGGAAAGGAATTACTGGGGGAACTGATTTCTGAATTACAGTCTAGACCAGGCTTCCTCAACCTCGACCCTCCAGATGTTTTTGGCCTACAACTCCCATGATCCCTAGCTAGCAGGACCAGTGGTCAGGGATGCTGGGAATTGTAGTCTCAAAACATCTGGAGGGCCAAGGTTGAGGAAGCCTAGTCTAGACTTCTCCTGAGCATTCCCATATTGTGGGAAGTGACTCATGGTCTTGGACTTAAGGCCACATGCTCCCATTTGTCTCAGCACAATTATTTGGAACTAGCTGAAAATATGTTGGTACGCAACAAGCCATTTATATATCTTCTCCAAACTTTTTGTTTCATCTGCTGTTGTTGCAGCTGAATCAGTCGAAGCAGCTGGCATATGAGGTTTTTGTCTGGCTTACGATTCACTTGTTCTCACTGTGTCTCTTGCACAGTAATAAACAGCAGTGTCCTCTGGTTTCAGGTTGTCCATTTGCAGATACAGCATTGCTGCAGGGTTGTCTCTGGAGATGGTGAAGCGGCCTTTCACAGAGTTGGCATAATATTGTTTGCTACCATCATACCAGATCACTGCAACCCATTCTAGTCCTTTCCCGGGGGCCTGTCTCACCCAGTGCATGCCAGCATCGCTGAAGCTGAACCCGGAGCCTCGACAAGAGAGGCGGAGGGAGTCTCCAGGTCTTTTGACATCCCCACCAGATTCCACCAGTTGGACTTCGGATTGGACACCTGGAACAAAACACATTCGTTTTTGAGAAAAGGAAAGAAAGAAATGCTATATATTTACTGTAGAATGTACCAGTCCTCTTTATTTGAAAATTAGAATTACCTCCCAAAACTGCTGAAAGGAAAACAAATGGAAACCAAAGTCTCATTTTTCCTCCCTTCTCTGTTGTGCTATGTGTAGAAATGACTGGAAGTGATGAAGCAATTAGATCTCTGAGTGTAGCGGAGGCAAGGAAGGTGTTTGACTGATTTAAACAGGAAGCAGCCCCTGGATTTACATGCAGCTCAGGATAAAAGAGCAACTCATTGCTTTGGCTAAACTATCTTTGTACTTATCTAGTACACATGACTTGTGAGATGACCAGTAATTATTCATCACATGTACCAAACTAGCAGTGACTTTTGATCTGAACGTTTGTTCATGTACTTCAATAGGCGTAAGGTTCGATGTCCTGTAGGAACGTCCAAAGTTCTGCAGAAATTTTCAAATGATCATTTTTGCCACTATTTGGAGAGAGGGGCAAATATAGATTTTATTCCTTCTATATTATTGCACAATTTTTAAAGAATGTGCCCCCACATTCTCATAAAAACCAGATCTGATGGGACAAATAATTTCTCATATTCATTAAAAATATATTCTATAATTTGCAGGTGAACTTTCCCTCTGTTTTTTTTTTAAGGGGCTCAACTAGGAAATGATGTATTTCAGCCAGGCCACTATAAAACATAATTTGAACTGGGGGAATAAAAGTGATGGGTGTCTCATAATAATAATAATAATAATAATAATAATAATTTTATTAATTATACCCCGCCTATCTAGATGGGTTTCCCCAGCTACTCTGGGCAGCTTCCAACAGAACATTAAAATGTGATAATCTTTTAAACATTAAAAGCCTCCCTAAACAGGACTGCCTTCAAATGTCTTCTAAAAGTCTGGTAGTTATTTTTCTCTTTGACATCTGGTGGGAGGACGTACATGATTTCCCTGTAGATGACACAGAAACAAGTCATGTATACTTATGCTTGCCCCAGTTATTACTTGCCAAGCTCTCAACAGCTTAATTGCTTCCACCTTAGTCCCATCCTTATACCCCTTGCAGTGTGGCGTAGTGGTCAGAGTACTGCTGAAGTAAGACCTGTGATACCAGGGTAGTAGTCCCTACTCAGCCACGAAGTCAAATGAGTGACCTTTGCCAGTCACTTTGCCATTTCAGCCTAACCTACCTCACAGGGATGCTGTAAGGATGAAAAGGGGAGAGGAACAACGATGTACACCACCTTGAGTTACTTGAAGGAATTGTGGGATATAAATGTAACATAAAAACGATTAATAACATATTAGCCTGTTTTGCAGATTCTCTTCCTTCCACCCTCCGTAAGAGCTGCAGAGAAGATCAGAAATTTCACCAGGAAGAATTAATGATAATTTCAATGCCTTGTAAGCAATTCCATCAGTTTTAAGCAGTTTCTTGGGGTGGGGGAAGAAGGATCCTTTGACTTTTAACAGAGAACTGCAAGAAACATCCATGGAGAATCAGCCCTCCAATGCAACCAGTACAACATTACCGGTAGTTTAGAAGCAAACAGGAAATAATCATTTCTGCAGTTGAAACCACAAAACATCATCCTGTGTTAACTCTCCCGACCCCATGGCAAAATGCTGCTTTGTAATCTTCGATGTTCGGCTGCCCCCTTGTGAGAACAATATGGAGAGCTGTCACACTTGGTTTTAGGGTGTTTCTTTGTTATATACAGTATACCACAGTTAATAATAATAATAATAATAATAATAATAATAATAATTAATAATAATTTATTATTTATACCCCGTCCAACTGGCTGGGTTTCCCCACCCACTCTGGGCAGCTTCCAATAAAATATTAAAATACAATAGTCTATTAAACATTAAAAGCTTCCCTAAACATTGCTTTTTTTGTATTTGTATATTCCCTACCTGCACTGATGACCAGCATGTGCCCATATATAAATCACTGCCTGCCTCGCCTCCAAAATCTTGGTATGATCATTTCTATAGGAACAGAAGCAGCTGCCATAATATGGTATGGCAGCCATAGATTACACTGACTTTTGGGATCCCATGCATTGTGCAGAGGAGGATGACCCGAAGGGTCTGACTGGCCATTGTGGGGAAAATAAGCCTCATTTAGATGGACTTTTAGGTCTGAGAAGACAATAACTCTTCTGATGTCCTCAACAGTCTCCTTTCCACTAACTCCCTTGTCCTATTGCATAAGCAAATTGGAGAGCTGGCATGACCAAGGAGGGTTTATGCCAGTCTTCAGATTCACTTCCTCTCACTGTGCCTTCTCTCGAACAGTAATACATAGCTGTGTCTTCTGGTTTCAGATTGCTCATTTGCAGAAACAGCTTGTTGGAAGGGTTATCCCTGGAGATGGTGAAGCGCCCTTTCACTGAGTCAGTGTAATATTGTGAGCTTCCTGTGCCACTGCTTATCCTTGCAACCCATTCCAGTCCCTTCCCAGGAGCCTGCCGGACCCAGTTCATCCAGTAGTTGTTGAAGGTGAATCCAGAGGCTTTACAGGAGAGGCGGAGGGACTCTCCAGGTCTTTTTATGCCCCCTCCAGATTCCTCCAGTCGAACCTCTGATTGGATACCTGTAAATAAAGAGATATCATAAAGCTCTCTAGAAATTAATGAGTAGACTTCAAATGTTTTCTTGCATGGGGAAGGGGAAAAAAAATAACAATGACCTCTGAAAACTGCCAAAACGCAAACTAATTGAAGTAAAAGGGTCATTCTTTTAGTTGCTCTGGGAAAGGTTGTCTGGAAAGTGATCCTAATCACACGGGGGTTGCAACTGTGGATGGAGTTGGGGCATGGGGAGTGTTTGACTGCTTTAAACAGGAAGCTGTCCCTGCATTTACATATCGCTGAGGGTAAAAAGAGTAACCCAGTCCTTTAGCAACTGTGATTCTTTGTGCATACACAGGAGACACAACTTAAGAAATAGTGACCCATATTTATGGGGAAGAATGTAGCTGAAAGAATAGAGTCATAGTATAAGGCAGGAAGGCAGATACAGATTGAAAGTTCAGTAAAATATAGATGCTCAGCAAGGGAAAGCACGGCTCGTAGAATCTCTTTTCTTTGAAATTTTAAATAAAGGGGTAGACGGGTAAGCATTAAGTATAGTTAAAGTTTAAAAGTCCCACTTTGGGACATAAAATTGGAATAGGGTAGGATGGGATAGCTCAGTTCGTAGAGCATGAGACTCTTAATCTCAGGGTCCTAGAGCCCCATGTTGGCTGAAAGATTCCTGCATTGCAGGTCGGTTGGACTAGATGATCCTCATGGTCCCTTCCAAGGCTATAATTCTATAATTCTATGACATTGGGCTCCCGCTCCCCCAATCCTTATTTCCTTCCTTGTCAAAGCAAGAGGAATGTTCTTTCTATAATATGCGAAACATCAAGTATGAAATATATGTCCATGAAGAAGATCTAATAAATACAAAGTGATGTACAGAAATTCAATAGTTTTATTTAGAAGGTCTCCAGCAATGGAACTAATAAGAGGTTGGGAGGTGCCTATTCATACATTACTTTCTCAAAGCATGGCTGTGGAATGGTCAGGTGTCCTGCTTTATACAGTGATACCTCTGGTTAAGTACTTAATTCGTTGCGGAGGTCCGTTCTTAACCTGAAACTGTTCTTAACCTAAAGCACCACTTTAGCTAATGGGGCCTTCCGCTGCCGCTGCGCCGCCAGAGCACAATTTCTGTTCTTATCCTGAACCAAAGTTCTTAACCTGAAACATTATTTCTAGGTTAGCGGAGTTCTTAACCTGAAGCGTATGTATTGAAGCGTATGTAACCTGAAGCTTATGTAACCTGAGGTACCACTGTAGTTCTCTATGCCAGCTCAAAGATAAGAATTGCAAGGAAGCTAAGCAGAAAGGGCCTTGAAGATTTTTAACAAGTGTTGGCTGGACAACCAACTGAGTTGGCACACAGGCTACATGGTCACCGCCTTCCTCACCATGGTGAGAGGTATTGCAGTTCTATTGAACTTATAGAAATGCTTTCAGAATGAGCATCTAAACACACAGATCAGCATAGGCAATTTTTATGAAAAAAAAATTTTCCCTTTATTTGCGTAAAGTGCTTCCTCTATAAAATATGAAATTTTGTTGGAAATGAAAGTGATGGGTGTCTCTTTAAATACTGTAAATGATACATAAACAAGTCGTGGTTAGATGTGCTTGGTCCAGTTGCCATTTCCTTAATGCATATAACTTTCACATTAGTCCCATCCATGAGAGCAGCATTGGGTGTGTTGAGTTGTAGCAAGCTGGGTGATGTGTTGATGATGCACTGATGAATCCAATCCTATGTTCTCATGGAAATGCTAATAGAGAACCAGTCCCCATTACAATTGAAAACATTAGTTTTCAAGCAAACTGGAAATGATGATTCCCACAGTTAAAACCACAAAACATTGTTACACACTAACCCAATCTGCTCCAAGTGGTAGCAAGATTTCAGATGTTCCAGGTGCTTACCAAAAGTTCTGCTTCAGATGTGAATTCCACTGTGAATTCAGGGCACAGAGCATTTTAAACACAGAACAATGCAGCTCTGTGCACACAGCTTCTTTTCAAAATAGACTTTTTCTGAGGTAGCTAAAGGAGCCATCTGATGGGGGGTGGCTAAGGAAAAATCACATGAACGCTTTCTAGAGAGATTGAAAGATATTGAGAGATGAAAATCAAAGTTGGCTTTTGTGGGTGGGAGAGATGTGGGCCTAGCAGGATTGAAGTCCCTTGCAGCAGTTGATGTCTGAGGAGTTCAAAACGTACTATTTGCTAGGTTTTTAAATAAAAGCCAGCAACTCACAGAATTTGGCTACTGCATCCAAAGAAAGGAGGACTGAACAACTAACACAGCAGCTGATAACTCGGGGTTCAATTATGCTTCTCCCTGCTGGAAACTAAGTATAACTATTTTAAATGCTGTAACCAAATGATATGAGCTTTGGGGAGTTGTGATAGATGGTATGTATGTGTATGTATAATTGTAGATGTATAAACGCGTATATGTGGCTGTAAATGTGGGATGGCATTCAATTTCGTTGTACTACGTACAATGACAATAAAGTATCTATCTATCATCTATCATCTATCTATCTATCTATCTATCTATCTATCCCTAGCATAGTTGAGGAAAGTAGGACTGAGCTCCCCACACATCAGCTGCTGTGCAAGGAGTTCAATTCTGCTTTCAGCAAGCCATGTCTTGCCGAAAGCAGAATTGAACCTGCCCCTACCTTGATTTCATATACATATGAAGTCAGGTGAAAGTCTGCTGAGAGTGGCTTGGGGAAACGGCCTCACAAGTCACACAGGGAGACTGAAGGTTTCTGGTCCCTGTTCTTCAAACTGATTTGTACCTGAAATATATGTTCATCAAACAAAGCAGTATAATTGGAGAACAGAGATGATTTTCTTAATTCTTTTTCCTCATTATCTGCTCCCTGGTGTTCAGTTCAGGCCTCAGCACAATGATGTAGCACTTAGGGAAAAATATGCATCCCAGTAGCACAGCACTGGAGGTCAAGATGGAGAAGATCTCCACAGCCACCATGCCTTTCCCTCTGGTGCTCAGGTAAGTTGGAACAAAGGATAACCAAACACTGCAAAATGCCAACATGCTGAATGTAATGAACTTGGCTTCATTAAAACTGTCAGGTAACTTGCGGGCAAGGAATGCCACAATGAAGCTGCTGATGGCCAGAAGACCCATGTAGCCCAGGACACAGTAGAACATGGTGATGGACCCTTCATTACACTGTGCAATGATTTCTTCATTTACTGAATGCTTGTCTAAATCAGGGAATGGGGGGAAGGTTGAGAGCCACACCGTGCACAAACAC
Organism: Darevskia armeniaca; assembly: GCA_034641395.1. Lineage (NCBI taxonomy): Eukaryota > Metazoa > Chordata > Lepidosauria > Squamata > Lacertidae > Darevskia > Darevskia armeniaca. The sequence continues at coordinate 1,847,393 of JAWWNF010000347.1, forward strand.
ATTTGAACAAGTGAACCGCAAACAGCAATTGAATATGACACCTTCTTCCCCATCCATTTCTTCACTTTTGATCCTGGTTTTGTGGCCATGAATGCTAGAGAAACAATGGTGGTCTTGGCCAACATGCAAGAAACAACCACTGAGAAAATGATTCCAAACGTTGGTTGTCGGAGAAGGCAGGTCACTTTCCCTGGTTGGCCGAGGAATAACAAAGAGGAGAGGAAGCAGAGCAGGAGGGAGACAAGGAGGATGTAGCTGAGCTCCCAGTTGTTGGCTTTGACTATGGGGGTCTCTTTATGCTTAATGAAGGTAGCAAACACCAAGGTTGTGATGAAAGAAAAAGAAGCCGCAGCTGAGGCTAAGCCTTTGCCTAAAGGTTCTTCATAAGACAGAAAATGTATAATTTTGGGGTTGCATTGATTTCTATTCTTACTTGGATACTGATCTTCTGGGCATTTGAAACAGTTTTCCATATCTGAAATTTAGGTTGGGGGACTTTGAATATAGTGACAATTCATTGAATACGGCAAAACAATTTCAGCCTGTATTACGGCAAAATGACATGACCTACCCTTTTGGTTTGAAATCTTCCCTTCTGGACATGGAGCACAATCATAGCAGCAAAACTTCTCACCCTCCTTCCTTTTCTTCTGATGACCAGGGAGGCAGTATGCATTACACAAAGAAATGGGAACCACCTATCCGTATACATATTTGATTGTTTTTAGAATCAGTGATATGGGGGGGGGGGTATCTTTCTTACTTGCTGATGTAGCCCACCCCCAAAACATATCACAGCAATGAAGACAGCCTTGCAGCATGTTCAGACCATAAAGGTCATCTACTCCAACCCCCTGAAATCTCAACTAAAGAATCCATGACAGATGGCCATCCAAATTCTGCTGAAGTGATATGATGGTGTCCATTTTGTTGCTGAGATACTGCACTGCAAGAGGAACGAAAAAGGACAAAGGGGGCAGACAGGCAAGACCGCTCACTATGATTATGTTGTCAGGTAGACACAATCTTTCTGTAATGGTGCATGTCAATCAGAACATTTGCTATGATTTACATTGGTAGATCATGACATCAATGAAGTTGGCATAGTGTGATGTACAAAGAGACCCCCCTATATGAAATGTATTGATACTGGCATTAGTCTTAATGCTAAATAGAGCCCAGATGTCTTGATGGCATAAAACCCACCCACCGCCCACCACTAGCTCTTCCACCATACTGGTCTTTGAGAAGGAGGTGAAAGAGCACCAGCAGAGGCCTAGGGCCCTCCCACCACCTTCCCAAACTGGGCAAATTCTTAATGGGAGGAACCATTTGCACTGCTCTGAAAATACCTGTAGTTTCTGAATGTGAAAGGAATCGTTGAATTCATTTTAAAGTTTCAGGTGCTATTGCAAAACCAGTTTATGGAGAAAAAATTACTCATTCCTTCATAGTACAACACAATGGGTTGTCTAAGACAGACCCAGAATAGATACCTCATTAAAATATGTGTGCCAGACAATTTTGTCCTCTCTAATGGTGAATACTTTCCCTTTAGGAGCATAAGGAGCAACACTTCCAACTTCTATTCTCTGAAAGGAATTGTTGGGGAAGGTGATCAAGTTCATGATGTCAAATCCACCATTCATTTCCCCTTGATCATTAAAGGACATTCTTTCTCCAGCTGAGTTGTTAAATGAGATGCCTTGAAGAAACTGGTGGAGCTATTTCAAAAATAAAAGGAAAGAAATCAAAACAGAATAGCAGCATGCTGAAGTTGCATTCATAGAAAGGAAATGTATGCACAATTTTTGAAACGTGAAGATGTGTAATATTGTAATCATTTATCCAAGCAGTACAAAAAATTATATTTTCTCGCCCTGTATGAATATGTACATTGAACTATGAAGAATTTGTTGAGAAGACATTACCTGCCAAGGCTGCAGAGACTGAAGTTTGACACTGTTACCAGCTGACTTTGATTTATATTTGGATCCAGCAAAGTCCATGGCATGCAAAGCATGAGCCAAAGTATAAACAGAATTATAGATACTGTAGCTGTGTCCAGACATGTGCATTTCAAAAAGACCTGCAGGGAGACACTCCAGCCTCTCCTCTCCAGTACATGTGTCATCGTTCATCACAGACATACCTGGATCTGGAAATAAACAATCAAATGCTTGCTCCCAGAAATTTTTGACGAAACCATCTCTTTCCGTCCTGTAAGGTTTTATATTCTGAAGAAATTGCCAGAAACCTGGAACCTCTTTTGTGTGAATAGCAAATAAAATGGCACCCTGGAATATCTGAAAATCCCATCCTCTTGAAGCACCGGTTAATATAAAATCTGTCTGGGTTGTCACAATCCACACCTTTCCAAATAATGTGTTTGTCATCTTTCCTGAATCTTGTGAACATATAAAAGTTCTCAGTCGTAAAATTGTTAAAGATTCTCCATACATGATAATTGTACCAGCTTTAGGATCTTCGAAGGATAAATTAATGGTACTTTTATGATAAAATTGATTTATGAAATCCTCCATGTGAGCTTCTTTTGGGATTCTTTTGGTGAAGGCTGAACAGATTCCATTGCTGGAGAACAATGGCTCCAGTATTCCGAGGAATTGCTCTCCACTGTTTCCATCCGAAACAAAGAGCCCAACCCAGGTCCACCTAAAATGCTGAAGTAACCATATAATCCCCATATACTGAAGTTTTTCGTTTGGGACCATTCGGTAAAAGGGGGGAACTTCCATTATTTTGGTCTCATCTATGGTAAATGAGCCATATATAAGCTGTAAGAAACCAGAGATAATGCAGAGATAGGAGTTAGGAGTAGTCTAAATATTTCAAGAGGTTCTTATTAGGAACTTTTGCATGACAAAAATATACTTTTCAAAATAATTTTTGAAGTTGGTAATAGTTAGAAACTTTTTCTGGCCAAACTTTCTCAGGTTATGGAAATTTCCATTATATCTGCAAATGCAAATAAAATCTATATCACTAATTATTTCTTCTGAACCATAACATTATTTCAAAAATATATTCAGAAAAAATATCATATTACCAGCAACACTCATGCATATATCCTACCTGTGGTATCTTATATAGACCCAAGATGTCTATCAAATGAAATGAGGTGTCAGAGCCCAGTCCTCCAATGATGGCTAGTAGGTTTTTTTCTGTGGCACATTTGTAGTTGGGCAGAAACCTATGTGACTTGAAGATCAGATCCAGTGTGGTGCGAAAGGTCATCCTTGCATCATAATAGGCGTCAGAGATGTGGAAACCAAGTGTCACATTAGGTAGCATTTTGGGATTCTTGTTGATTTCATTTACGGCAAACACCAAGGCTAGAGCATGCTGGTAGAACTTGGTAACAACACTGTCAGTAGTATTACTCTCATTAATTTAGAAGATGAGTCTAAAATGCATGAATTCTTTATGCTACAAACCTAGTCATACCTGTGCGTAACTGAGTTGAGTTTATTTACAGCAAAAACCAAGGGAAATACATGTTGCCAGAACTTTGTTACCACCCTAACAATAGAATTTTTTCTCTAATTCCAATTATGTATCTACAATGCATGAAGTTGTTCTGCTGTAATCCCACTTATGTACGTGAGCACTTGAGTCTCACAGGAATGGGAATATATTTTACATCTTCTCCTGATTCCCCATAGCCAACTACCACCATTCTTGCCAGCCAAACCTTTATCTATCTATACTTTGTTATATATAACAGATTAATTTTTTTAAAAAAAATAAAAAACTCTAATGCATAGTGCCTTGTCATCTCCTGAGAAAAATATATCAATATATTTAATTTCTCTTTTTGCACTGCACAAGGAATACACATAGAGGTTACTTCTTTGAATGTTATATAACTACCCAGAAATCAATATTTACATCACCCATATTTACTCTAAATTTACAAAATTCATGCAATTTAAACGGTTCAGATAACAGGATCCTTACTGTGGGATGTCAAAGAGGTTCTGAGTAGGATGTTCCTTGAACAAAACTTCATGGAAAAAGTAAATGATCTGAGAAGTAATCTGACCAATGAGGAGACCACCTGGCTGGTACCATTCATGTGGTATAGGCAGGGGATCACCTGTGAGACATTTCAGGGGACCTACTTTGGACACAATGGAAGGCAAAAGAAGAAGAAACAATGTTTTTCCTAACATGCTTTCCTCAAAGCTTCTTTCTACATATAAAATGTCCTGCACTTGTTTCCTTACATAGAGCTTATAAAAGCCAATAGGAAAAAGTGTGAGAGACGGCCCTGCCTGCTTCTTGCATTTAATCCCAACTTTCCATGGCACAGGTGTTCATTCATAATCACTTTCAGACAGTTTCCTACCCTTTTGAAAGTCTCTGGAGCTTTGCTCTGGAGACAAATGAGCAAATGATAGTGTTGTGGATAATTGCATGTATATGAAGGGAAATTAACATTTTTAAATCCCTTTTTTGCATTAAGCGGAATTAAGAAATCAAAGAACGTAGGGAAAGGCACAGCAACAGTATGTGTTGAGAATGTCTCTAGTGTTTGAAGCAAAACACCGTGACCTGTCATGCATCTTTTTGTCTTGGGTCTTCTTGGGTGTGTTGACAATGTACAATGCTTCCACGTTAGACCATGTCCTTACACCCTTTCCAGTGTGGTGTACCTTAAAATGGTTTCTGTGATGCCCTGGGAGGCCAGGGCTCCGGCCTCTGCTCAACCATGAACCCCATCGGTGACCTTGATCCAGTCATCATCATCATTTTATTTATATGTCACATTTCCACAGTTAAAACAATGCTCAAGGCTACTTACAATATGAAAATTTTTTACATTATTACAAACATAGCAAAGTAGTAATAAAAATAAAAAACACATCAAAAACTAAATAACCAAACTGAATAATTTCCACATAAAAATAAAGATACAAAAATTTATATAAATAACAGCAAAAACTCCCGACAAAACTTTCCCTAAAATACCCCAGTTCTTGCTGGGCAGCAGCAGCAGCAGCACTTCTTATGAAGCCTGTCAGGTCCTGTATCCGCTTCTATCCTTCATTTCATGATTCATTAATATGTTAGTCATTATATTTCATGTGAAGACAGAAATGCCACTATCACCTTCCTCTAGAGAATCTTGCCTTTACTGTTCTATAGCCTAAATCAGTGTTGGCTAACCTTGGCACTCCAGATGTTTTGGGACTACAACTCCCATCATCCCTGACCACTGGTCCTGTTAGCTAGGGATGATGGGAGTTGTAGTTCCAAAACATCTGGAGTGCCAAGGTTAGCCACCACTGGCCTAAATCATCTAAATTCATCATCATTTTTGCACGGATTTCAGCATTAAGCACATATTGTATACAACATCAACTATTGTTCACAATTTGCAAGCAATATTTCCTTTCTTAATGTACAAGTATTCTGTTTGGAGAACTGCAACAAAAATCTATGAAAATTTCAGATAACAGCTGTATTTTATTTCTTGGTGTTTAGTGGAACACCCTCCCATCCCATGTCAAAGAGATAAATAACTACCTGACATTTAGAAAACACCCGAAGGCAGCCCTGTTTAGGGAAGTTTTTAATGTGTGATATTTTAATGTATTTTAATGTTTGTTGGAAGCCGCCCAGAGTGGCTGGGGGGACCCGGCCAGATGGGCGGGGTACAAATAAATTATTATTATTATTATTATTATTATTATTATTATTATTATTATTGTAAAGTTTGAATTAGATGGGCTCACCTAAATGCAACAACGAAAACCATTTCTCTCAATCCATAGCTTCTACAGACAATTGGAGATAATTTCAGCCATTTCTCTTACATCTTGACCTATTTCTCTTACGATTTAGTTATTACTCCAGTTCTTTTTCATTAATCTCATTTTTTGCCCTGCAAACATTGGCTTATTTTCAAATAATCTTTTTCTGAGATAGGTGAAGGAGCAATTAAACTAAGGAAAAAATCATAGTTTTGGAGGGGTTTTTTTTTTGTCTGTTGTTTTTTAAAGATTCTTGACAGATTTAAAGATATTCAGAAGTGAAAATCAGCATTGGTGTTTGTGAGTGGGAGAGATATGGCCTAGCAGGATTGAAGTCTCATGGAGAAGGTGATGTGTGAGGAGTTCAATCCTGCTATCTGGAGAGCATGGGAATAAAAGCCAGTTTCTAATAGAATTGGCTACTGCACCCAAATAAAGCAGGATTGAACAGTCAGTGTAGCTGCTGATATCTAGGGATTCAATTATGCTTCTTGTATGGTTGTGGCCCTACTGGAGATCCCTAGCATAGCTGAGGTAAGTAGGACTGAGCTCCCCACACATCAGCTGCTGTGCAAGGAATTCAATCCTGCTGTCTGCAGCCATGTCTTAACCTGCCCCTACCTTGACTTCATATATAAAGTCAGGTGAAAGGCTGGCGAGAGTGATTTTGGGGAAACGGCCTCACAAGACACACGGGGAGACTGGATGTTTCTAGCCCCTGTTCTTCTAACTGATTTGTACCTGAAATAAATGTTCATCAAGCAAAGCAGCATAATTGGAGAAGAGAGGACATATTCCTTAATGCTGTCTCCTCATTATCTGCTCCCTGCTGTTCAGTTCAGGCCTCAGCACAATGATGTAGCACTTAGGGAAAAAGATGCATCCCAGTAGCACAGCACTGGAGGCCAAGATGGAGAAGATCTCCACAGCCACCATGCCTTTCCCTCTGGTGCTCAGGTAAGTTGGAACAAAGGACAACCAAACACTGCAAAAGGCCAACATGCTGAATGTAATGAATTTTGCTTCATTAAAACTATCAGGTAGCTTGCGAGCAAGGAATGCCACAGTGAAGCTGCTGATGGCCAGAAGACCCATGTAGCCCAGGACACAATAGAACATGGTGATGGACCCTTCATTACACAGTACAATGATTTCTTCATTCACTGAATGCATGTCTAAATCAGGGAATGGGGGGAAGGTTGAAAGCCACACCGTGCAAAAACACATTTGAACAAGTGAACAGCAAACAGCAATTGAATATGACACCTTCTTCCCCATCCATTTCTTCACTCTGGATCCTGGTTTTGTGGCCATGAATGCTAGAGAAACAATGGTGGTCTTGGCCAACATGCAAGAAACAGCCACTGAGAAAATGATTCCAAACGTTGGTTGTCGGAGAAGGCAGGTCACTTTCCCTGGTTGGCCGAGGAATAACAAAGAGGAAAGAAAGCAGAGCAGGAGGGAGACCAGGAGAATGTAGGTGAGGTCCCGGTTGTTGGCTTTGACTATGGGGGTATCTTTATGCTTAATGAAGGTAGCAAACACCAAGGTTGTGATGAAAGAAAAAGAAGCTGTAGCTGAGGCTAAGCCTTTGCCTAAAGGTTCTTCGTAAGACAGAAAATGTATAATTTTGGGGTTGCATTGATTTCTATTCTTGCTTGGATACTGATCTTCTGGGCATTTGAAACAGTCTTCCATATCTTAAGAATGGGGTAGGTGGGGGAGTTCAATTTTAGTGGCAATTCATTGAATACAGAAAATTATTTTTACTCCTTGTTATGTCAAGGTGACATGACCTACCAGTTTGGTTTGAAGTTTTCCCATCTGGACATGGAGCACAATCATAGCAGCAAAACTTCTCACCCTCCTTCCTTTCCTTCTGTTGACCAGGGTGGCAATATTCATTACAGACAGAAAGGGGAACCACCTGTCCATATACATGGTTGTTGTTTTTTAAATAATTAGTTATATTGAAAAAATATATTTCTCATTTACTGATGAAGTATCCTAACAATGGAGACAGCCTTGCATCACGTTCAAATGAAACAAAATTTTAATATATAGATGCAGGATGTTTGTTCCAGTGGAACTTGTTTGATTTTTAGTAATAATTATTCTGTTTTCCCTCTCCCTTTGGTTTATGTGAAATTGTAATTATCATGGCTGATCTCATCGAGGTGCCTCTAGTAAGTTGCCTGAAAATGTTCAGAAGTATACATGCAAGAATGACAAAATCATGATGAACATAATACAGATTTTGTTCTTATCATGATTGTAATTAAGGTGACCTTAAATGTCAGAGGATGTTGCTGTGATCTGGAAGGACTTGAATAGCCAATCTTTTCATTGAAATCACCCCTCATTCATTCCCGATTCTACTTTATTAATCCTGGCATGACTGAGTGTGTTGTAACAGTAGTAGAATTGCAATCATGTCCCTAATGAACTTCCAACACATAGAGCTGTTCTTGTTTGATTCCATTGGGCTTGTTAATGTGGTTTTATTTCATAGTATAAACTGATAATTTTTGTATGATATCTTTGTAAACCACTTAGCAGCTCTCTGGAATTTCAGGCAGGGTTTTTCTGCAGTCATTCCTGGAGATGCTGAAGATTGAAAACTGGACCCTTTTCATAGTAAACAGACCCCCTATATGAAATGTATTGATACTGCCATTATCTTAATGTTAAATGGAGCCCAGAAGTCATGACAACATAATACCCCCCCACCCGCCACTAGACCTTCCGCCATGCCATTCTTTGAGAGGGAGGTGAAAGAGCACCATCAAGGGCCTAGAGCCCTTCAACCTCCTTTCCAAGCTGGTCAAGTGCTTAATGGGCACACTCTCCCAAAATGACTTCTGGTTTCTGAATGTGAAAGGAATCAATGAATTCAATCCAGAGCTTCATGTGCCATTGCAAGACGAGTTTATGGGGAGAGAAAAATACTCATTCCTTCATAGTTCAACACAATGGGTTCTCCAAGATAGACCCAGAATAAATACCTCATTAAAATATGTGTGCCAGACAATTTTGTCCTCTCTAATGGTGAATACTTTCCCTTTAGGAGCATATGGAGCAACACTTCCAACTTTTATTCTCTGAAAGGAATTGTTGGGGAAGGTGACCAGGTTCATGATGTCAAATCCACCACTCATTTCCCATTGATCGTTAAAGGACATAGTTTCTCCAGCTGAATTGTTAAATGAGATGCCTTGAAGAAACTGGTGGAGCTATTTCAAAAATAAAAGGAAAGAAACCAAAACAGAATAACAGCATGCTGAAGATTTCGGAATGACAATCCTTTAAAGTTTCAGTTTTAGGAAGGAAATGTAAACCCAATTTTTGAAATGAGAAAGATGTTGAATATTTTCATTATTTATTCAAGGAGGACAAAAAATAATGTATTCTCACCCGGTAACAATCGGTCATAGAAATAAGAAGAGTTTGTTGAGAAGAAATTACCTGCCAAGGCTGCAGAGACTGAAGTTTGACACTGTTACCAGCTGCCTTTGATTTATGTTTGGATCTAGCAAAGTCCATGGCATGCAAAGCATGAGCCAAAGCATAAACAGCATTATAGATACTGTAGCTGTGTCCAGTCATGTGCATTTCAAAAAGACCTGCAGGGAGATTCTCCAGCCTCTCCTCTCCAATACATGTGTCATCGTCCATCACAGGCATACCTGGATCTGGGAATGAACAATCAAATGCTTGTTCCCAGAAATTTTGGAGGAAACCATCTCTTTCCGTCCTGGTAGGGATTATAGTCTGAAGAAATTCCCTGAAACCGGGAACGTCGTTTGTGTGAATAGCAAATGAAATAGCACCCTGGAACATCTGGAAATCCCATCCTCTTGCGGCACCTGTTAATATATAATCTGTTTGGGTTGTCACAATCCACACCTTTCCAAATAATGGGTTTTTCATATTTCCTGAATCTTGTGAATATATAAAAACTCTAAGATGCAAAATTATTAAAGATTCTCCATACATTATTATTGTACCAGCTTTACGATCTTGGAAAGACAAATTAATTGCACTGGAATCATAAAACTGATTTATGAAATCCTCCATATGAGCTTCTTGTGGGATTCTTTTGGTGAAAGCTGAACAGATTCCATTTCTGGAAAACAATGGCTCCAGTATTTTTAGGAATTGCTCTCCACTATTATCATCCACAACAAAAAGCCCAACCCAGGTCCACCTAAAATGCTGAAGTAACAATATAATTCCCATATACTCAACGTTTTCGTTTGGGACCATGCGGTAAAAGGGAGGAACTTCCATTATTTTGGTATCATCTATGGTAAATGAGCCATATGCAAGCTATAAGAAAACATACAGATAAGTTAGGAGAAGTCTATTTTTTCCATTAGAGTCTTTTTCTGGTCTTTGAAATTCAAGCAAATTCGATATCATTATTCTTTCTTTTGAAGCATCACATTATTCCAAGTTGTAAATACAGAAATATATAATATTACCACCTGCACCCATGCACATATCCTACCTGTGGTATCTTATATAGAGCTAAGACATCCATCAAATGGAAAGAAGTGTCAGAGCCCAGTCCTCCAATGACGGCTAGTAGGTTTTTTTCTGTGGCACATTTGTAGTTGGGCAGAAACCTATGTGACTTGAAGATCAGATCCAGTGTGGTGCGATAGGTCATCCTTGCATCATGATAAGTGTCACAGATGTGGAAACCAAGTGTCACATTAGGTAGTAATTTGGGATTCTTGTTGATGTCATTTATGGCAAACACCAGAGCCAGAACATGCTGGTAAAACTTGGTAATGACTCTGTCAATAACATTTATTTCATTAATTCAGAAGATGAGTCTACAATGTAGGGATAGTTTATGCTACAAACCTTGTAATTCCTGTATCTAACTGAATTTACAGCAAAAGCCAAGGGAAATCCATCCTGCTAAAACTTGGTCACAACACTGAGAATAGAATTATTTTTCTAATTCAGAAGATGTGCCTACAATGTATGTAGCTCTTGCTCCATAATCCCACTAATCTAAATGAGCAATTGAATCTTACATGAGTGGAAATATATTTTCCTATTGCTCCTGATTCCATACATTTATTTATATTGTGTTACATATAACATATGGTTTTGTCATCAATCATGCCTAGTGCCTTTAGAAACTCAATATATTATTGAGAATAATATAACAATATACTTCACCTCTATCCCAATGCACAATGAATATACATAAAGATGTATTTCCCCATTCACAAATCGTTACAGCATTATACCCTATATTTCTTCTACATTTACAAAATTCATGCAAATGAACAGATTTGGCTAAAACAATCCTTACTGTGGAATGTCGAAGAGATTCTGGGAAGGATGTTCCTTGAACAGAATTTCATGGAAGAAGTAAATGATCTGAGAAGTAATTCCACCAATGAGGAGACCCCCTGGCTGGTACCATTCATGTGGTATAGGTAGGGGATCACCTGTGTCACATTTCATGGGACCTACTTTGGACACAGTAGAAGGCAGAAAAAGAAGCAACATTGTTTTTCCTAACATGCTTTCCTCAAAGCTTCTCTCTAAATATAAGCTGTCCTGCACCTATTTCGTTCTAAATAGCTTTGACAAGACAATAGGAAAAAATTGTCAGAGATGTCCTTGCTTGCCTCTTGCATTTAATCCCAACTTCCCATGGCAAATGTCTTCATTTATCATCACTTTCAGAATTGCTTACTGACAGTTTTCTCCTACCCTTTTGAAAGTCTCTGGAGCTTTGACCACATGAGTAAATGATAGTGCTGTGGATAACTGTGTGTGAGAGAGAGAGGGAGAGGGGGGGGAAATACTCTCTCAATGTTTTGATATTAAGTGACCCTTCTGGTAGGCAACATGTTGGTTCTTGTCTTCCATTTGTGAGCAGAAGTCTTTTCTGGTCCCCAAGCAGATGAGATATGGGACCTTGACTCCAGATTTGCATGATCAAAAATATCATGCCTGACTGAACAAGTAGTTTTTCCTATTAATCAACAAGTGCAATTTATACCTCATCTATGGCTCATTATTACATTTAATAATTTCTGTATGTATGCTTTTTCTGGATAATGTACTGAAATAAGCATACATTTGTGCTTTATCTGTAAGTGGATTGATGTTCTTTAGCCAATATACAATAAAGTAGTATTCTTTAAAATCCAAAAATGTTATTGGATGCCACGTGAGGAATTTATCTCTGCAGGACTCATCTGGGAAAAGTTGAGTTTTTCTTTATATGCATTCCCACTTTTGCCCCAAACTGAGGTAGATATGTAGCTATGTGAATATACTCCAATCTTAAGCTTTAATGTTGTAAAAAAAAAATTATGTTGTAAACTGCTACAGGTTACGTTGTATGATTTTAGATGAAAGTTTCTTTTTATTCCCTGTTGTCCGTTGTAAACACCTTTGGCTTATATACAATAAAACTGATTGATTGATTGATTAAAATGGTGAATGTTGGGGTGGGAGTTAATATCCAATGGAATTAAACTTTGGCTGTGGACATATATGCACCAAATGAAGAGAAATCTATATTTTATGGACAGGTAGAAGGACTTTTCATATGAAAATTGCTGCCTTATGGGAGACTGGAATGGAGTCTCCTCAATACAGGACAGAGTTTTAGGGTAAAATATTAAAGTTTTCCAGGATAAACTACCTAAGGATTTCTTTGAAATGATGCATGATTTGGAAATTGTTGACATCCAGAGATATAAAAATGGAGATGCAAAGCAATTTACATACTGTATTTCAGTGAGAGACCCAGCTCTTTCTCAATACAGTGGTACCTCTGGTTATGAACTTACTTTGTTCCGGAGGTCCATTCTTAACCTGAAACCATTCTTAACCTGAGGTACCACTTTAGCTAATGGGGACTTCCGCTGCCGGTGTGCGATTTCTGTTCTCATCATTCTTAACCCAAGGTACTACATCCGGGTTAGCAGAGTCTGTAACCTGAAGTGTTTGTAACCCGAGGTGTTTGTAACCCAATGTACCACTTTAAGAGATATGATATGGTTGACTAAGACGCTAGCTACTGAAGTGAATAAAGTAGATATATTATCAAAGCTTTTCTCAGATCGCAATTCAGTCATTATGACTCTCAAAAGTGCTAGGTTGGCAGGAGCTGGGACCGAGCAATGGGAGCTCACCCCGTTGCGGGGATTTGAACCGCCAACCTTCCGATCGGCAAGCCCTAGGCTCTGTGGTTTAACCCACAGCGCCACCCGCGTCGCATAAATTGTATAATTGGTGTAATATTGGGTTAATATTGGAAAGCCTATTTGGCATAACTTACTGAATTCATCTAACCAGAACTACAGACTAGGAAAGAGGCATGGCTCAGTGGTGGAACACATACTTCCTAAGCAAAAAGTCTCAGGTTCATTCCTAACCATCTTCAGGTAAGGCTGGGGAAGTCTCCCTCTGGTGAAAATGACGTATGTTCGGTCAGCTCCTGCTGGGAACTCTAGGACTTGTAGTAAATTTCCATGTCACCAAGGGGAGTACCCAATTCTGCCTCATTCATCCAGACTCACGCATTTGGATCAGTTTTGAGAGCTACCATCTGCTAAGGAGGGTTTTTGCCTAGCTTCAGATTCACTTCCTCTCAATGTGTCTCTTCTCACACAGTAATATAGAGCAGTGTCTTCAGGTTTCAGATTGCCCATCTGCAGGTACACCATACTTGATGGATTGTCCCTAGAGATGGTGAAGCGCCCTTTTACTGAATCGGCATAATACTGTGTGCTGCCACTCTCGTATATCCTTGCAATCCATTCCAGTCCCTTTCCAGGAACCTGTCGCACCCAATGCATCTCATAGTCACTGAACGTGAATCCTGAACCTTTGCAGGAGAGGCGGAGGGACTCTCCGGGCCTTCTAATTCCCCCTTCAGATGGCTCAAGTTGAATTGCTGAGTGGACGCCTGTAAAGAAATATATATTATAAAACAAACCGCTGCATACTTCAGCATCTTCTTGCCAAGGGAATCTGAAAGGGCAGGGAAATACCTCTGAGGACTGCTGCAAAGAAGACAAATTGGAGCCAAAAGAACATTTTTCCTACAGCCATTTGGAGAGATATGAATTTGGAAGTGGTCACAGAGACATGGGATTGTGGTCCTGGGTAGGGAGACAATGTTGACTGATTTAAAGAGGAAGCTGCCTGTTTATTTGCATATCACAGTGAAGATAAGAGAGAGATGCAGCCAATTTGCAACCTCTGTCTTTTTGCGAACATGGCTTGGGGTCTTGGTAGGGATGAGTAAATCTACTGAATTCAGTGCCTCCCAGTTCCTCCCAGTTTGCCCCAGTTTTCCAAACTTAATTTCAGTTATACATATTTCTACCTCATATATATTTCCACGAAGTTTCAGCAGCAGATTTCTCCTAATATGCACATTATTGTATGCAATTTTGCTTCAGGGTATTTTCACAAATATCTGCATATATCTGCATAGTTTACAGCACTATATGATTTGGTTGCTGTTGTTTTGTACACATTGCCTGGCTGTAGAACTGCATTGCAAAATTCAGAGAAGTATGAATTTTGAAAGATGGTTACCTTGGTTCATGTATTGTTTCAGAAAGTTTGAATTAGGTGTGCTCTCCTTTAAATCCCAATGAAATTTAATTTCTGCCCCATCCCTTGGAGTAGGTGGTAATTATTATTATTATTTCATTTACGTCTTCTTCCATGGCCTCAAGGTGGCATATATGGTTCTCACCCTCCCCATTTTATCCTCACAGCAATTTCATGAGGTAAATTATGCTGGGTGACAATGACTGGCAGAAAGTCACCAGGTACTAGTAGGATGTGCTAACCACTAGAACACACACGCACATGCACAATAATAGGGCAAGAATCATGGTTCAAATTATAAGTCAAGGAGGCTGATTTAAAATAAAGTAAAAATAAAGTACAGCAGTTCAGCTGTGTAAAAAGCTGCTTGTAAAATCAGCACTCTTGGAGGATTTCAAGGATGAAGGCAGAGCAGCTGGCTTCTGTATGCTGGATGTGGGAACGTCATTCTGCTCTTTGCCTGATATCTTGGGAAAGCCCAGCTCACAGTGGAGGCTGGTCTATTAGGACTGCCCCGTCAACCTCAGTCTGCCCTCAGCTAGCCTCCACCAGCCTGCCTTCTTGCTTACAACCAGTCCAGGGTGTGGTCCTGCCTGTCAGCTTCCTCCTCCTTAGTCTCAGTGTTGCCCAGCAGAGAAGAGGATGGGGACAAAACAAGCAGTTGGCCTTTCTTGTCTTCGGCTCTGCTCCATCTGCTGTTGTAGGTTGAAAAAGAAACTTTAAACATTCACACAGAGCAACTCAGCAATGAAAGAAACTGCTCACTCGTTGGTGGTTTGTTTGTTTCGTAAAGGTTATGTGATTAACCACCATGACTGTCTGTTGTATGGTTGACTCATTTCTGCCTGCTCACAGAAGAGAGAAGCCTTTCTCTTGCAAAGTGGGTAGGGAGCGATATAAGCCCTACTGAGCAACAGGTTTCAGGTGGCAGAGAAGAACATAGGAAGAGCCTGATGGAAGGCCAATGGCCCATCTAGTTGAGCACAGTGGCCACTCAGATGTCTGCGAGAAATGTACGAGGAAGACCCAAGTACAAGAGCACTTTTCTCTCCTCCAGCTTCCAGCAACTGGTATTCAGAAGCATACTGACTTCAACTCTGGAGAGACTGGGTTAGAGAATGGAATGAGTGCCTACCGCAAAGAGCCATGGTTTCAGGCAGGGGGTCTCTTCCAGCCCTCCTTGGAGATGCTGGCAATTGAACTTGGTACTGTCTACATGCAAAGCAGATGATCCACCATGTGGCTATGTCCCTGTCCTGGTTCTGTTTTCCCCAACCACCATAAACTATCAATGAGACCTAGAAAGCATGGGTAATGGCTCAAGAAAGCTGACCTAAAGAAGCATATGCATCTAAAGCCATTCTATTAATTGAGCATGGTATCAGACTGCCTTGGCTTTTGGTTAAGAATTGTAGGGAAGTTCCTTGGGGAATCAGACTCTCGAGGGCCCTACATAGCGTGAGTTATCAGACAGTTGCAGAGGGGAAACTGCTTTGTGGTTGAAACTGCAACTGTTCATGATCATCTGCCAATTTGATTTCCCCCATGGCTAGTGGTGTTTTGTATTCTGTATATGCCAATGCTGCCACCTTGTGTGAAGTAGGTGGAGGACAATTGCCAGCCCTGTGCTTTAAAAAATGGGTGCTTCTGCTACAATATGAAACGTTCACAGTTGTGGACTTGGGTACTATGGCACCCTGTGCATGACCAACATTTGGCATGCCCTCCCCCTGCCCTCATGCTGCCTTCCCAAATGTGGGTAAGGAGATACGCAGCTTTGGGAAGCAGCAGCATGGGCTCTGGCGGGGTACTAGAGCCCTCCCACTTAGAGCCAAAAAAAAGCAATAAAACTCTTTCTCCCAATCCATTTTCCTTTTGTGCTATGTCATTTTAGATTGTAAACATGAAGGCGAGTACATTTTGCTTGTTTATGAAGTAAAAGACTTCTTCACAAAGCACAAAGTTGAATTATGGAATTTGTTCCCGTTAGAGATAGTGATGCTCAGCAACTTTAAGGCCTTTAAAAGGTGGTTAGGCAAATGCATAGGGGTTAAGGTGGAGAACAGTTGGCTACTGTGGGTGAGGATATGGATAAACATTGTGAATTCTGAGTTCTGGGGTACATAAGCCTGATGTTCTGATGCTCTTGACCTGGCTCAACAAAACAGCTCACAACAGACTACAGGAACAGTTTTAGTTTACATCAAGTATCACTGCTCCTCTTGTTGATGCCATGTAAATACGATCTAGGTTACAATTTTATTGCAAAACTGGAGTTGCACAGTGGATTTCATTTTAGGATTTAGCACTTTTTTTTCCCCCGTAGGTAAGATTATGGCTCTGTGTCAGGTCCTGATTTTCTTGCAGGGCTTTGATCTTCAGGGAAATCTGAAATTTTCTCATCTACAAAAACAAGGCAACTTATTTGCAGTTACTTCAGAATCTAAAGTCTGAAGGCGTGATTATCTCCCTCTGCAATTATCCAATTCAAAATAATTGGATCAGTCACCCAAATCTCGAAAGGCAATAAACAGCTTGGAAAAGTGTTAAGGAAACAACGTGCTCACTGACAGTTGGGAGTGGGGGACAGAAGGCAGTCTGTGATAATGATTACACACAGCACCACTTTTTCATATTGAACACCCAGCATAAAAAGACAGAGGGTTAGTTATTTAAATTAGTATTGAAACTATGATTATGCTAAAAGCAAAGGTGATATGTTTCACCTTATGAAGTGAATTGTGAGAGTGAGGCAACATTTAACATAGTCAAAGTCAGGCAGTTGGTGTATATGAACACCAAGGAATCTGCACCCCAGGAGGAGATTTATTGCAACTATGCAGAGGCTTTTGCTACTGCTTCTGCTACCCATTGTGTGCAAAGTCAATACAATACAGTGCCCTGCAGGTGATCCAATCCCTGTTTCACATGAATGGTACCAACCAGATGATTTCCAGATTGCTGGGAATGCTTCTCATATATTTTACCATTCCTCAGAAATTCAATTTAAGGAAGATCCTTCTCAGGAGCTACTTGAGGTTCCGCAGTAAGTACTTATATTCCCCACTTTTTTTCTGAAAGAGCAATTGTCTTTTACAAGGCTGCATGTTTGTGTGAAGCAGGAGTGGCTCGCAATACCCATTCAGCAGCAACATCACTGCAACGTAACTGTTGCTGTTGTTGTTAATTAAATCTGCATACTATCCTTCATTCAAAGATTACAGGGGAGTTCATGACATAAAAATAAAAAAATGAGAAGACAAAATATATTGATGATAGAATTGCATTAGCGGAAATTGCTTGCAGGATTTTAAAAATAAAAACAGCAAGAAATAAAAGGCTACTCTAACAAAAATGAATGGGATTGCAGAAAAATGGCATCAAATGCTTAAGTGTGAATTAAAGTATTAATGTATCGACTCCATTGGCAGTATAGTGACAAAGTTCTATCAGCACATCTTGGCCTTGGTATTTGCCATTAAGGAGATCAATGATGATCAAAAGATCTTGCCCAATGCTACACTTGGGTTCCACATCAATGACAGCTACTACGATGCAAGGATTACCTATCATACCACTTTGGACCTACTCTTCAAATCACACAAATTTGTCCCCAACTACATATGTGATATCCAGAAAAACCTCATAGCCATCATTGGGGGACTTACATCTGGCATCTCTATCAATATGGCAGAAATCTTAACCCTCTACAAGGTTCCACAGGTAGGATCTGTGCATTGGAAAATGAGGTAGAATGCAGATTAAAAGAGAATGGTTTTTTTTTTTTTTTTTAAGGGCAGAGTTGGGTGAGCAATCCTGTGACAAGATCTTCTGGGATGAGTGATTTAATGGGCCAAAACCATCACTGTGGTTACAGTTTTCATGGCCACCAGACCAGGGTCCAGCGTGAGGGTGAAAGAGGAGAGCGCAAAATATGGTCTGAAGCTCAACATCAAAAAGACTAAGATCATGGCCACTGGCCCCATCACCTCCTGGCAAATAGAAGGGGAAGAAATGGAGGCAGTGAGAGATTTCACTTTCTTGGGTTCCATTATCACTGCAGATGGTGACAGCAGTCACGAAATTAGAAGACACCTGCTTCTTGGGAGAAAAGCAATGACAAACCTAGACAGCATCTTAAAAAACAAAGACATCACCTTGCCAACAAAGGTCCGTATAGTTAAAGCTATGGTTTTCCCAGTAGTAATGTACGGAAGTGAGAGCTGGACCATAAAGAAGGCTGATCGCCGAAGAATTGATGCTTTTGAATTATGGTGCTGGAGGAGACTCTTGAGAGTCCCATGGACTGCAAGAAGATCAAACCTATCCATTCTTAAAGAAATCAGCCCTGAGTGCTCACTAGAAGGACAGATCCTGAAGTTGAGGCTCCAGTACTTTGGCCACCTCATGAGAAGAGAAGACTCCCTAGAAAAGACCCTGATGTTGGCAAAGATTGAGGGCACAAGGAGAAGGGGACGACAGAGGATGAGATGGTTGGACAGTGTTCTCGAAGCTACTAACATGAGTTTGGCCAAACTGCGAGAGGCAGTGAAGGATAGGCGTGCCTGGCGTGCTCTGGTCCATGGGGTCACGAAGAGTCAGACACGACTGAATGACTGAACAACAACAACAACAACAACAACAACAAAAGACTTAATAGACAAACTGTTGAAGGGACAAATATACCACATATTTTGCTATCTGTTTGTGGTCCTCGCTCTCTATCTCTGATCAGCTTTCAAATTATTGACTATAGTTCTTTTTCACTGCCATTGTGGTTGTCCCCCTTCCCCCGCTCCATCTATTCAAAAACGCAGAAAGACTATTATACTATATTTAAATAGGAGCATTTCAAAAGTTAGATTGGGTTTATGCAAAGTCATGGAAGTCATAGCATTCCTGAGTTCTGAAAACTCCATTGTACACAGTGCAGAACTTGTTTTTGAAAGGAGATATAACTCCTTGCAGCATGGTGACAAAGTTCTACCAACACATCCTAGCTTTGGCATTTGCCACCAATGAAATCAATGAGAATCCCAAGATTTTGCCCAATGCCACACTTGGGTTCCACATCTATGACAGCTACTACCAGGAGAAGATGTAGCCCAAGGTCACCCAACAGCTGCATGTGGAGGAGCGGAGACGTGAACCCAGTTCCCCAGATTATGAGTCTACCGCTCTTAACCACTACACCACACTGGCTCTGTAATGCTAATCTGATATTAAATTTGCATTTCTTCTGATTTGTTTGTGGCAATGGAAGCTGTGGGCCTACACTGTCAGTTCAGGATACCATATCAGTTGATTCATTTCATTTTTGTCACATATCTGAACAAATTTAAGAAAAAAAAGTATGATTCATTAATTAAGGCTAAGGCCTGTTTCTGTTCATTTTTTTGGTATTGCAATCAGATGTAAAAACAAAGGACACGGGGATATAAATTATCATGTTACAACAATGCAAAACACGATATTAACGACAGTTTGAACACTTATAAATTAAAAAGTGCATATATTAGCCACAATGGCTGTATTTTACCACTGTCACGTGCTTATCAGTATCAAGTGCTGGGAATCATAAGAAGAGACTGCTGCATTAGGCAAATGACCCATCTAGTCCAGCATTCCGTTCTTCCTGTGGCCAACCAGAAGCATGTTGGCATTTTCCAGTGTTTGGGTCTCTTTTGTTCCCACCTACTTGAGCACACGTGGCAAACACATGGTGGCTGTGGAGATCTTTTCCACACTGTCGTCTAGTATTGGGTTGTTGGGCTGAAACTTTTCCCCTAAATGCTACATCATTGTTTTGAGACCCGAACTGATCAGCAGGGAGCAACTAATGAGAACACATTAAGCATTCTACCTGTCAGTCAGCACACCATAAGATTTAGTCACCATTGATATTTCCAAGTCATAGAAGTCCCACATGTTATGAACTATTGCAGGGTTTCCTAAACTTGGGTGTCCAGCTGTTTTTGGACTGCAACTCCCATCATCCCTAGCTAGCAGGACCAGTAGTCAGGGGTGATGGGAATTGTCGTCCAAAAACAGCTGGAGACCTAAGTTTCGGAAACCCATTTCTACACTGACTGGCAGGAGATGACCAAGGTTTCAGGCCGGGGGTTCTCTCCCAGTTCAACTGGCATATGCAGGCTATTGAACTTGGTACTGTTTACTTGCAAAGCAAATGATCCACCATGCAGCTATATCCCAGCTATGTTGGAGAGGTTAAACTGCTTCACAATTAAAACGGCAGCCCTATTATCTACCAATTTGATTTTCCCTGTGGCCAGTGGTGCTTTGTATTCTATATGCCATGGCTGTCCCCCTTTGTTAAGTAAATGGAGCACAGTCGGTATTGCTTCTCAATGCCAGTTGCTGGTAATCACATGTGGGGAGAATGCTTTTGCTCTCAGAACCTGTGGGTGAGCGTTTGGTTAACCATTGTGATGTCTCAGTTCTGGGCTACATGAGCCTGATGTTTTGATATTCTTGAGCTGCCTCAACAAAACAGCTCACACCAGACTACAGGAACAGTTTCAGCTTAAATCAAGTATCACTGCTCCTCTTGTTGATGCCATGTGAATACGTTCTAGGTTACAATTTTATTGCAAAACTGGAGTTGCACAGTGGAATTCGTTTTAGGAATTAGCACTTATTTGTTTCCATAGGTATTATTATGGATCTGTGTCAGGTCCTGATTTTCTTGCAGGGCTTTGATCTTCAGGGAAATCTGAAGTTTTCTCATCTACAAAAACAAGGCAACTTATTTGCAATTACTTCAGAATCTAAAGTCTGAAGGAGTAATTATCTCCCTGTGCAATTATCCAATTCAAAATAATTGGATCAGTCACCCAAATATCAAAAGGCTTTCACAAAGAAACTAGAAAACAGTCAATAAAAAGCTTGGGAAAGTATTAAGGAAACAAAGTGCTCAGTGACAGTTGGGAGTGGGGGACAGAAGGCAGTCTGAGATAATGATTACACACAGCGCCACTTTTTCATATTGAACACCCAGCATAAAAAGAGAGAGGAAGGATTAGCTATTTAAATTAGTATCGAAACTATTCTGCTTATGCTAAAAGCAAAGGTGATATGTTTCACCTTATGAAGTGAATTGTGAAAGTGAGGCAACATGTAACGTAGTGAAAGTCAGGCAGTTGGTGTATATGAACACTAAGGAATCTGCACCCCAGGAGGCGATTTATTGCAACTATGCACAGGCTTTTGCTACTGCTTCTGCTACCCATTGTGTGCAAAGTCAATACAATTCAGTGCCCTGCAGGTGATCCAATCCCCGTTCCACATGAATGGTACCAGCCAGGGGATTTCCTGATTGGTGGGATTGCTTCTCATATATTTTACCATTCCTCGGAAATTCAATTTAAGGAAGATCCTTCTCAGGAGCTACTTGAGATTCCACAGTAAGTACTTATATGCCCCGCTTTTTTTCCTGAAAGATCAATTTTCTTTTAGAAGGCTGCATGTTTGTGTGAAGCAGGAATGGCTCGCAATACCCATCCAGCAGCAACATCACTTCAACGTACCTGTTGCTGTTGTTAATTAAATCTGTATACTACCCTTCATTCAAAGATTACAGGGGAGTTCAGGACATAAAAATAAAAAATGAGAAGACAAACTATATTGATGATAGAATTGCATTAGAGGAAATTGCTTACAGGATTTTAAAAATGAAAACAGCCAGAAATAAAAGGCTACTCTCACAAAAATGAATGGGATTGCAGAAAAATGGCATCAAATGCTTAAGTGTGAATTAAAGTATTAATGTGTCGACTCCATTGGCAGTATAGTGACAAAGTTCTATCAGCACATCTTGGCCTTGGTATTTGCCATTAAGGAGATCAATGATGATCAAAAGATCTTGCCCAATGCTACACTTGGGTTCCACATCTATGACAGCTACTACGATGCAAGGATGACCTATCGTACCACTTTGGACCTGCTCTTCAAATCACACAGATTTGTCCCCAACTACTTATGTGATATCCAGAAAAACCTCATAGCCATCATTGGGGGACTTACATCTGGCATCTCTATCAATATGGCAGAAATCTTAACCCTCTACAAGGTTCCACAGGTAGGATCTGTGCATTGGAAATTGAGGGAGAATGCAAATTAAAAGAGAGTGCTTATTTTTCTAAGGGCAGAGTTGGGTGAGCAATCCTGTGGCAATATGTTCTGGGATGAGTGATTTAGGATGCAGAGGAACTCTGGCCTCAGACAGGCTCACAGAGTGTTAAGTTCCCAATCTTGGATCAGCTGAAGATATGATACTATAATTTGCTCATCCCATCTCAGCTATGGTTTAGCTATTACTGGTGTAAGTCCTGCACTCAAAAGGCCACCAGAGACAGGGTGGAACGGAGGCAGGGCTTAAGCTGGATCCCAAACCTGTTCAGTTTGCTCACATGAACTGGCAAATCAACAGGTAACACTAATTAGTGCCTTTATTCCTTCTGCCAGGTTTAGGTAAAGCAGAAGAAATATACAGTGCTACCTTGGTTTAAAACCATAATCCATTCCGGAGGTCCGTTTGTAAACCAAAACAGGTTGTAACCCAAGGCATGCTTTCGCCAATGGGGCATCCCCACAAAAATTGTTCATAATAATAATAATAATAAATTGTTGTTGTAATCTAAAAAAAAATGTTTCAAACCAGGACGCATGCAAACCAAGGTACCAATGTACTGAAAAAATGCATATTTTTTCTCAAAAAATTGATTAATTGTCATTCTTTTGGAACCCCTAGACAGGCTTCTTCAAATCCACAGTCTATTCATTCGAGCTTGTACAGGTGAAACTCGAAAAATTAGAATATTGTGGAAAAGTCCATTTATGTAAGCAATTGTTTTCATTAGCTACTGGAGTTTAATATATGAGATAGACTCATGACATGCAAAGCGAGATATGTCAAGCCTTTATTTGTTATAATTGTGATGATTATGGCGTACAGCTGATGAAAACCCCAAAGTTGAAATTGTTAATTTGGGGTTCTCATCAGCTGAACGCCATAATAATCACAAATGTAACAAATGTAACAAATGTAACAAATAAAGGCTTGACATATCTCGCTTCAGTTGAATTACTGAAAGAAATGAACATTTCCACAATATTCTAATTTTTCGAGTTTCACCTGTATGTTTGGATTGGCTTCCCCCCTTTCTATCCAGTTCCTGTAAAATGCCCATTTATTTGTGATTCTTTGGCATTTATTTTCCCATCTATCCTCTGCCACTATCTGTGCAAATATTTCTGATTGTACGTATTCAAAAACATAATCATTCCATTTTTCCATATTCCATTTAGCCTTTTCTTTCCAAGTGCAATAACTGCCACTCCAGCTAGAATCATAATCTTATACAACTCTTGCATATTACTTTTTCTTTGTTATTTCCCAGTATTCCCGAAAATAGCAAATCCCTATTAACCTCTATGTTTATTTGAAATACTCCAGAAATTGTCTTTATAATCTTTTGCCAATATTCCTTAACCAGATTACATTTCCACCACATGTGGGAGTATAAACCTTTTTCCTTTTCTCCCTTCAGATGTCAAAGAGAACAACAACTACCAGACCTTTAGAAGACATCTGAAGGCAGCCCTGTTTAGGGAGGCTTTTAATGTTTAATATATTACTGTATTTTAATGTTCTGTTGAAAGCCGCCCAGAGTGGCTGGGGATACCCAGCCAGATGGGCGGGGTATAAATAATAAATTATTATTATTATTATTATTATTATTATTATTATTATTATTATTATTATTATTATCCTGGCCACAATGCCAGCATTAGAGACTGAACCCTTTCACTATATACGCCATTTGTGCTGGAGTTCTGTACCACTTTAATAAAAAAAATCTGCTTAATTCTTTATACTTTTCTATTTTAATATTGTTTATTTTTTTCATCAGTTCTTGGACCATATTTTGATGGATCATACCTTCCTGCTCCCATTTCATCTGGATTATCCTTATCATTCTTTCTTTGTCACTTATCATCAATTTATATAACATCCCTGCTATCCCTTTCTCTGTTATTTGTATTTTGTTCAGTACCATATCTATTTTCATTTCTATCCTTATCATCTTCTCTACTCTTTCTCTTTTTATTAAGTCATAAAGTCCTTGGACTTTCAGCCAATATTGTTTTCCTATTTTTTTCTAAAAAACCCTTTTTTGTAATTAAATTCCCTTCTTCATCGAACTTGTCTTTTAATTTATAAAATCCCCGATCTTCTAATTTCTTCCACCAACCAGGGTTCCTTTGACCCTCCTGCATGTATTTTAACGGCATCCACCTTGAGTATGTTGGCATCCATTTCGTGTTCCAGTTCTTCCAGATTCCTAACGCAGTTTTCCTTAGCCCTATTGTCTTCTTGCAAGCCATATTGAAATCTCTATTAAATATCCCCTCTCTTCCTATTCCTTCATTTATTTCATTCTCCAGCCTAATCCATTTAATTCCATCCTTATATCCAATATCTATTAAGTTTTTCAGTCGGAATGTTTCATAATAAAGTTCTAAATTCGGTATTCTCCATCCCATCTCTTCTTGAGATGACTAATTTATTATATCTGGGGTTCTAGCTCTTTTACTTCCAAAAATCCAATTTTTGAATACCTTATTCCATGTTTTAAATCATATTTTCCTAATGGGTAATGCGATTACTTGAAATAAATATAATAATTTCAGTACCAAAAACATTTTAACTGCTCTAACCCTACCTAGAATAGATAAATTCTTATTTTTCCATGATTTTATATCCTTCTTGATCTTCCTCCAAGCTTCTTTATAATTTACATCTGGAATCCTAGCAACATTTTTAATAATATTTAACCCCAAGTATTTAATTTTTTTTCTGTTCATATCCATCCTTGTCATTTTTGCAATTTCCTTCTTCTCCTCTTTATTTACGTCCCGAAATAGAATTTCAGACTTCTCCAAATTTACTCCCAGTCCCGACTCCTCTTTAAAGTCCTTCAGTATTATCATAAGTTCTCTTACACCCTCAAGGGGGTTTGTGAGTAATAATAGAATATCATCTGCATACATATTTAACTTGATTTCTTCCTTTCCTTTCTTATATCCTTTTATCCTTACTGTGTTTCGTATCCTGCCTGCCAAGTACTCCATGCCCAACACAAATAGTAGTGGTGAGAGTGAACATCCTTGTTTAACTCCTCTTTGTATATTGAATTGATCTGAAACCCCCTCATTCACTCTGACCACTGCCTTCCCTTCTCTATACAATTCTCGGATTGCTTCCACAAAGTTTTCTCCTAATCCTACCTCTCGCATAATGTTCCATAAGAACTTATGTCTTATCGTATCAAATGCCTTATACACATCCAATTTTAAGGCCACCAATTTACCTTTTGCCCTGCACATTTCTTATAGGATGGCCTATGTATCTTCCCTTAATAAATCCATATTGATCTTCCTTAATTATTTTAGGTAGTACCTTTTCCAGTCGTCTTGCCAGGATCTTTGTAAATATCTTATAGTCTTGATTTAATAGGCTAATTGGTCTGTATGACCCCCACCTCTTTAGGGTCCTTTTGTGGTTTTTCAATCACTACTATTTCTGCTAGTTTCCAAGTGTCTGGGGCTTTCCCCCCTTCTAGGATATTGTTAAATACTTTTTTCAGTTCTGAGCCCAGGATATCAATTGTTTCTTTATAAAAATCTGCAGTAATTCCATCTAATCCTGGGGATTTCTTACTCTTAAATGATTTAACTACATTCTCTATTTCTTCCAGAGAAATTTCCTCCTTCAGTCTTAATCTATTACTTTATTCGATTTTAAACCCTAGGCTTTCCCTACTAATGTTTTTATTTTCTTCTTTATATAAAGATTGTTAGAATTCTGCAAATTCTTTCCTTATTTCTTTAAAGCTTTGTGTAAGTATTTTCCTTCTGGTCTTAATAGCCTTCACTCTCTGTTTATCCCTCCTTTTCTTTAAGTAGTTTGCAAGTCTTTTATATGATCCTATTGAAATTCTCTGAAAATCGTTTTTTTATCATATTGTCTCTCTTCCACACTGCAACCATATCCAGCTCATCTAGTTCCTGTTTTAACTTTCTTAACTGCTCCTGTCTAATCCTTAGATATTTAGCCTGTTGCTGTTGTTGCAAAATTTCAATCTCTTTAATTATTTTCTGTCTCCCCGAGTACCAATCCTTCTTAATAGCATTCTCTTTCAATATACAATGTCCTCTTATCACTGCTTTGAAAGCATACCACACTACTGGGATCTTGGCCGAACCATTATTCTCTTTAAAGTACCAACCAATTTGTATTCTAATATATTCCCTGTCAATCTCTTTTGCCATTATTATGTTATTATATCTCCACCTCCTGCTTTTTCTATCCTCTTCCAGTCCCATCTCCACAAATAGTGGAGCGTGGTCTGAAATCCATATTCCCAGGGTCTGAGCCATTCTAACACTAATTTCATTTCCTTCTTTAATTAACACATAGTCGTTATAAGAGAAAGTCTTATGTCTGTTAGAGAAGAAGGTTGGTTTAGTACTGGGGTTTCCCCTCTCAAAAACATCCATTAATCCCCATTTACATAATCTAAATGTGCTATCGTTCTTTATATTCCAGTTAAGATCTGCTGTACTTCCCCTTCAGAGTATAGCTGCAGTCTATTCAAGGTTTTCTTTATAATTTTTTTCTGTCTTGTGTTAGGACTATATACAGTATATTAGCTATTGTAAAGATTTTTTGTGACACTTTAATTTTAAAAAATATAAATCTACCATCATTTATTTAAGAACCCACAAAGTTCTTAAATAAATATTTTGTTATAAAGTCACATTCTCATAGTAAAATGGGCACAGAGATAATTATCTTAACTTATTGCTGCAATAAAGCTATGTTTTCTTTTAGCTCACCTATGGTTCATTTGCCGCAGAAGAGATTCAAGCATTGCAGAGCTTTTCCTTTTACTGCATGGTCCCAAATGAAAGCCATCAATATATTGGCATTATCCGTTTACTTCAGCATTTCGGATGGACATGGGTTGGGCTGTATGTTGTGGATGATAACACGGGAGAACATTTCTTGAAGACCCTGGAGCCACTGTTTTCCAAGCATGGAATCTGTTCAGCCTTCACAAAAAGAATCCCAGAGCAAGTTTCCTTGAAAAATCTAGATGAAGTAACTAATATAATAACTAATGTAATGGAAAGAATTTATGTATCTCTCACAGATAACAAGGCCAGAACACTTATCTGCTATGGAGAATCTTTGACAATTGCCTTTCTGAGAATGGTTAATCTTTTTCATGATCATGGACATAAGGAAAGTGCTTCATTTGGAAAGGTATGGGTTACGACATCCCAGATAGATTTCACATCTACTGGCCCTCAGAGAAACTGGGATTTTCAGCTTTTCCAAGGTGCACTTTCCTTCACAATTCAGTCAAGAGAGCTTCTGGACTTTTCAGAATTTCTCCAGAGCATCAAGCCTTCCAGGACCCAAGCAGATGGTTTTTTCAAGGGCTTCTGGGAGCAAGCATTTGACTGTTTATTTCCAGATCCAGGGGTGCCTATGATGGATGATGACACATGTACTGGAGAGGAGAGTCTGGAAAGTCTCCCTGCTGGCCTTTTTGAAATGCACATGACAGGCCATAGCTACAGTGTCTATAATGCTGTCTATGCTTTGGCTCATACTCTGCATACCTTCTACTCATCCCGATCCAAGCAAAGAGCAAGGTTGGATGGTAGCAGTTTTGAACTTCAGCCTCTGCAGCCTTGGCAGGTAATGTCTTCATAAAGAAATCATTTCTTTTCATCGTATAAGTAGACCATATGGATGCAAAATACAACATTTTTAAAATCCCTTAGCTTATGCTTTACATGTCATGTACACATCTAGATACAAACAAAGAATAATGTTGTTGGAGAAACTTGATGACCTTCAGTCATTGCATCTATAGCAGAATTTCTCTACATAAATGACAGCATTTCAATTCACAGATAACTTATTATTTTAAAAATGAGATTACACACAGCATCTGTGAAAAACAGGTGAAAAAGTGTTAGAAATTATAATCACTGAAACAGATTCATGGGTTTACATCTCATTCTGAAAACTTTTCTCTTTCTTAAAACTAGGTTGACTTATTTCTGCAAGGTGCTTCATTTAACAACTCTGCTGGGGTGACATTGTCCTTTAATGACAATGGGGAATTGAGTGGTGGATATGACATTATTAACCTGGTCACATTCCACAACAACTCTTTCCAGAGAGTTAAAGTGGGAAGAGTGGATCCCAGTGAAGAAGAAGACTTCACCATTAATGAAGATCTAATTGTCTGGCATAAAACATTTAATCAGGTAGAGATGATGGGGATTTCGTGGGTAAATAGGAAATGAGGATGTCCAAAGGTACTAGTTCTACCTAATGTAGCCTTGCAAATAACCCCACAAATACTGCTAGGCTGCAAAACAGAGGGATAAATAACTATATTTATGAATGTCTAATACTTGTGGAACCTTGTGTAAATATCATGTAGCTCTGGAGATGATCTGCATAAATTTTTCCACCGATCTCCCAACCCAATTCCCTCAGCCCTCCCATGTTTGTCCGTAGGTGCTTCCACTTTCTCTGTGTAATGAACACTGCAACACTGGTCACCATAAGAAGAAGAAGGAAGAGAAAAAGTTCTGCTGCTATGATTGTGCTCCATGTCCTGAAGGGAAGATTTCAGACAAGAAAGGTAGGTTCCTAAAATTTTGTCAACATACATGACTAACTCAATATGATGTGGCGAATGAATTGCCACTAAAATGTCTCTTCTATTTGTATTTCAGATAGAGAAGACTGTTTCCAGTGCCCGGCAGACCAATATTCAAACAGAAACAGAGATGCTTGCATCACCAAAATTAGAAACTTTCTCTCTTATAAGGAACCTCTGGGGATCAGTTTAGCTTCAGTTGCTGGTTTTTTGTCCATCATCACAGCCGTGGTGCTAGGAATTTTTATTAAGCACAAAGACACGCCCATAGTCAAAGCAAACAATCGGGACCTCACCTACACTCTCCTCCTCTGCCTCTTGTTCTGCTTCCTCTCTTCTTTGTTATTCCTTGGCCAACCTTGTATCGTGACCTGCTTTCTCCGACAACCAATGTTTGTCATAATTTTCTCATTGGCTGTTTCTTGCATCCTGGCCAAAACCATCACTGTGGTTACAGCTTTCATGGCCACCAGACCAGGGTCCAGCGTGAGGAAGTGGGTGGGGAAAAGACTGGCCATCTTCATTGTTTTAACCTGCTCCCTTATTCAAGCAAGCATTTGCACTATGTGGCTGACAACCTCGGCTCCCTTCCCCGATTTAGACTTTCATTCAGTAAGTGGAGAAATCATTGTGCAATGTAATGAAGGGTCGGTCACCATGTTCTACTGTGTCTTGAGCTACATGGGCCTCTTGGCCATCACCAGCTTCGTTGTAGCATTCTTAGCCCGCAAGTTACCTGACAGCTTCAATGAAGCCAAGTTCATTACATTCAGCATGTTAGCATTTTGTAGTGTTTGGGCCTCTTTTGTTCCTACTTACCTGAGCACAAGAGGGAAACACATGGTGGCTGTGGAGATCTTCTCCATCTTGGCCTCCAGTGCTGGGCTACTGGGCTGCATCTTTTGCCCCAAATGCTACATCATTGTGTTGAGACCTGAGCTGAACAGCAGGGAGCAGCTAATAAGAAGAAAACATTAAAGGATTTGTTCCTTCCGTTACACTGACATGTGTGTTAGGCAAGCATTTTAGGTACAGATCAGTTCCCCCCCCCCATTATTTCATTAATTTATTTCATAAAAATGTAGGAAATCTCAAATTGGTGTACACAATGTTGGATAAATTATATTACCAATATTCTAGTCATCAATCACTCACAAAGTGGCCAACCAGATCTCTATGGGAAGTCCATATATTTGGGGGAGGGTAGATACATTTATATAACATTAGTTATAGATATTTACTTATATATGACTTTTATAGGAAGGACAGGAAAGGATGTACTGGAGGAGCATGCCACTCTGTATGTCAAAGTCAACATTGAGTCCAGCAAGCTAGAAATATAAAAAGGTGAAACGTTATGAGCGGTGATTCAGGACCCCTAATGTAATTTAGTACTGGGGATGTGCTGTTGTGCACCTTATAACAATGCTCAGGAAAATCTTGAGAGGCAGAAATCAAAGAAGCATTCAAAAGTGAAAATCTTGTTGTTATACTGACATGTGTGTTAGGCAAGCATTTTAGGTGCGGGTCAATTTGGTTTTCATTACCGTATTTTAGTGATTTATTTCATAAAATATATACAAAACTTGATTGTGGAAAATTTCAAAGTGCTGTACACAATGTGGGACAAATCAGCCTCTTTGACAAACAGCATAACCAGATCAGAGTCTGGTGATGCAGTTCGTCAGAATCCCACCAGAGTTGTGGAGCCACTCTCTGGTTGACTGCTAGAAGATATTGAGCTGCACTTAGAGAGGGTGCAGAGTTTTGGAGGTAAGGGGTTAGATAGAGATAGTGCTTGGAGAGGCTTGATTTCAGATGGGAGATGGGGATTAGAATAGAGTTTACCTAATGGAAAATTGATTCTGATTTGAGCTGAACAGCTGCTCTGAAGTGACTATAGCAACAGGAAGGAGCCTTGCAGCTTGACTTGAGCAAGCAATATTTGTGTTTCTGTACAAATAATTTAATATACATTTACCACTTTGGAACCTAAGTAGCACGGGTCATCTTTTCTTGCTGCTGCATGGAAAAACACATGAATCTGATCTTTGAAGAATTTGTAAGTAAAACATTTTTAACTTACCAAATGTGTGGTCTTTTTCTGTGCTTAGGCATGTGGGGAACTTTGAAAGGAACTTAGAATGGGGTATTTTAACAGACTATATTTCCACGCTTCACTTTGCTGCATTTTTAAAAATCTCTGCTGGGGCTCTCTCATCAAAGATTACTTACCCTAAACCTGGCTCTAAGCATCAAATACAATTTTTTAAAAAACAAAATACAAATAAAACCCTTCAGAAAGCATAGGTGAGCACAGGAGAACAGCTAGGCCAAGGTTTGGCATAGCAGGTTTTTGAATCCCATTTGTTAGTGGCCCCCATTGACACTTGCTGTATATATACACATTGTAAGAGTTGTCTAAATAAGGATCTTTCCACAATGGTAATAGTGTAACCTGGCACAGGAATAAGTAATCAACTGGGAAACTATGATAATCCACACTGGTTTCCCCCAGGCTCTGAATTTTCAGAAAGAAAGAAAGAAAGAAAGAAAGAAAGAAAGAAAGAAAGAAAGAAAGAAAGAAAGAAAGAAAGAATATTATTAAGGAAACTATGAAGGTAATATTCTAAGTAATTTCTGTGAAATGAGACAGTTTGGTTTTTCTTTCCTGCCTATATTATTAGGTAATGAGTGAAGTTACAGCTACAAGGTTTTTAGTTGAGGCTGGGAGATGGGAAATTATTTCACATATAGCACACAAATTGCACTGGTTGCCGGTTCATGTTGTGCTGCAGCTGTGATTTTAAATATTGTTGCACAGTGCAGAGATGGTTTCTCGGAAAATGAGACATAACTTTATTAAATAAAGTTAATAAAATGAATTATAAATAAATAAATAAATAAATAAATAAATAAATAAATAAATAAAGCGATCATTATGCTTTCAGATTTTCTTAACGTTAGACACCGTTTCAGAATTTACCACTTATGTCCCTAGGCAATAAGATGGTTCCAATTTAGATGCATTTTCCAGATGGGATCTGCTCACTATGGAAACAGAGAAGATGTGAGGTCAAATCTCAAAAGAAGGGTCTTCATTTTTCCTAGCTGAAGTGTCTCAAAATGTACGAAGAAGTAATTATCTCCCGCTGCAATTATCTAAATCACACTAATTTGCTCACTTGGCCAGATTTCTAAAGGCTTTCCAAAAGGCACTGGAAAACAATAAGGATGCTTAGAAGTGGTTATAAATAACCTCCTGTGCCAGTGAGAGTTGGCAATGGGGGGCACGGAGAGGCTGGCAGGGCTTTGTTAATATTACTTATCACAACTCTCTCTTTTTCATTGTATTAGCCAGGGTGATGCATTTCGATGTAAGAAGTGCATTGTTAGATTCAGGCAGCATCCAGTGCAGCCAAAGTCATGCAGTTGGTGATTCTGCACTTTGAGAGAGGCTTTGCTTCCGGGCTCCTAACACTGTTTCGGCTTCTTGCCATTGCGTGCAAAGCCTATAGTGTGAATTGCCCTGCAGGTGATCCTATCCCTGTTCCTCATGAATGGTACCAGCCTGGTGACCTCCTCATTGGCGAGATTGCTTCTCAGATTATTTACTTTTTCCCTGAAGTTGATTTCAAGCAGCACAATTCTCAGAAGCTGTTTGAGATTCCACAGTAAGTTGTTATAGATGTGTGTGTCTGTGTGTGAGTGAGCTGATACATATATTATTATACTTTCCCTCTGCACTTAATGTGGCAATAAAGACACTTTCTTAAAGTTCCACAACTATGCATTGAAAATACAAATAATGTCATTCATTCAAACAATTCCAATGCAGACGGAATAAAAAAAGGCCCCACTTTAAGGGCTTGTCCAACATTTAAGGGGAAGGCATTCCAAAGTGTAGTTGTCACCACACACTAAAGGATGAAGTCCCATATTGTATGTACAGATGAGCCTCTGGATGAGATGATATCTGCATGAGTAACATTAAATGGTTTTAAAGCCTGCTGCAAAACAGTATCCCATCATATAATGTTAACAGATAGTTTTTCCTCTGCAAGGCTTATGCAGAACAGCAGCAGCAATCTTGCTGCAGAACTAGGCTTGGATCAGATTAAGATTTTCCCTGGCTTAGTTTACACCAGTTTGCTTTACACCAGTTTCTTGTGTTTAGGATTGCTCCCTCACACATTGATGCCCTATAGGGAGGGATATTCAGTTTCCCCAACCATCCGGCCCAGCTCCTGTCATTTATTATACTATCTATCTATCTATCTATCTATCTATCTATCTATCTAATCTCATTTTTTATTCGTTTTCAAAGAAAAGTTTTTTACAATATTAACATTCACATACTTTTCCACATCTTATACCTTTTTGGCTTTTACCGCCTTGGCTTCCTTCAGACCTTCCAATTGACTTTATAATTTCTATATTCTAACTTATATTTCTTATTTCTACCGTTGTTTTATTACATCTCTCTTAATCTTAATCACTATAAATTCATATTTAACAAAAATATTTCTTCCTTAATCTACAATGCCTCTTGTAGTCCTACTAACGTATTCAGTTCAGTACTTTCCTTCAAATAGTCTGTAAACTTAGTCCAGTCTTTGATGAACTTCTGGTCCCGCTGTTCTCGAATTCTCCCCGTCATTTTGTCCATTTCTGCATAGTCCAATAATTTCATTCTCCATTCTTCTATTGTCGGTGTTTGTTCTTGCTTCCACATTTATTATACCTTGTGATAGACATATAGATGGTGAAGCTTAGCCCACCTATTACATCCATCCCAGAAAAAAGCTTCCCTGGTATGTTATTGTTAAAAGAGCAGTGCATTTTTTAAAAAATGCAAGCTCTCCAACAGCTCCTATAAGCAATCAGTTTCATGGAGCAGGATGGTTGAGGAAAATTCAGGAAATTTATATTGCTTTCTAGTATAGCACATGCAGGAAACTTGGCTCACTATATTGGTGAAGATGTGTGTGACTTTAAAATGTGGAGCCAGAATTCTGATATATCATAAATGGTGATTAAAATGAAAGTGGTTATTACTTATGAACATCAGGAATAAATATAAGGATAGACTTACAGAAATGAATGTGGCTAACAGAATAATGTGTTTAGGCATCAACTTTCCTAAAATAATATGTCAACTCCATTGGTAGTGTAGTGACAAAGTTCCATCAGCATGTCCTGGCCATGGTGTTTGCCATAGAAGAGATCAACAAGAACCTGAAGATCTTGCCGAATATCACCCTTGGTTTCCACATCTATGACAGTTACTATTCAGCGATGATGACCTACCGGACCACTCTAGACCTGCTCTTCAAATCACATAGATTTGTCCCCAACTACAAATGTGGCAGCCAGAAGAACCTCATAGCTGCTATTGGAGGGCTGACCTCTGACATCTCTATTCACATAGCAGACATCTTGAGTCTTTACGAGATACCACAGGTAGGATCTATGCACTGGGAAATGAAGGGGAATTGAAATTACACTTTTCTCTTTTCCTTATCAGAGTAAATGCCTGGCTGGTAAGTAAAATAATTGCTTGTAGAAACACAAAATCCTGTTAATTGTATGATCTTATTTATTGGTGTGTTTTTTTCTTTTTGTAACTCTTCTCATCAGGGGCGTAGGAAGGGGGCCGGTGGGGGCAGTTCATCCCAGGTATCATCCCAGGGTAGGGGTGACAAAATCCCCCATGGGCGGATCGCGCCGATGCGCTGCGATCAGCCCACCGCCGGGAGGATAGCCGTGCCGCGATCGGACCCCCGCCGGGAGGATCGCACCACTATGCTGTGATCAGACCCCCACCAGGAGGATGGCTCCACCCCCTGGGTGCACGTCATGTGTGCCTCTCAAGCTACCCGAGCAGCTAGCTCCTCCACTGCTTCTCATAATAACAACATCTATTCTAACGCCCTGCTATGCAGGAATCTTTTACCCAATGTGCCCAATGCTTTTTATAACAACAAATCTATTTCAATTCCCTAAGTCACAATTTTTCCTTTTATATACTGCATCACCAGCCTCCAACTATTGAAGATTTCCTGATAATTTCACTGCTGCTTTTAACATAAGTATCAGCTTAGCAGCTACTGTTCGATACCATAAATACATTTTTCTCCTCACCCCCATCCTTCTATTAATCTTCCTGTCAGGGGCTGGCCGGGTTCCGAAGCAGTGCCAGAGGAAACAGCGGACCTAGATAGAGCCACGCTGACGCCCGAGGAGTTACTGAGGGTCTGGGACCAAGAGCAGGCACAGCCCCTGCTGACACCAGAGCAGATAGTGCAGCAATGGGAGGAAGCTTCCACCAGAGGGCTAGCACAGTCCATGGGACGGGACCAGGAGAGGGAGTCCGAGGAGGAGGGGAGGCTTATAGATCCTGCAGGAGCATCAGACACGAGCAGCGTGGAGGGAGAAAGCGAAAGGGAAAAGGGATCCGTAGGACCACCTCGGTCAAGGGCACAGAAGAGGAAACAGGAGAGGCGGAGACTAGGGTTTCCGAAGCTCCTCTGCTGGGGGCGGAGCCGCAAATCAGCACTCGAAGGATCTGACTCCGAGGGGTCGGATGCATAGCCGTAAAGTCTGGACTATTCAATATTGTACAATAAAGTGATTAGTGTAACAGACGGCGTTTGTGGATGCTTACTTCCGAGGAGACACACATCCACCTCACAGCATCCTTCGAGTCTTCGTCATCTCCTCAGGAGTAAAGCACAACCAGCATGAGTAACGTGGAGGAAGCCGCAGCGTTAGCTGCCCAAGGAGCCGGTGGTGGAGGAGCCCCTACCTGGGAAGGCAGAGCTCGTGAGCTAGAGGTACTGTACCGAATTAGTCAAGCCAGGTTGGAGGAGGCAAGAATTCACGCTGAGCAGGGCAGGAGTGCGCAGGCGGCAAGGCGAATCACCATGCTAGCCAGCAGGTTTCAGGGCAAGCCGGAACAATACATAGGTTTTAAAACGGACATGCTATATACCCTGGAACTCCACAGAGACTCATTTAGAAATGAGGAGGAGCAGGTTGGTTTTATAATTTCGCATTTTGAATCAGCTGCTCGTGATTGGGTGAGGCCACTGATTTTGGCTAAGGACCCAGCGCTTCAGAGAGTAAAAGAGTTTTTTAAAGCAATGGACGTGGTTTATACTAGCCGCTCTGAACAGGAATTGGAATCGCAGGAACTCCTGCTTTTGAGGCAAGGGAATATGACGGTGAGAGAATACCAGGCAAAGTTTTCGTTGTTGAGTCATCGTCTGGGATGGGAGACCAATACCCCTCAAATGATAGCACTCTTCAAGCTAGGTCTGGCCGATGAAGTAAAGGACTCTTTGGCTAGAGGGGGCCCCTACAATGACATGAAAAGCCTCACAGAAGCAGCGATGGCAATCGGCATTAGAATGGAGATTAGAGACAAAAGCAGAAAGGAGGGGAAGGCGGGAAGGTGGTTCAACTTCCACATTCCAACACAAGCAGAGAGACCGGCTGGAGCGCAAACGCACCTCCAGGAAGAAACGCCTATGGAATTGGGGGGAGCGCGCGCGCGCCCTATTTCAAACGCAACGGTTGCCAAGGGGAGTGACGCGCAAGGCGGGAAGGCGCCCAGGAAGTGCTTTGTATGTCACCAAATCGGACACCTAGCCAAGGCTTGTAACAAAAGGAAGGTGTGGCAAGGCATGACGGGGGCTGTAACAGGAGAGGGGGAGGAGCAGACGGCAAGGCAGGGAAACGGAAATGCCGGCTGGCAAGTCGCGGGGACGGCCAGCCCGGCTCAGGAGCAGTAAAATGTCCCCCCAGCAACGCGCCAGAGACAAACCCCCCCAGCCCGCCCGAGCAAACCCCTCCCCACCCTCCCAAGCCAGGCATCGTGATGGAAGTCACACTGGAGCTGCCCAATGGCTTCACCATGCAAGTCCCCGCCCTTTTAGATTCCGGGGCCTCGGCAGATTTTATGGATATAGACTTTGCCAGGCAACACCAGCTTCACCTCCTGCCGTTGCATCTTCCCTTGCAAGTCACCACAATTGATGGAAGGGAATTGAAAGGAGGGGCTGTCACACAGAGCTCTCCACCCATGCGGATGGGGATGGGACGGCACTCTGAAGTTATTGCTTTCCACGTCACCACGTTAGCAGGGCCCCCCCTCATACTGGGGATGGGGTGGCTGGACAGACATGACCCAGTAGTGAGCTGGCATCAGCGCTCTCTAACGTTTGGTTCTGCGTATTGCATGGAACATTGCTTGCAGCAGATGCGTCCCAAGGAGCCAGCAAATGCAGCCATGGTGCAAGCAGGGCAAGTCACGCTCCCTGCGCAATATGCGGAATTTCAGCAGGTGTTTAGTGAAAGGGAAGCGGACAAGCTACCCCCCCACCGTCCCTACGACTGCCAAATTGACCTGGTGCCAGGGGCTCAGCTGCCACCAGGCAAGCTTTATTCAATGTCGGAGCAGGAGATGGCAGATCTGAAAGACTTTATTGACAAAAACCTGGCCAGAGGGTTCATCAGGGAAAGCAAGGCTGTAGGGGGCAGCCCAGTGTTCTGGGTGGACAAACGTGACACCCCTCAATGGAGGCTGGTTTGTGATTATCGAATCCTGAACTCCCAGACCCTCCCTGTCTCCTACCCCATGCCGAGAATCGACGACCTGCTGGCGGCGGTAAGCAGGGGCAGGATCTTCACCAAGCTGGACTTGAGAGGTGCGTACAACCTCATCAGGATCAGGGAGGGGGATGAATGGAAAACCACTATGTTCACGCCCTTGGGGGCTTACGAGTTCCTAGTTATGCCCTTCGGCCTCCAGTCAGGCAGCCAATGCTTCCAAGCGTTCATGCACCACGTGTTGGGACCCCTGCTGTACAAACAGGCTGTGGTCTATTTGGATGACATTCTGGTATACTCTCAGACCCCGGAGGAGCACGTGCAACACGTCAAGGAGGTACTGCAGAGGCTCCAGGAGCACCAATTATGTGTCAAGCTGGAGAAGTGCCAGTTCCACGCCACAGCAGTGGACTTCCTGGGCTACCGCCTCTCAGATGAAGGAATAGCCATGGACACCGACAAGGTGGAGGCGATCTTACAATGGAAGAGCCCCAAGACCAAGAAAGACGTGCAAAGGTTCGTTGGTTTCGCAAATTTCTATAGAAAGTTCGTCCCGGCGTTCGCAAACATGACGGCACCAATTACAGACTGCTTGAGAGGCAAGAAGAAGTTCCAGTGGACGGAGACAGCGCAAACAGCCTTTGAAACGCTCAAGAAGGTCTTCGCCTCAGAGGAGCAGTTGCTGCATGTGAACCCCAGCAAGCCCATCAGGATAGAGACGGACGCATCAGACCGAGCCATTGGAGCTATACTACTGCAGCAGGATCCGGCAGGGGAATGGCGGCCCTGTGCGTTCTATTCCAGGAAGTTGAGCCGGTCGGAGGCAAACTACGCTATCTGGGACAAAGAGTTATTGGCAGTGGTAGCGGCATTCAAACACTGGCGTCACTTTTTGGCGGGGGCGCGGCACCAGATCCAGGTACGCACCGATCACAAGAACCTGGAGTACTGGCGCACGGCCAGGGTTCTCAATCAGCGCCAAATGCGATGGGCGGAGTTCTTCGCGGACTTCAACTTCCACATCCAGTATGTACCGGGCGAGCAGAACAGCAGGGCGGACGCCCTATCCAGGAAGCCGGAGTACATGGAAGACGAAGGGCCTCCAGTGGCCAGGGCCATCTTCAAACCTGAACAGTGGCGGTGTGGGGCGGCACTGGGTGGTCGGGAAGAACTGGTGCGCCTCACCCAGGCCGATGACTTTGCCCAGAATAAGCTCAGGGAACTCAAGGAAGGGAATCCCAAGGCAGGAGGGTTTGAGGAAAAGGAGGGGCTGCTGTTGTACAAAGGGGCACTGTATGTGCCAGGGGAGGACATGAGGGCCAAAATTCTCAGACAGCTTCATGACAATCCCACAGCGGGGCACTTTGGGCAATTCAAAACCATGATATTGGTCACGAGAGAATTCTGGTGGCCAAAAATCAGACAGGACGTCAGGGAATACGTCAGGGGGTGTGAGGTTTGCCAAAGGGCCAAGGGGGAGAGGAGGGTACCAGCAGGGCTACTGGAACCGCTTCCCACCCCGAGCAAGCCCTGGGAAGCGGTTTCCCTGGACTTTGTCACGGATCTCCCCCGGTCCAAAGGCAACACGGCGGTACTGGTCGTAGTGGATCTCCTGACCAAGATGGCCCACTTCATTGCCTGCCCCAAAGTGGTGTCGGCGGAGGAAACGGCCCGGTTATTTGTGCAGCACGTGTTTAGGCTGCATGGTATGCCAGCGAGAGTAATTTCGGATCGCGGTGCCCAATTTACCTCCCGTTTCTGGCGCAAGCTCATGCAGATCTTGCAGGTGCAGGTGTGTCTGTCCTCCGCACGTCATCCACAGACCAACGGTCAATCGGAGCGTGTTAATTCAATTCTGCAGCAGTATCTGCGTTGTTACGCTTCCCAGCAACACAACGACTGGAGTGACAAGCTCTCCCTTGCAGAGTTTTCTTACAACAATGCTCAGCACTCCTCGGCAGGCATGTCCCCATTCCAGGCGAACTACGGCAGCCACCCCAGAGCCTTTCCGGGAAGGGGGGGGGAACAGGGGGATGGAGACGTGCCAGCGGCACAGAGCTTCGCTGAGGAGTTGGAAGCATTGCACCAATTGCTCAGTGACAATTTGGAGCGAGCAAAAGAGGCGTACAAAATGGCAGCGGACCGGCACCGCAGGGAGGGGGAGGACATCCAGGTGGGAGATATGGTATGGTTGTCCACGCAAGGTTTGCCTATCCGCGGCAGGTGCAAGAAGCTGCAGCAACGTAGATTGGGGCCTTTTGAGGTAGTGGAGCAGATTAACCCCGTGGCTTTCAAACTACGACTGACGGACGACATGAGGATTCACCCGGTGTTCCACAGGTCTCTCCTGTCCAAGTACAGGGAACCTCACAGGTACCAACAGGGCTACCAGCAGGGGTCACAGGGGTTACCGCTGCTGGAACCGGAACTGTTCAACGAGGCCACTGAGATTTTGGATTCCAGGTGGCAAGGGGATGAACTGCAGTATTTGGTAGCGTGGGAGGGGGAGCCAGCATCGGAAAATGCATGGGTCCGGGCAGAGGAAGTCACCAGGGAACATCTGGTGTGGGAGTTTCACGAACTATTCCCGCACAAGCCCAAACCATACCGGTGGCAACTAAGAGACGTGTTTCAACCCACAGACTCGGAGGAAGGGGACTTCTGGGGTTTCCCACCATCGGAGGGGGGTAAAGGGTACCCTGGGGTAGGGGAAGGAAGCCAGAGTGCAGAACCCTTCTCTCCACCCATGGCCAGGGAGGACTGGGAAGACGTGTTTTCATCATCGTCCAGTGCCGACACCACAATATTCTTAGGTTTCCCTTCCTCCCCTGACACAGCAGACGAGTCTTGGGGGGAGCTGGGGGATCTGGAGAGGGAACCCGACACCGCTCGCTCTCAACCCTGTGCGCCTCCTCAGGAGGGGAAGGGGGGCTTGGAAGGGGGGGTGGATGTCAGGGGCTGGCCGGGTTCCGAAGCAGTGCCAGAGGAAACAGCGGACCTAGATAGAGCCACGCTGACGCCCGAGGAGTTACTGAGTGTCTGGGACCAAGAGCAGGCACAGCCCCTGCTGACACCAGAGCAGATAGTGCAGCAATGGGAGGAAGCTTCCACCAGAGGGCTAGCACAGTCCATGGGACGGGACCAGGAGAGGGAGTCCGAGGAGGAGGGGAGGCTTATAGATCCTGCAGGAGCATCAGACACGAGCAGCGTGGAGGGAGAAAGCGAAAGGGAAAAGGGATCCGTAGGACCACCTCGGTCAAGGGCACGGAAGAGGAAACAGGAGAGGCGGAGACTAGGGTTTCCGAAGCTCCTCTGCTGGGGGCGGAGCCGCAAATCAGCACTCGAAGGATCTGACTCCGAGGGGTCGGATGCATAGCCGTAAAGTCTGGACTATTCAATATTGTACAATAAAGTGATTAGTGTAACAGACGGCGTTTGTGGATGCTTACTTCCGAGGAGACACACATCCACCTCACACTTCCATCTATTTCATTGATAATTGCTAGAATGACATCCCAAATACTTTAAACCTGCCAGCACTTTCACCAAGGTGGTATAGAATCTACCTTCTTACCTCCAAAAAATCAACATCTCTTGAAATAACAATTTAATGGAAATCTCCTCGATCCATTTTTCAAACTTTTTCCTCTCAAATCATGTTTCCATTTCAACTTACTCAGGAAATTTCTTATTTTTATGCACCAATAAAGGAATGAATTTGTTCACATTTTTTGGTTTTTTTTGTTCCCATTTACTTATACCCTTCAAGTCCTAACAATTTCCCATCCCATAAGTCTAATATCCCCTAAATATGTATCAAAATTAATTCCTTCCAGTAGCACCTTAGAGACCAACTAAGTTTGTTCTTGGTACCAAGAACAAACTTAGTTGGTCTCTAAGGTGCTACTGGAAGGAATTTTTTTTATTTTGTTTTGTCTATGACAGACCAACACGGCTATTTACCTGTATCAAAATTAAATCATTCATCTCCCAGTAAGGGTGCTATACATGCTGTATCATGCTAATAATTCATGCTAAGAATCTCCTGTGTTTATCCCATGCCATAACCTTATGTTATTTCTGTTACCTCTGCATTATAATTTTACTGTAACATGGTTAGCAATATATGTTTGCACTCCATTGGTCTAACATACTGATTTTCTGCAATAACTTTATATTTTTCATTAGCTCACATATAGTTCATTTTCCTCAGAAGAAAACCAAGCAATGCAAGGCTTCTCGTTCTATCGCATGGTCCCAAATGAAGCTCATCAATATTTAGGGATTATCCGGCTACTTAAGTATTTCAGATGGATATGGGTTGGACTCTTTGTTGCCAATAATAAAACTGGAGAACGTTTCTTGAAGATCCTGGAGCCATTGTTTTCAAAAAATGGAATCTGTTCATCCATCACTAAAAGAATCCCACGAAAAACTGGTATAGATAAACTACGAGAAAGCCTTGATGACATTGAAGAAATTTATGTAACTCTCAGGGACAGCAAGGCCAATACATTTATCTGCTATGGAGAATCAGTGATGATTTCCTGGCTAAGAAATGTAAATTTAGTGCCACACCTTGGATATAAAGAAGATATATTTATTGGAAAGGTGTGGATTATGACCGCCCAGATAGATTTCACATCAACTGGCCTGCAGAGAAACTGGGATTTCCAGCTGTTTGAAGGTGCAATTTCATTCACAATTCATTCAGAAGAGCTTCTTGCCTTTGAAGAGTTTCTGAAGAACATAAAACCCCATAGGAATGAAGCAGATGGTTTCCTCAGCGTTGTCTGGGAGCAAGCATTTGATTGCTTTTCTCCAGATTCAGAGTTCCCTATGAATGTCAATGAAGCATGTTCTGGCGAAGAAAAGTTGGAGAGTCTTACCTCAGGTCTTTTTGAAATGCACATGACTGGTCACAGCTACATTATCTACAATGCTGTCTACGCATTGGCTTATGCTTTACATGCCATGTACTCATTGAGATCCAAAGAGAGAGCAATTGTGGGGCGGTGGGGAGTTGATGAACTTCGGTCATTGTATCCTTGGCAGGTAATGTCTCCCTTTCAAGATAAGATAAGATAAGATAAGATAAGATAAGATAAGATAAGATAAGATAAGATAAGATAAGATAAGATAAGATAAGATTTATTGTCATTGTACAAGTACAAGTACAACGTTGTACAAGTACAACAAAATTGAATGCCATCCCATAAAAAAGCACAAAAATCAAAAACAACCCCCCCCCCCCACATTTTCAGCCACACATGCACATACGTACACACCCATCACAACTCTCCAAGGTCATATTATCTAGTTACAGCATTTAAGATGGTTATAGCTCTTGGGTAGAAACTATTCTTCAATCTATTTGTTCTTGATCTAATTGTTCTATATCTCTTGCCCGAAGGCAGTGGTGCAAAAAGACTATACAGTGGTCCCTCGACTTACGAATTTAATCCATTCCGAATGGACACTCGTAGGTCGAAAAGTTTGTAAGTCGAAAAAAGCGATTTCCCATAGGAATGCATTGGGAGAAAAAATATTCGGAAAAAATCGTAAGTCGAAAAAAACCGCATCTAAAATTCATAAGTTGAGGAAACCGCATCTAAAACCGGCAACGATTTCCATTCGGATGTCGAAAAATTTGTAGGCGTGCGGCCACTTTTTTCATTTGTAAATCGAAAAATTCAGATGTCGAGTACTTCGTAAGTCGAGGGACCACTGTATACCGGATGAGATGGATCCTGTAAAATATTGTTTACTTTTTTAAGGCAACGGGAACTGTATAGCTCTTCCAAAGATGGGAGAGGATGACCAATAATCTTTCGGGCTGTGGTTATGACCCTCTGGAGTACCTTCCTCTCAAAGTCTGTTTTTCATGTACAAATTAGTACAAGACGAGATCACACCCAGGTTTTTCGTGCATCAAAACATGTTCTTTAACCTAATACTACTTCAGTTTTGGGGTTTTGCATTTCATCCTGTAATTTCAGCATAAAATCTTGTTGAGTCTAAAACTTGAAGTAAGTTAGCCCTCTCCTTCTCTTTCAACTAGATCAACAAATTCCTCCAAGCTGTTTCATTTAACAACTCAGCCGGAGAAATGATGTCCTTTAATGATGAAGGAGAATTCACAGATGGATTTGACATCATGAACCTGGTCACCTTCCCCAATAACTCTTTCCAAAGA
The DNA here is from genome assembly GCA_034641395.1 of Darevskia armeniaca. Classification (NCBI taxonomy): domain Eukaryota; kingdom Metazoa; phylum Chordata; class Lepidosauria; order Squamata; family Lacertidae; genus Darevskia; species Darevskia armeniaca. The sequence continues at coordinate 1,891,357 of JAWWNF010000347.1, forward strand.
GTAAAGGTTGGAAGAGTAGATGCCAATGAAGAAAAAGAATTCATCATCAATGAAGATATAATTGTGTGGCATAAAATGTTTAATCAGGTAGGGATAGTGACGGTCTCCTGGTGGACTCTCTCTTCCTGCTGTGGGTAATCTGGGTGCCAAGAAAAAAATCCTCTTTTGTCAAATGCAGCCTTGAAAGCCATCAAATAAAGCCTGCTAATCTGAATAATATTTACTAGCCTTCTTGGTGCTGGAAGGAAGCCTGAGGAACTAAGGCTGATGTTGGCGATAGAATGCCTTGTTCTAGGCCTTACTGGATAAATGAGAAAGTTAGAAATCATCAGGTAGAGATAGAATCCACTTGACAGCTCTCAAAGGATTCAAATGTGAAAGTGCTTATCTTCTAACAAAAATATGTAATCACCCCTAAGGATTGAGAAAGGGCCAATGCAACACCAATTTTTTAAATGGGAGGCTGATCCTGGAAATTACAGGTCAGTTAGCTCAATGTCCAATGTAAAACTGGTGGAAAGTATTGTTAAAGATAAATAACCAAGCAGATAGAAAAACAAGACTTCCTGAAGCAGAACCAGCATGATTTTTGCAAGGGCAACTCCCTTATCACTAAATTGTTAGATATCTTTGGTTGAGTAAACAAGCATATTGACAGAGCTGATCTCATTGAAACACTGTACTTGGACTTTCAAAAAGCTTTTGACAATGTAATGCACCAAAGACTCCTGAGTAAGCTTAGCAGTCATGGTTCTTTTTCCTCTGAATACTTTGCTTCAATATGGTATGTTTCTGGAGGTCAGCAACTTAAAAATCATTTCAAAATCTCACACCCAAAACTCCTATCATATTTGTGGCTAGGTGCTTCCCCCTTCTGTGTGTAATGAATATTGCCACCCCGGTCATCAGAAAAAAAGGAAGGAAGGGGAAAAGTTTTGCTGCTATAATTGTGCCCCATGCCCAGAAGGGAAGATTTCAAACCAGACTGGTAGGTATTGTCCCCATTACAAAATGTCGTCATCATCATCATCATTAATACGGTCAAAGACCAGCAAGAAAATTATACAATCCAATTCATGGAATTGGTATTTACTTAATAAAATTACAATTTAAAATTTGCAGATTTAAATTTTTTTTATAGATGGGTCTTAGCCACCTATCGACATTCCTACAGTACTAGGATATCAGTCACTGGTATTTGCTGCCATCACTGTTCGTCTTACTCTTGTCGCTATATAGTGAAATTTTTGCAACAATCCTGGTGGTCTCTGTATCTTTATCAGCTAGAAGGTATCTAGTGTAAACTTCCTCTGATCGACCGGGCAGTTTCACCAAAAGTGGTTCGATCAGTTCTTTTCTTAAGTCCCGATACAGTGGGCAGTATAACAGAACTTGCCCAGTGGATTCAATCTCATTGTCATCACAGGGGCATAGTCTTTGGTCAATCAGGATCTTATTGTATCTGCCCACTAGAAGTGCTGAGGGGAGAGTGTTAAGACGGGCCCTGGAAAATGCCCAGCAATGTTTGGGGTTGTCTAACGACTTGAGGTAATTTGCTAAATGGAGCCTTTGCTGATCATAGAGAGGCCTGTAGATTAAGGTTGAAAGTCGATTAAGGTTGTTTTGGTGTTCAATGTCGATGATTCTTTCTTTGATTAGATTCTTCGCCCTTCCCATTTCCAGGCTTAAAAGATGTCCTGGAGAGAGACCGTATGTGGATAGTTTTCTGAGGATGTGTCATCATATGTGTTTAATTCAATGTGGTGTTTGAGATGAACAAGTACTGAACTGGTGTGTGTTTTAATATTTCTCAGACATGGGTGACTGTTTCAAATGCCCAGAAGATCAATATCCAAGCATAAACAGAGATGCTTGTATCCCAAAGCGTATGAACTTTCTGTCATATGAAGAACCTTTGGGGGTCACTTTAGCAACAGTTGCTGGGGTGTTTTCCCTTATCACAGTCTGGCTGTTACGGATTTTTATTAAATACAAAGACACCCCCATTGTGAAGGCCAACAACCGAGCTCTCACCTACACTCTCCTCATCTCCCTCCTTCTCTGCTTCCTCTCTTCTTTCTTATTCCTTGGTGAACCTTGTATGGTGATCTGCCTTCTCCAACAACCCACTTTTGGCATCATTTTCTCAGTGGCCGTTTCTTGTGTCTTAGCCAAAACCATCACTGTAGTTGTAGCTTTCATAGCCACCAAGCCAGGCTCCAGTATGAGGAAGTGGGTGGGCGGAAGACTGGCCACCTCCGTTGTCCTTTCGTGCTCCCTCATTCAAGTAAGCATCTGTGCTTTTTGGATAGCAATGTTTCCCCCCTTCCCTGATTTAGATATGCACTCAGTAATGGGTGAAATTATTGTGCAATGTAATGAAGGCTCTGTTGCCATCTTTTACTGTGTCCTGGGCTACATGGGTCTTTTGGCCATCACCTGCTTCATTGTGGCCTTCCTAGCCCGCAAGTTACCTGACAGCTTTAATGAAGCAAAGTTCATTACCTTTAGCATGTTGGCATTTTCCAGTGTTTGGGTCTCTTTTGTTCCAACCTACCTGAGCACACATGGAAAACATATGGTGGCTGTGGAGATCTTTTCCATACTGTCCTCTAGTATTGGGTTGTTGGGTTGCATCTTTTCCCCTAAATTCTACATCATTGTTTTGAGACCTGAACTAAACAGCAGGCAGCATCTAATAAGGAGAAAACATTAAGCATTCTATCTTTCAGCCACTACACCATAAGATCATCATCCTTCTCACACAGTGGCCTAAAGTGGCCAAATCGGAAGTCCAAGTATTTGTGGGGAGATACCTTTGCATAACATTAGCTATGTTTAATTATATAAAAATTGTTTAGGAAGGTAAGAATGTACTGAAGGAGAATGTCACTTTGTATGTCAAAATGGTCATTGAGTCCAGCAAGCTATAAATCCAAAAAGGGGCAGACTCCTCCCTGGAAGTTATTATGAGTGGTGATACAAAACCCCAAGAGTAATATAGTACTTGGGTTGTACTACTTTGCCCCTAATAACAATGCTTGGTGAGAACTTGAGATGCAGAAATAATAATAATAATAAAAATCATTCCAAACAGGAACTGTTGTAGTAATGGGTAACTTCAACTATCCTTACAGAGACTATACCCTAGAACAGTTGGTCACAGGGTGGACTTGACAGAAAATGACCTTGGACTTTATCTTAAGTGGCAATCAGAACTTCTTGAAAGATGTCATGTTGTTTAACCAGTTGGAAGCAGTGACCATAGTGCTATTGAAATAAATATAAATATATAAATGACCAATTGCCATTACAGTCAAATTCTACTTCCAAAGAAGAACCTTCCCTCCAAAAGAGGATTGGAGGGCGGGAAGGAATTTGGGAAGCAATGTCAATGAAATCAAATTACTCCAAAATGCTTGGGAGTTGTCAAAAAACCAGGATTGGAGAATCAGCTGGTTTATACTGTATACTGCAGATCTGTGGAGGTGTTATCAGGACCAAGGAGGTGCTGATGTGATTACAAAGTATAGTTGGAAGATGTTAGAGACAATAAAGCTTTCTTCATAAATCCATTTGTCTTCACAGTAGAAGGCATTGGGCAGATGTCTGCACTTGAACTAAGAAACAAACAGCAGAGAAATCCCCTAAGATACAAAATAAAATCTGGCCATGGGCTTTGTACCTGAGGCTTGAGGGACCACCAATAGTGAATCCCTTAAAGACCTCAGAGGCATAAAAGAAGAGACTTAAAGATATGGGGTATCCTGGGATATCCTATTCATAAAACTGAACAACTAATAAGGAGAACACATTAAGCAGTCTATCTTTCAACCACCATTGGTAAGGGGTATCCTGCACCCAAATTGTAAATTAATGAAAGAACCTTGAACCTAGCCTAACAAATCATTAACAGCTAGTGCAAACTTTTTAGCATTGTACATATGTGTTGGTGATAGTCTTTCTCTCATCAAAAAATCCCTGCTTAAGCAGAGCCAATGTTGATTGCAGTGCTTTCCCCCATATATATATATATATATATATATATATATATATATATATATATATATATATATATAATGTACTCTCATTTTGACTTAAGAAAATCACCATTTTATAGTTCAAATCAGGAAAAATAAATACAGTAAATACAACGAAACTGACCAGTCACCATGCTTGATTCCAACTCCTACTTCACACATTAAATGCTCGCTTCTTGACAACAAATGAGGCTGCCATTGGGGCTAGCAACGGAACTGACGATTAACCGTGCTAGAGAAGAAACTAAAATTTTAAACAAATTTAGTTTCTTCTCCCATTAGATACACAAAATGTTTAGGGGTATGCTTACCTCTGCATCCTCCCAGGAAAAAAAAAAGCACTGGTTGGTTGGTTGGTTGGTTGGTTGATTGGTTGATTGATTGACTGATTGATTGCATTTAACCCCACCTTTCCTCCAAGGAACTCAAGGTGGCTTACATATTCCCCTCTTCATTTTATCCTCCCAAACATCCATGGTTAGGCTAAAGGAGAATGACTGGCTCAAGGTCACCCAGTGAACTTCATGGATGAGTTTGGATTTGAACCCTTGAGCAAACTTACAAGTCCAAAATAAGCATCGCTTTTAAGATAAGATGATGTGAGATAAACAGAAACAGGCTAGCAGGGAAAATAAAAATTAGAAACTGGGGGGTGGGGATAGGAAATCATGTCATAAGCAGCAACAGGAAAAAATTGTGTACTCAATTGTCCCTCCTACTTGCCTACAGAGAAGAACAAGGGAACTTTCCCAACATAACCCTTGTTTCGTTTCCCAGTTTATTTCCCATTTGTTGCGTTTCTATCTTGCAACAGTATTTTGGGGCATCTCAGCATTCACAAGAAGGTGTTTGGTGAAGATGCCAGGCAAACTACTGTGCAGAGGGAATGCCATGGCTCAAATGCCAAAGAGAATGCTTGCAAGGCCTCACTGTCCTGTTGGAGACTGCTCCTCATGGAAATCTGGAACCAAGGTCCCATATCCCATCTGTTCAGCAAGCAGAGAAGACTTCTGGTCACAAATGGAAGACAAGAAACAACATGTTTCCTACCGAAAGGGTCACTCAGTATCAAAACAAAATAAAAAATAATAAAATTCCTTCCAGTAGCACCTTAGAGACCAACTAAGTTTGTTCTTGGTATGAGTTTTTGTGTGCATGCACACTTCTTCAGATACCAACTCCTACTTCACACATTAAATGCTTGCTTCTGTCTGAGACTCAGGAAACACCATGACAGCAAATGAGGACGCCATTGGGGCTAGCAACGGAACTGACGATTAACCATGCTAGAGAAGAAACTAAAAATTTCTCATTGCGTGTAGAGGTCACCAAGCCACTCCCACCAATAATTCACACAAGAGACATAGATTTTTGTTTGGGGTTTTGGCATAGTTTTGGCCACAACTTTATTGAAATACAAAACATGTGAGTGGTTGCGTAGGCATTGGTTCACGCTGTCCGACGGGACAGAGCTGACCACTAGTCAGCGAAGGAAGACTAGCTGTCCAGCGGGACAGAGCTGACCACTTGTCAGCGAAGGGAAACCAAACTGGGGAGAGTTAACGGAGGCTGGGAAGCAGAGACCTCCCCCTCCCCAGGGGTCTTCAGGGGCTCATTCGTGGCCCTGCAACCCTACCGGGTTCGGACAAGCATGTTGAGTCCCTGGATTCCTTTAACGGAATTCCCATCACACCATCATCACTTTTGGAGGGCTACCGCCCTCCCATTAACCACAGAACCAATGCCTAACTGCCAACCTTACAAGTTGTGACTAGTTGCTATGTAGTAGGCGAAAACCAAGTGGCATAGCCAATCAGCCAAATGGAAAAATTCCTACTAGGCCCCTGCCTCAACAGCAGACGACCCCATGACAGGCAACAGCAAGGTCAACCAGGCCTATACCAGGGAGGGGAGGCGGGAGATCCGAAGCTCGCAGCAAAGAGGAAGGTTGCATCACGTGCATACCTATATAAAGGATGCTGGGCTGTCCATCACCAGTTGATACATGTGATTTTCCCCAGCAACAGTCTGGGTCAATACAAGCTGTGGCCAGCAAGCCAAACCCCCAGCTACAAGGGGAGGTGGCTTTCCTGCCCCCACCGCAACACGAGCTCTCTTTGTAATGGAGAACTCGCTGTATCAAAACACTGTATCAAAACTCTCAGTATTAAAATTCAGTACCAAAATACTGAGGAAGCAATCACTGTCCCCCTGCAATTATCCAAAGCACAATCATTTGCTCATGCAGTCAAAGCTCCAGAGACTTTCAAAAAAGCAGGAGGAAACAATCTGTAAGCAAGCCTCAAAGTGGTTATAAACGAACACCTGTGCCATGGGAAGCTGGGATTAAGTGCAAGAGGCAGGCAGGGCCATCTCTGACACTTTTCTCCCTTTGCTTTTCATAAGCTCGATATAAGGAAATAGGTGCAAGGCAGCTGATATTTAGAAGTAAGATTTGAGGGAAGCATGTTAGGAAAAACATTGCTACTACTTCTTCTGCCTTCCATTGTGTCCAAAGTAAGTCCCATGAAATGTCTCACAGGTGATCCCCTGCCTATACCACATGAATGGTACCAGCCAGGTAGTTTCCTCATCGGTGAGATTACTTCTCAGATCATTTACTTTTTCCATGAAGTTTTGTTCATGGAACATCCTACTCAGAACCTCTTCGACATTCCACAGTAAGGATCCTCCCCCCCCCGAATCTCTAATATTGCAGGAATTTTGTAAATATAAAATAAATATGGGGTAGTATCCAATGCTTTAAAGATTTGTGCATGAGTAGTTATAAAACATTCATAGAAGTCATTTCTGTGAGTATTTCTTGTGCATTGGAAAGAGAGATTAAATATGTTGAGATATTTTTCTCAAGAGATCTCAAAGCGACTATGCATTACAGATGACAAATCAAATTGTTTCCTGTAACAAATTATAAATAAAGGTTTGGCTGGCAAGAATGCTTAGCTGTAGGGAATCATAAACAAATGGAAAAGATATTAAATTGGAAAGAGTTTAAATTGCTCATATAGATTAGTGGTATTATAGCGTAACAGCTTCATGCATTGTAAATACATCACCAGAATTAGGGGTGGGGGGGATGTCTATTGTCAGGGTGGTGACCAAGTTCTGGAAACATGTATTTATTTTGGCTTTTGCTGTAAGTGAACTCAACTCAGTTATGAACAGGAACTACGAGGTTTGTAGCATAATGAATTCATGCTTGATAGACTCATCTTCTGAATTAATGAAAGAAACACTATTGGCAGTGTCATTACCAAGTTCTACCAGCATGTTCTGGCTCTGGTGTTTGCCATAAATGAAATCAACAAGAATCCCAAACTACTACCTAATGTGACACTTGGTTTCCACATCTCTGACACCTATTATGATGCAAGGATGACCTATCGCACCACCCTGGATCTGATTTTCAAGTCACATACATTTCTCCCCAACTACAAGTGTGGCACACAGAAAAACCTCCTAGCCATCATTGGAGGACTGGGCTCTGACACTTCTTTCCATGTGATGAACATCTTAGGTCTGCACAAGATATCACAGGTAGGATAAGTGCATGGGTGCTGATGGTAATATTATATTTTTCTGTTATCTTTCAGAAGAAAAAAACTAGTGACTTAGAATTTGGCTGTATTTGCAAATAAAATAAGATCTCAATAAATTAAGAAAATTCAGCCAGAATAAGACCCTATCTCTCACCAACTCCAAAAATTCTTTTGGAAAATATATTTTGTTATGCAGAAGCCTCCTGAAAAAAAGTAGACTACTCTGAACATATCTCTGCAGTATCTTTATGTTTTCTTACAGCTTGCATATGGCTCATTTGCCATAGATGAGACCAAAATAATGGAAGTTCTTCCCTTTTACCGCATGGTCCCAAATGAAAATCTTCAGTATATGGGGATTATATGGTTACTTCAGCATTTTAGGTGGACATGGGTGGGGCTTGTTGTTGTGGATGATAACAGTGGAGAGCAATTCCTAAAAATACTGGAGTCATTGTTTTCCAGATATGGAATATGTTCAGCGTTCACAAAAAGAATCTCACAAGAAGTTCGTATGGAGGAATTCATAAATCATTTTTCTACATCAAGTCCAATTGATTTATCTCGGGAAGATCATAAAGCCAGTACAATGATCATGTATGGAGAATCTTTAACAATCTTGCGGCTGAAAACTTTTATACATTCACCAGAATCAGGAAATATGGAAAACCCATTATTTGGAAAGGTGTGGATTGTGACAACCCAGATAGATTTTATATTAACAGGTGCTGCAAGAGGATGGGATTTCCAGATGTTCCAGGGTGCCATTTCATTTGCTATTCACAAAAAAGAGGTTCCAGGTTTCAGGGATTTCCTTCAGAATATAAAACCTTACACTACTGAAAGAGATGGTTTTCTCAAAAATTTCTGGGAGCAAGCATTTGATTGTTTCTTTCCAGATCCAGGTATGTCTGTGATGGATGATGACACATGTACTGGAGAAGAGAGGCCAGAAAGTCTCATTGCAGGTCTTTTTGAAATGCACATGACTGGACACAGCTACAGTATCTATAATGCAGTTTATGCTTTGGCTCATGCTTTGCATGCAATTGACTTCTCTAAATCCAAACGCAGATCAAAGAGAGTTGGTAGCAATATCCAACTTCAATCTTTGCAGCCTTGGCAGGTAATTTCTTCTCAACAAACTCTGCAGATTTCAATCACCCAGATTGCTACAGGGTGAGAATACATTACTTTTTGTTCTCTTTGAATAAATAATGAAAACATTCTACAGCGTTTTTCTTTTAAAACATGGATTTACATTTCTTTTCTATTTCTGAAACTTGCAATGAATGGCATTCTGAAATCTTCAGCATGCTGATATTTTGTGTTGATTTCTTTTCTTTTGTTTTTCAAATAGCTCCACCAGTTTCTTCAAGGCATCTCCTTTAACAACTCAGCTGGAGAAACTATGTCCTTGAATGATCAATGGGAAATGAATGGTGGATTTGACATCATGAACCTGATCACCTTCCCTAACCATTCCTTTCAGAGAATAAAAATTGGAAGTGTTGATCCCTATGCTTATGATAGGAAAATATTCACCATTAATGAGGAGAACATTGTGTGGCACAGATATTTTAATGAGGTATTGATTCTAGTTCTATCTTGGTAAAGCCATTGTGTTCAACTATGAACTAAGATTTTTTTTTCAACATATTCTGATTTTGCAATGGCACATAAAGCTGTTGAATGATTTCAATTATTCCTTTCACATTCAGAAACAAGTACACACATTTAAATTCCATATAATACTATTCCTGTTTTGAATATTACTTTACCTTTTCCATACATATTTAATGAACATTTCAATTTAATTAACTTTTTGCTCTAGGTAAAGTAAGGTAAAGGACACCTGGACAGCTAAGTCCAGTCAAAGAAACTATGGGATGTGGCGTTCATCTCGTTTCAGAACAGGTCCTCTGCAGAACTGCCCCAACATGCATATCTAGTACCCACATGTGTTTCTATGTACATGCACTGAGTGTCATGCCAGGATGGAATAAAATAGAATCAGAAATGATTGTGAGAGTGATTTTTTTGTGAAATAATTGCCTACTCAAGTCCTTTGTATGCTCTGCAATGATCGTTTGAATATCACATAAAACAATGGGAAAGAGGAAACAGAATACTTATTAAATAAAAAAACCTACAATGACAAAAACATCGTGCACCTATGTTTATTAAATGTGATAGATTTCGTTTGGTCTGAACATGCTGCAGGGCTGTCTCCATCGCCGTGATATGGGGTTTGGGGATACATCAGCAAGTAATGTGTAATTTTTTAATATCAGTAATTCTAAAAACAATCAATATGTATATGGACAGGTTGTTCCCCTTTCTGTGTGCAATGAATATTGCCACCCTGGTCATCAGAAGAAAAGGAAGGAGGGTGAGAAGTTTTGCTGCTATGATTGTGCTCCATGTCCAGAGGGGAAGATTTCAAACCAAACGGGTAGGTTATGTCATTTTGCCGTAATACAGGCTGATTTTTTTTTTTTGGCCGTATTCAATTAATTGTCACTAAATTCAAATTCCATCAACCTAAATTTCAGATATGGAAGACTGTTTCAAATGCCCAGAAGATCAGTATCCAAGCAAGAATAAAAATCAATGCAACCCCAAAGTTATACATTTTCTGTCTTATGAAGAACCTTTAGGCAAAGGCTTAGCCTCAGCTGCGGCTTCTTTTTCTTTCATCACAACCTTGGTGTTTGCTACCTTCATTAAGCATAAAGAGACCCCCATAGTCAAAGCCAACAACCGGGACCTCACCTACATTCTCCTGGTCTCCCTCCTGCTCTGCTTCCTTTCCTCATTGCTATTCCTCGGCCAACCTAGGAAAGTGACCTGCCTTCTCCGACAACCAGCTTTCAGCATCATCTTCTCAGTGGCTGTTTCTTCTGTCTTGGCCAAAACCATTATAGTTTCTCTAGCATTCATGGCCACAAAACCTGGATCAAGAGTGAAAAAATGGGTGGGGAAAAAAGTGTCATATTCAATTGCTGTTTCTGGTTCACTTCTTCAAATGTGTTTTTGCATGGTGTGGCTCTCAACCTTTCCCCCATTCCCTGATTTAGACATGCATTCAGTAAATCAAGAAATCATTGTTCAGTGTAATGAAGGGTCCATCACCATGTTCTATTGTGTCATGGGCTACATGGGTCTTCTTGCCATCACCAGCTTCATTGTGGCATTTCTTGCCCGCAAGCTACCTGACAGTTTTAATGAAGCAAAGTTCATTACATTCAGCATGTTGGCATTTTGTAGTGTTTGGTTATCCTTTGTTCCAACTTACCTGAGCACCAGAGGGAAAAGCATGGTGGCTGTGGAGATCTTCTCCATCTTGGCCTCCAGTGCTGTGCTATTGGGATGCATCTTTTTCCCTAAGTGCTATATTATTGTGCTGAGGCCTGAACTGAACAGCAGAGAGCAGATAATGAAGAGAAAGAATTAAGAAAATTGTCCTCTTTCCCCCAATATACTGCTTTGCATGATGGGCAAGTATTTTGGGTACAGATCAGCTACAAGGTTAGTGGTGTAAAATAATACATCAACTGTGAGCAGACTAACTGCGGGCAGACAAATGAAGCTATGTATGTATAAATTGTCAGCAACTAAGATTTTAAGAACCGCAAGGCTTTTCAAAATGCCAAGAAGGACGTCTACTGCATTACAGGAATATTTTTGTGTAATACCAATGCTCTATTTCTTCTTAATTTTAAGAACAGTTCCTTAAGGGAGCCAAAGTGGCCAAAAGGAAATCAGTTATGATGGGGGCTAGAGCTTAGCCAACTGATCAGAGGACATAGCATCAACTGAGCTCTTCCAGAATGGAAGTCTGATCTCAGGAAAGGCACTGTGTTTTGTTAAGCAGAAATTCAACAGTTGCTGAAGGTGCATTGGACCTCCTTTTCACCCACCATTTCCTTAACCCCTTCTCTCTCTCTCTCTCTGTCTCTCTCGATTGTTCCCTTTGATATTAAATATGATGTGATCACGTAATTTGAATAGAAAATTATATTCTTTTATATGCTGAACTTAATGAGTGTACAACTATTTTATACAAGTAGTTCCACAACACCAGTGTTGTGTGTGTGTGTGTGTGTGTGTGTGTGTGTGTGTGTGTGTGTGTGTTTTGGGGGAGGTGCCAGTAATCTCTATGAAGTTGTTACTGTAAATGCCACACTTTTAACATTTGGGGAGAAAAGAAGAAGCTGGTACTGAGTATCCTTGTATACCCCCCTCCCCCCCGCACAACTCACATAACTGCTAAACACTATTCTTTATAAAATCAAGCACTACCCCTCCTCTTCTCATCTCCAACTGCTCACCCCATTTATCACACATCTAGCGGGGGATTTCAGAGCTTTAGGGGAAGGGGCAAAAAGATATTGAGTCATGGCAATGGGTATTATTGATTTCTTTTTCTTCTTCTTTTATTTTGCTATTAAACAAATACAAGAAAATATGAACTCAAATTACAAAAAATGAATCTTTAACAATATGATTTACTTATTTTTGCTAATTTTACAGGAGTCAAGTACCATCTATAGTACATTTCCATTAAATTTTCCCTTATAAGATAACAGGCCATGAATTTTATATTTTTGGTCCATAATTCATTCCAACTATTCGGTTCGATCATATGACCCAGGTTCTTTCCCAATTTAACTATAATTTCTCTAATATCTTCTTCTTTTCTTTGCCAGTTCAATAATAATTTGTACATTTTTGAAAGTATCTTATAATTATTATACAGTATGTCATTTTCTAGATAGGATATCTTATTGTCAAAACCTTTAATTCTTTTATCCTTTTCAAGGGCAGCCTTTAGTTGATAATACTCCAACCAAGTTATTCCCTTCTGTTTCAATTCTCTTAGGTCCTTTAATTTTGGGTCGCTACTTATTCCTTCTACTAAATCCTTGTATGTTAACCAGTCACTGTCCATATTTTTCCTATGTACCGTCATAGATTCCATCGGTGACAGCCACCATGGTGTTTTAAAATCATATTGTGAGAAGGGCGCTATATGAAGTATGGGAGAGGTCTTTTTCTTCTTCTTAATGGTGCTCTGCATTAACACAATGAATGTATTTGTGTCTGTGATGGCCTGGGATTCAGACTCAGATGCTGAACCTGAGGGATCCCAGCCTGCACAGGATTCCCCGCCTCCAGAATCAGCAGAGCCGGGGCTAGGGCTTGAGTCTGAAGGGTCCTCACCTGTGCTGGATCCTCAGGTGCAGGCATCTGCTGAGTCTGCTCTGGCCCCTGATGGGGTGGAGGATCCATTGCCTGCAGGTGCTCCACTCCCAGCCCTGTCAGGGGAAGCTGAGGTTGCCTCTGGGTCCTGTAACCCACCACCCTCTCCTGAGCTGCAGAGGCTCAGGGCAGAGAGGTGAAGGGAACTAAGTTCCCGCAGGAGGAGTCCTCGCCTCCAGGCCAGGAGAGGCAAGTCACCAGAGGATCAGGGCCGCCCTATGCCTCGGGGCAGATAAAAGCCGGCCAGCCCGAGCCCCAAGTTGCAGGAGCAACATTGTTGGTTATCAGTTCCTGCCAGTCTTCCTGCTTGAAACCTGTCCTGCTTTCCTGCCTGAGCTCCTGACCCGCCCTGGTTCCCTGCTTGCCTACCTGTTCCTGGCTTTGCCTGACTCCCTGCCCTGTACCCAGCTTCAGTGACTATGGACTGCCTTTATGTTGCACCTCTGACCACAGACCGGACTTGGGCCTCACCTATCGGGTAACCCACAGGACCAGCACAGTGTCTATCTGTCTGTTGATTGATAATTTGGTATGGACACGGTCTTTATATTTTTATTACACCAATGCAGTGGCGTAGCGTGGGTTGTCAGCACCCGGGGCAAGACAAGTAATTTGCGCCCCCTAACCCGTGGATTTTAGCACTCGAGTCTCTTCCACTAGATTAGTTAAAGAAACCCTTACCCCCTAAGCACATGTATTGTTTGTTATGAAAATACTGATGTATTTAGATGCAACTAACTTGTATTTAGATGCATTTTACTTTAATTACATCAGTATTTTCATAACAAACAATACATGTGCTTAGGGGGTAAGGGTTTCTTTAACTAATCTAGTGGAAGAGACTCGAGTGCTAAAATCCACGGGTTAGGGGGCGCAAAGTTAGAAGCTACTGAAGGTAATGGGGCCCTTTATATGCCCAGCTGCACTTTGTCAACAACAAATTGTCACTTTTTTTGTGTTGAATATATGCTATATGGTAATTTATGGACCTAATACCTATCTGATGCAATTTGCACATAAAAAATATGTATTCTATCAAAGTAATTGTTGAACTGAAATACAATTAAGAAGAAGTATAGGCCTATTAATGGTGAAATACAATTAAGAAGTATGTTAATAGTGAAATAATTACCAGTGATATTTTAGGGAGCAGGCTAGCAGGCGGGGCCCATTACTTACATCATAGGAGCCTACACAACACTAAACACTGTTGCTGTATGTAGGTTTTATTTTATTTGTTTTTTATCTTATATTTTGGAAATGTACATCCAGGTGTTTTTTTCTTTCATTTTTTGGGGGGGGGGCAAGAGAGTGGGGCCCTAAGCTATATCTTTAGCTTAAACGTAAAGCCGGCACTGATGGCGATGGAAACTTGTGATTCTGCGCCCGCTCCCGAGCTTCTCATCCCATCTTACTCGGCCTGTGTTCCGGGGTCACGCCCTGGCTTTGGCAACAGGCGCCGCAGCTTGGCCTGCTCACCTTGATTTGAGCGGGCCGCCTTCCCTTCTTCTCCGCCCCTTCTGTTGGTTGTTAGGCACGTGGTGCAAAGCGAGCACGCCGGCTGGCTGGCGAGCGCAATTTAGCCCGAAAAGCGCCGGCTGCTGCGTCCCGACTCTGCGCGCCCCTGTTTCCCCTGCGCTCTCCAATAGGGAGCAGTAGGAGCACCTTTGCAGACCTCCCCGCTTGGCGCTCCGAGAGCGGGGAAGTGATTCCCTCCCCGACGCCAGTGCCTCGGCAGCCTGCAATTTCTCCCGCTCTTCTGGAGATCCACCCCCGGCGGATCTCAGCAGCCTAGGCGTCGGCGTCGGTTCTCCCTCCTTCCTTCCCACCGTCCCCTCCTTCCTTCCTTCCACCTCGCTTCGCCCGCCGGGTCTTTGCGGCTGGGGCTGCCTGCCTCTCCCCAGACTCGCACGGACGCCGCGGGCAGAGGAGAGCGCGCTTAGCTGGGATGGCAGCGGGTGCCGCGCGGGGCTGAAGCCGGAGCGGCGCCCCCCCCAGATGTTGCGCCCGGTGCGACTGGCACCCCTAGCACCCCCCACGCTACGCCTCTGCACCAATGTAAGAGAAAGGGTTCCCCAGAGAGATGATGGGGACGGTGAAGGGGACAGAGAGCCAGGGAATGCCAGGGACAGGGCTCTCCAGAGAGGGATAGAGAGTTAGAAGAGTAGGAAGGAGCAGTTCTTCTTCCTTCCCAGCCATTTGAAGACAGCTCCCAACACAAACACCCCTTCTCATCTGCTGGAGAAGAGGAGATAAATTCTCAGGGAAGCGAGAGAAGTCTGGAGAGCTGCCAAGACACTGATAAGCAGTCTCCAGCAACAACAGAAAGGGGGGATGATTCATCAGATGAAGGGGTAGGATGCCAACCAGAATCCCCCCACGCTTGTAGGTTAACAAGGGTCAAGGAAAGACGTCAATCAAAGAATCGAAAGGGGAGTTCCTGGAGGGTATCCTGTTGGCCAAATAGGAGCCCAGATGCCTCAATGTCTTGAAAAGAGCCGGTAGCTGTGTGAATGGTTCTGAGTGTAATTACTGTATATAATAAAACTGCTTGAAAGTTGATGGAGTCTGCTTGCTGCCTAATTAAGCTGAGGTGCCAACTAGTTCATGACGACCAATTAGCTATTAGAGTGGAAAGCGAAGCAATAACTGCACAAATCTAAACTTATCAGTACTATCCAAAGTGTCTATAACCCACCCGAAGTCTGCGTTAATCTGCAGTCCTTACTCACACAAGCAAAAAAAGCAAGGATGGCAGGCACCACCCAACAGCCAATTATTGTCATTTCCAAAGCCCTATTCTTTTAACCCTATGGTTTGCTAGTAAGACATGCTAGCAAAATAGCCTGATGGTAAGATGAAACTCTTATTTTAAGACACAGCCACCTTCATTCCAGGACTATCATTGCTTGGGTTATTCAGTCAAGTTAATGGCTTTACCAGAGTGTGTCACTCTCTCGATTTAATTTGTTTTTCAGAAATATCAGGAACCAAACTTTTCTTTCTCATTGCTTCATGGCAGAGAAGGGATATTTGTGGACATTTACATGTCATTGAATCTTTGATCTTGCAGGCAGGAATTGACAGAAGTTGTTGTCTAACAACAAAGTGCCAAATTATTAATGCACCTGCTTTGGGGAATAGAGAAGACTTGTGGACTGTTCCATAAAGATGAAGCAATTTTTTTCCTACCCAAAGTGTCACTCAGTATCAAACTTTGAAGAGGCAATTATTTCCCTCTGCAATTATCCAAATAACTATAATTTTCTCACCATTCTGAAGCTTCTGGTGCTTTCTAGAAGGCAGGAGAAAACAGTCAGTAAGGGAGCCTGAAAGTAGTTATAAATTAACCCTGGTGGCATTAGGCTATAATTAAGTGCAATAGGCAGGCAGGTTCTTCTATGACATATTCTCCTTTTTGAATCTTGGACTTCTAGTATTGGCAATCTCACATAGGATGCCAGTTACAATTTAGGGAACTTACAGAGTCAGGAACTCTTTTCTTCCAGCATGTTAGAAATAGCAGTGTTGATGCTCCTGCTGACTCCCCTTGTGTCCCAAGAAGAAACTATGAAATGTCACACTGGTGATCCCCTCCCTGTTCCACATGAATGGTACCAGCTAGGTTGCCTCCTCATTGGTGGAATTGCTTCTCATATCTCTTATATAGTCGACCCGGTTACTTTTGTGAAACACCCTTCTCAGAATCTGTTTGACCCTCCAGAGTAAGGATCCCTCACTCCATCTGCATTTTCTAAGTTGCATACCTAATAATTATAATGGATATTCTCCTTCCAAAAATGAAAGTGTTTTAGACAGCAGGGTGTTGGTACAGGAAAGTCTTCAGGAAGGACAAGCAGGGAGTATTGAAAAATTAAGGAAAAGTTTGGATCATGAATACTGCAACGTTTCATAATACACATGGAAAATCTACATATGAAAACCAGCACAAGCTTTTGTGTGCACTCACACAATGAGCAAACACAAAAAATAAAATCTCAGAAAGGGGAGATATAAAAGCCCTGACTAATGTAACTTGGGATGGGATGGTGGTCAGCTAATCGGAACTATAGTCTTTTCCAGCTCCAGTCCAATTGCCTCTTTGTGAAAGCAAAAGTTATATTTCTTCTTCTTGGTGACCTTTTCAGTACCTCAGATCAAACTCTTTCTCAAGCCACCACATACATTTTATAAAGGAATATTTAAACTAGAGGTCATGGATGTGAGTATTTGACAGTGCATTTGACAGAGAGAATAAAAATGTATTGCTTTGTTCTGCAGATGAGCTCTCAAAGCGTGTCACAACATGCCCATTACATATGACAGATAAGATCTGATGCAGCATAGATTGCAAAGATTATTTTAACTGAAGAAGATTTATTGCTGTGGGAATATCAGAAATGAACAGGAAGAATGTAAAAAATAATGATCTGATTTTAGAGGTGAAAAGCAGCACTATTTTGCATGTGTCCACACGGACACATGATCACTTAATGACAAAGGGATGCAAATATTTTATTCAACAGGTGCTTAGATGGTATAATGGACAATAAATGCACAATCTAAGTGCAATCTATGATGCAAGAGAATACTAAACTTTGCACTCCTCATAGCTTGGTATGCTTAAAATTTTGTTGAAGAAGATACTATTCATAAATTGTGGCACATCAGAAACAAGTTAAAAGGATATTGCAAATTCTGACTCAGTTGCACTTAGAAATTTCTGGGTTTGTAGCATAACGAATTTGTGAATTATGGGCGCATCTTCTGAGATATTAAAATACACTCTCTTGACAGTGTCATAATCAAGTTCTACCAGCACAAACTGGCTTTGGCATTTGCGGTAAACGAGATCAACAAGAATGCCAATATCCTGCCCAATGTCACCCTCGGTTTCCACATCTCCGACAGCTTTGACAGTGCAAGGATGACCTATCGGACAACACTGGACCTGATTTCCAAATCAAATACATTTCTCCCCAACTACAAATGTGGAAAAGAGAAAACCCTTCTTGCCATTATTGGAGGACTTGGCTCTGACACCTCTGTCCTTATGATGGACATCATTGGCCTCTACAAAATTCCACAGGTAATATCTGTGCATGTGGATGCTGGAAAATTATTTATTACTCAGCTTTGAAGTTCCAAAGAAAGGAGTAATATTGATGACAATAAGAAAAATCTTGGGAACCTTATAATATCCCTATAACTCAAGATATCTCCTCAAGTATAGAAAAAAGAGTGCTGTACTTGATTAACTGCTTATATAAAGATACTGTGCTGAAAGTGTGCTGCTCCACAAATGGACAATTTACAAGAGCTGTACCAGCCACAAAGGGAGTCAAGGAAGGGTGTATCCTAGCCCCAGCACTATTCAACTTATATATAAATGATATTGTCCAGTGTCTAACATCTCCAGAGTACCATGCACCCAAATTGGCCATAAAACCCATCTCAATGCTATTATATTCAGATGATGTGGTCTTCCATCCCAAACAAAAGTAGCCCTAAAAAGACTGATGAGGGTATTTTCAGGATATTGCCAGAGAGAACAGCTGGCCATGAATTACAAGAAAACCAAAGCCATGGTTTTCTCAAGAAACTGTAGGGCCCATAGATGGCGCATGGACAACCAGCTAATTTAAGAGGTTAAAGTCTTCAAATATATTGGCTTTATTTTTCAGTCTACAGGGTCATGGGGAGCACACCAGAAATGTGCAAAAGAAAAAGTATCCCCAAACGCCAAAATCCTGACATGCCTTTTCTACACAAAAGGTGGTAAACATATACCATCAGTCCTGGAAGTGTTCCAAGCTAAACCCCTAGCACAGTTATTATACGGTGCTCAGATTTGGACAGGCACTCACCTTAGATCTATGGTAGCTGTCCAATCAAAGTACTTAAGGCAAATTTTCTCTGTACCAGCCTGTGTCCCAAAAGTACCATTGCGCCTAGAGGCTAATCTTCCCTCAGTAGAATTATGGATTTGACATAGGGCACTTAACTATGGGCTTCGCCTAAACTTAAAGACCCCCCGGTCTAATATCCCTAGTGCTGCAAGATCATCACAAGAGCGCCTTGAATAAAAGTGTCTATCAGAAGCTTCACACTTCTGGTTTATCACCACAACAGCTACTTGCTTTGGGTTTTAGTAAAGCAAACAGTCTAATTTGTCAGCGCCTAAATGATATTGAGCGTCAGAACAATTTCGCCACAATAAGGAAATTTTGCCCATGGTATGACTATTTTCCACCTACCCATTTCGACTCTCTTGCACCCTATATGCATAACCTAGCAATTTTAAAATATAGGCATTCTTTTACTCTCGCAAGATCGAATGTATTGCCCTCGGCTGTACGTGAGGGATGATTCCAACAGATTCCACATGAAAAGCACTTATGTCCCTGTGGAGATGACAGTACCAAATCTGTGGCACATGTACTTCTGGCCAGCACTCTTAGTAAAGACTTGAGGAATGAGGTTATCACCCCTCTTTTATTTTCTGGGTCGCCCAGCCACTGTGACAGTGTCCTTTCTCTTGGCAGATTAAGATGTGCAGATGACAGCAAATATTACAAGGTTTTTAGCTGATGCAATTAGAATAAGATCCACTATTTGACTATTGATTAAAAACCTTAATATGTATTTTGTATATTTTTTTTTTAAATTCTTTGTATATCGTATTGTTGTTTCATTACTATGGCCGATGGCTGACGCAAATAAAGATTCATTCATTTATTCTGTTTATGTGGATGTTGGAAACTTATTTATTACTCAGCTTTGAAGTTCCAAAGAATGGAGTAATATTGATGACAAGAAGTAAAATCTTGGGAACATTATAATATCCCTTTAACAGATAGATTTAGAAATACTTCAAAATATTCATTGCACAAACCCACTCCCAGCCACAGACTTCTGGAATAAATAGATGGATATTAATGAATCTCTGTGGTCTCTGCACATTTTCTTACAGCTTATATATGGTTCATTTGCACCAGATGAGATCCAAACAATGGGTGCTCCTCCCTTTTACCGCATGGTTCCAAATGAAAACCTTCAGAATATGGGGATTATATGGTTACTTCAACATTTTAGGTGGACCTGGGTTGGGCTCTTTGTTATGGATGATAACAGTGGAGAGCAATTCCTAAGAATACTGGAGCCATTGTTTTCCAGGCATGGAATCTGTTCAGCCTTCATAAGAAGAATCCCACAAGATGCTCGTATGGAGGAATTCATCAATAATTTTAATGATGCAAGTCCAATTGATGTATCTTTCCAAGAACGTAAAGCTGGTACAATTATCACGTATGGAGAATCTTTAACAATTTTGTGGCTGATAACTTATATACGTTCACAAGATTCAGGAAATAAGGAAAATCCATTATTCGGAAAGGTGTGGATTATGACAATGCAGATGGATTTTATATTGACGGGTGCTGCAAGAGGATGGGGTTTTCACATGTTCCAGGGTGCCATTTCCTTCACAGTTCACACAAATGAAGTACCAGGTTTCAGAGAATTTCTTCAAATCATTAAGCCAAGTTGGACTCAAGAAGATGGGTTTCTAAAAGATTTCTGGGAGCAAGCCTTTGACTGTTTCCTTCCAGATCCAGAGGTGCCTATAATGGATGATGACACCTGTACTGGAGAGGAGAGCCTGGAAAGTCTCCCTGCTGGACTTTTTGAAATGCACATGAGTGGCCACAGCTACAGCATTTATATTGCTGTCTATGCTATGGCTCATGCTTTGCATGTCATGTACTCATCAAGATCCTGGCACAGGCCAATGTTGGTTGGTAACAATATTGAACTTCAGAACCTAAAGCCTTGGCAGGTAATGTCTTACCAGAAAACAAAGTATTTCAATATACTGTGTATTACAATTTGAAGCTACATCCAGGTTTCTCCTTAAGTCATTAATGCAAATATTGGGTTCATATTTCTTTCTATAACTGAAGTGTGTGATTTGCAGAGTGTTGTTATCCATGAATCCCCCCCCATCTTTTTTAATTAGCTCCACTCGTTTCTTCGAGACATTTCATTTAACAACTCAGCTGGAGAAACTGTGTCCTTTAATGATAAACGGGAAATGAGAGGTGGATTCGACATCCTGAACCTGGTCATCTTGCCAAATAACTCATTCCAGAAAGTGAAAGTTGGGATGGTTGATCCCAGTGCCCATGAAGGAAAACGATTCACCATCGATGAGGATAGAATTGTGTGGCCTAGAGGTTTTAGTGAGGCATGGAATCTGTTTATTTTTAACTTGAAAACTGTGTCATATTTTCTATGCATTGTTTATTAACTCTGAGGTTTCCATCACATTGATTCTTCATTTATGTGTTCCTGAAGTAATAGGATAAGTCTGCCACTCTGATTACAAACAATCTGCTGATCGGAGTAGTTCCCAGAACCTTTTACAATTATCAGTGCTGGAGATAGAAAAGGTGGTGATTTCTAGGAAACTGCTGGTTGCTGAATTCCTTGTGCCTCTGACATATCCCTTCAGCAATACCCACTTTTTGAGAGTTTGACATTGGATGCTGAGCAGAATGAAAGCTTCAAAGAATATTTCATTCATTCTGATTTACTTACTCTCGCCTCAATTTTTGGAATATCTTACAATCAACACCCTTTAAGCATGGCATAGCAGATATTATTTAATTCAGATATTATAACCAGTGCTTTTTTCCTGGGGGGACGCAGGGGTATGCATACCCCTAAGATTTTTGTGAATCTAAGTTTGGCCTCATTGAGGGGCAGTATTTCAATTTGAGTAGGAAAATGAGAGTACCCCTAAACATTTTTTTTAGGAAAAAAACACTGATTATAGCCATTTGATGATTTCCGATGAAATACAATGTGGAGAAGCTATATTCTGCTTTAAGACAAAAGGGGAAGCAAATTTAACTTATCAGTCTGAGATGAACACATCCACTGTTATAGTTTTGTGAGAAGGTTTCAAATCAAATCATTTATTCTGCAAACACATAAACTTACCTAGTGTAACTTTTGATATTAGGCTATATCAACAATTGAAGAATAACTTTCTTTGAATATTCCTTATTTATTTATTTCAATTTATTTCAGTTTATTTACCACTTAAGTAAATAAGATCAGTTAAAGTTAACCAAAAGTATATTCATACTAATTTCCCTCCTGTTTATGGATAGGTGCTTCCTCTTTCGGTGTGTAATGAACACTGCCATCCTGGTTATCAGAAGAAAATGAAGGAAGGGGAAAAGTTTTGTTGCTATGATTGTGTCCCGTGCTTAGATGGGAAGATATCAAACCAGACTGGTGGGTGATGTTTTTGCCATCACAGAGGTTATCCCCCCCCCCGCTGTGTGACACTAATTGACATTGAATTTACACATTTTTTTTTCTATTTTTCAGATATGGATGACTGTTTCAAATGCCCAGAAGACCAGTATGCAAACAAAAATAAAACTGGTTGCATCCATAAACTTATTACCTTTTTATCATATGTAGAACCTCTAGGGCTCACTTTGGCCTCAGCTGCAGTTTCTTTTTCACTGACCACAGCCCTGGTGCTAGGAATGTTTATTAAGCACAGAGATACCCCCATAGTCAAAGCCAACAACAGGGACCTATCCTACACTCTCCTCGTCTCCCTCCTGCTCTGTTTTCTCTCTTCTTTGTTATTCCTTGGCCATCCTGGGAAAGTAATCTGCCTCCTTCAACAAGCAGCTTTTGGCATCATCTTCTCAGTGGCTGTTTCTTGCGTGCTGGCCAAAACCACCATAGTTTCTCTAGCATTCATGGCTACAAAACCAGGATCTAGAATGAAGAAATGGGTGGGGAGGAAAGTGTCCTATTCAATTGTAATTTGCTGCTCACTTGTTCAAATAGGTATTTGTACTGTGTGGCTGGCAACCTTTCCCCCGTTCCCCGATTTAGACATGCATTCAGTAAATGAAGAAATCATTGTACAGTGTAATGAAGGATCAGCTGTCATGTTCTACTGCGTCTTGGGCTACATGGGTCTTCTTGCCATCACCAGCTTCATTGTGGCATTCCTTGTCCGCAAGTTACCTGACAGTTTTAATGAAGCAAAATTCATCACTTTCAGCATGCTGGCATTTTGCAGTGTTTGGTTGTCCTTTATTCCAACTTACCTGAGCACCAGAGGGAAAGGCATGGTGGCTGTGGAGATCTTCTCCATCTTGGCCTCCACCGCTGCGTTACTGGGTTGTATCTTTTGCCCTAAATGCTACATCATTGTGCTGAGGCCAGAACTGAATAGCAGGGAGAAACTAATAAGGAGAAAGTATTAAGGAATCTTATATTTTCATTCTATCATACAGTTATAAATGTTGGAAAAGAGCTTTTGGAGTAGGTCAGAATATGGGTAGATATTCAATTATATTGATGTCTCTTGGCAAAGTTTCTGTTCATGCTCAGATTTTGCCTTAGTACATTTCACAAAATACTTCATTCAAGAAACATTTTCATAAGGAGTAGTTTGGGCAGAGTTTTTCTGCTTTTTGTGATTCTGTCAATTTTCAACAATATTGCTTGTCAGTCGTGATGAAACTAGAGTACTCCAAATGTTATTCAACTCCAGCTCCCATTACCTCCGGTCAAGTATGAGGGATGATGGGAGTTGCATTCCATCAGCATCTCTAGGAAACCACATGGGTGAAGGTTGTTTAGCTCTATACATACCTTGTCTTGGGGGGGGAGTATCCTCATATTGTCCCCACCCATGTTGTAATAAACACTTGGTAGGACTAGATGACATCCTACATATTTTCCAAATGTATAGGGAAAGGGGGCACAGTGATGTTTTGTTCAGGTCCTGTGTGTGGACCTCACACGTGGATCTGGTAGGCTAATGTGGGAAAGGGACACTGAACAAGATGGGCCACTGGTTTAGTTCAGTGAGACTCTTCTCATGTTCACATGACATGCTTCTAATAAATGGAATGGAATGTAATTTAGCATATGACTACAACATGAAAGAGGAGACAACTACACAGTATGGTTCTGTAAGAATCCCCAAGTCAAATTTGTGGGTCTGATTTGTAGATCCACATTGTAAGAGTGATGCAAGGACTCATGCTGTGAATGCTTTTTGCCTTAGTTGTCAAAATGACTTTGGTTGTTTGACATTTACACATTGATTATTTCAATGTGTAAATTATTTTTCAATATGCATTATTTACATATTCGTTCAATATGCATTATTTACATATTCGTTTATGTATAATTCCTACTGAGAACAAACAAACAATGGAATGCATCACTCACTATTGTTCTTTTCACATGGAAAGAGGTTATCTATTTGGCTACCTATGGCCTTTATCTGTGCTCCTCTCTTAAAGTTGGAGCCCCTTGGCCAAAGTGGGCAGAACCATCTGGATTTGAGTGCTCATTATTGACCACTCATCCATTCCCTCAAATCTTTGTTTGAAAAGTAAAATTAAATTTAAAATTTCTTAAGCACCCATTAGCTAAAGTGGTGCTTCAGGTTAAGTACGCTTCAGGTTAAGAACAGACCTCCGGAACGAATTAAGTACTTAACCCGAGGTACCACTGTACAAGGTGCCTCAAGATACTCTGCTGTTTTTGCTGCTGAAGAGTAACAGGGCTACCTCCTTGGAAATTCATTAATTTTGAAAAGGGAAATACAAAGGAGGTAATTGATTTCTAAATAAGGCATATGTTGACGGATAAGAATTGTGTGTCTGTTGTGATATGCATCAGTGGACTATAAAAAGGAAGAGAGAATTTTACAAAATACATGAACCTTGTAGAAACACAAAATAACAAATACAAGTGTGAATGAATGTCAGAACAGATTGACATGCATCCCCTAGGTGTAGAATAGTTGAGTGTAGTTTGACCAAAATGGTCTTCCTGGTCAATTTGGGAAACCTTGCCTCTAACATTACTTTTTCTTGGAGTTTGTTCACCACAAAAATCTGCAGTAAGGCCTCAATTTCTCACCCCTTTAGGGAGAGGTTGCATTAAGGTGGGGGGAATCAACATGTTTCCTGCCAAAAGTACCACTCATAATCTAAACTGTGAAGAAGTAATTATCTCCCCCGGCTATTATCCAAATCACTATAATTTGTTCACCTTGCCGAAGTTTCTAAGGCTTTCCAGAAGACAAGACAAAACAGCCAATAAACAAGCCTGGAAGTGGTTACAAATAGACTGTAGAGTTGGGTTTAGGTGAAAGAGATACCGTAGGTAGAGCCCATCTCTGACACTGACCTCGTTTTCATATTGTCTCAGGCACTGCTGAAGCCATTTGTAATCCTGGTTGATGCTAAAAGAAAGCCTGATAAATTTGTCATTGGTTGGTGTATGGGGAGAGTCTGGCACCATCCAATGAAATTTGATTATGTCAGGCATTGCCTAGATATGGGACAGGACTATTTTCATCTAGAGATATACTTTGCTTGCCGAATGTTGGGCAGAGCTGTGTGGCTGCTTCTGTTGCTTCTCATGGTGTGCAAAGTGGACACCATAAAATACTCCAAAGATGGACCCCTCCCTGTTCCACATGAGTGGTACCAGCCAGGCAGCCTTGTCATTGGTGGGATGGCTTCTCAGATATTTTATGTTATCCATGAAGTTTCCTTCAGGGAAAATCCTTCTCTGAACCTTTTTGATGTGCCTCAGTAAGTATTGTTTTCCCCATATGCATTGTATAGATTCGTGCATTTCGCCCAATTTAGAGTAGATAAGGGTCTTTTTTCCCAAAACGACCCCCCTTCCTGGTGGTGATAAGAAAATGACATGAGTCAGACCAAAATAAAACAAGTTGGAAAGATTTATTTAAGGCAATGCAAACATTTGATGAAAATATACAAAATCAGAAGTTAGTGAGCTACCAATCTAAACAGAGATGAAACTATTTGGCTTCTGTAGACTCAGGTGGAAAACTGAGGGAGATGAATTCAGGATCTAGCCTTAAAGCTCAAGAACAGTTCAAATGGGAAAATAAGGAGATATTGGGGGGAAGAAATCCCTATGTAAAATAACATTTCTGAAGCAGATCCTAAGGCAAATGTCCTGGTCACCCAATGCAACAGAAGAAGCAAAAACCAATAGCAAAATTAAGAGCTAAATAAAAGTAAAAGTTAGCACTGCTTTGCAGCCTCTTCTTAAATCCCTCTATATCTCTAAATTTCCCTATCTCCTGTTTCACTCTTTTCTCTTGCCCCACTTTTCCCTCACAAAATTTAGTCCTGTTTTGTAAAGGACACCAGTGGCAAACACCTGTAATACAGGTGATTTGCTTGTTTGTTTTACTTCACCCCGCACTAAGTATTTGGAGGAGGGTGATGTTATTCAGCCTTATCTGTTTACAAGGAGTATAATGAAGGTCACCCAGAGCTACTCCTCTTCATCTCAGTGCATAACCTGGAGCTGACTAAAGACTTCTCAGCCTTTCTGTTCTCATATTCAAGAAATAACAGGTCAATTATATTGGCAGTGTGGTGACAAAGTTCTATCAGCATGGCCTTGCCTTAGCATTTGCTGTGAAGGAGATCAATGAGAATCCCATGATTTTGCCCAATGTTACACTTGGGTTCCACATTTATGACAGCTACTATGATGCAAGGATGACCTATCGTACCACTCTGGACCTTCTCTTCAAGTCAGATAGATTTGTCCCCAACTACAAATGTGACAGCCAGAAAAAACTCATAGCTATCATTGGAGGACTTGGTTTTCATACCTCCCACTATATGGCAAACATCTTGGGTCTTTACAAGATTCCTCAGGTAGGATTTGTTTGGGGGCTCTGGGGTCATTCATATTTTATTCTTCTCACTGCTACCTAAACAAGTGTGTGGGGGGGTTGTTGTTTGTGTGTGTGTGTGTGTGTGTGTGTGTGTGTGTGTGTTTCTGTATTGCATAAATAAATAAATATATAAAATGAATATAAGACTGCTCTTAAGTTTTTTTCTATGCTATATCTATACATTTTTCTTTTAGTTCACATATGGCTCATTTCCCCCAGTGAAAGAAACTGATAATAGACACTCCCTTTCCTTTTACCACATGGCTCCAAATGAGTCCCATCAGCACAGGGGGATCATCTGGCTACTTCAGAAGTTTAGGTGGACATGGGTTGGGCTCTACGTTGCAGCTGGGAACAGCGGAGAACAATTTTTGCAGGCTCTAGAATCATTATTTTTCCAGAATGGAATTTGTTCGGCATTTGTCAAAAGGATTCCACAGCAAGCCCATTTTGAAAATTTTGGGGACATACTCAACACAGCTTCCAATTTGCATTTACCATTGAGAAATAAAAACCCCAGTGTGTTTATCATGTACGGAGGATCAATGACACTTTCAACTTTCAGAACTTTTATATTTGTTCAAGATACATTAAATGATGAAAACACATTATATGGAAAAGTGTGGATTATGACAACCCAGAGTGATTTCATTTTATCAGGCCCTCAAAGGAGTTTGGATCTTCAGTTGTTCCAAGGTGCCATTTCCTTCACAATTCACACAAATGAGCTTCCAGGATTCATAGAATTTCTTCAGATCACAAAACTTGATAGGAAACAAGGAAATGGTTTTCTCAAAGACTTCTGGGAGCAAGCATTTGACTGTTTATTTCCAGATCCAGGGATGCCTATCGTGGTTGGTGGCACATGTACCGGAGAGGAGAGGCTGGAAAGTCTCCCTGCGAGTCTTTTCGAAATGCAGATGATTGGTGACAGCTACAGCATCTATAATGCTGTCTGCGCTTTTGCTCATGCACTGCATACTATGCTCACAACCAGACCCAAACACAGCACAATTCTGAGTAATAGTATTGAATTTCTATCTCTGCAGCCTTGGCAGGTAATGTCTCCACAATGAAATATTCTAAGATTTCACTTTAATTTGGGTGCTCATTGAGATTAGTCATATTCCAGCCTCTGGCACATCACACCCACTATCTTAACAACCCCCCACCTTGAATTGAAGAGCATTTTTCTGAAGCAGGAAATCTCTTCTCCTTGAATGTTCACTATGCAAAATCAGGATTCCAAAGGCGAGGGAGCCTACCAATGAGCGTAAGACTCCTATTGGATCAGAACAAAGACCCACCTTTCACCCAAAGTCTCTTCTCACAGTACTCCACAAGATACATTTTACTTGAGGAGAGAAGATTTACCTGTTCAGCAGCAGTTCCTTCAGCTCTCAGAAAGTTGTTGAAATGAGGAGTGTGCTGTTCTGGAGTCATGGGGCTTTCCAATATACATGGGGAGAATTCATGTTTGTTGATGATGGTGATGATGATGATAATAATAATAATAATAATGTTGAAGTTTCATTTGGCCATGAAACTCACCAGATGAAACTGAGTCAGTCTTGGAATAATGCTGAAATATAACTGATATATAATTAAATTATAATATAGCTTGAAATGTATAATTGACTTGCAATATGTTAGACAATGTGTAAAATAGGGCTCACTAGCATTTAAAATGGCCAGATGTACACTGCATAGATCCTTACTCTGCAATGGATCCACCCTACTTATAGGTTATGGGTACTATTTGATGTTAGCTGAATATTCAGAGTATACCAACTGAACTCACTGCACAAGCAACTTAATGCCACTGTTAGGAATGATTTGAGTATGTGACTTAGTTGCATTTCACCTTAAGGCTGCAATCATCTACACACTTACCTTGGAGTAAGTTCATTTGAACAAAAGAGTAGGACTAGCCTAGGCTGCTGCCTCTCCTCCATTCTATTGCTTCCTACCCAACAAATTAACTGTTATTAGATCATCCTGGAAAAATGTGATTAAAAACTAGATCTGTCTAGAAAAATCACACCATGCCCTTCCTAGGGACAAGAGACTCAACAAACTGAATGCCAAGCTGTGTTGAAAGGTGCTTCTATACCATAGGCTAGACCATATTCACTGGCAATGTTTTATCTATTTTCATATCCTCTTACAATTGGAAACTGAAAATATTTTGTTTCTGAACACTCCAGAATTTTGTTACTTTTCTGTTACTTTCTCTTCCCTTCAACCAGCTCCACCCATTTCTTCAAGGCATTTCATTTAACAACTCAGCTAATGAAGAAGTGTCCTTTAATTACAAGAGGGAAATGAGAGGTGGGTTTGATATTATGAATATGGTCACATTTCCCAACAAGTCTTTCCAGAAAGTACAAGTTGGAAGCCTGGATCCCAGTGATCTGCAAGGAAAGAAATTCACCATAAATGAGGATATAATTTTTTGGCACAGACATTTTAAAAAGGTATGGACGCTTTAAACTATTTGTGAAATCAGTGTGTCAGGACTGAAGGGTCACCCACACTTCCACTTGTCCTGTGATTTCTAGATACAGATGTGAGAGGTTTTAATTTTGTCCCACTGCTTTCCCTGGTCAAAACCTACTGTTTACTGCTGAATTGGAGAGCAAGTTTTCCCAGGGAAAGTGGTGGGACAAGAGAAAAATCACTCTGCCCAGTGCTTAGAAATCACAGGAGAAATCACAGGACCTAACATGACTTTCAAATGGATCGCCAAGCTATAGAAGGCTGGTACTACCTAGGACTTCAAAGCTATATGCAAGGTTTCAATGCCAAATATATCCATTCCTATGAAAACTGACATTTAGTAGGTTGTTTGAATTTGTTATATTGATTCTGTATGTAATATGCTCTGGGACCATGCGATAAAGAATTGGTCAAAAGTACTGATAATAAATGAATGCTAGTTATTCCTGGAATATCAAGTAAGGTGATGGACAACTGAACAGCAAAATTGTTTGAATACCACCCAGTTTAAACAGTTTAATGTCCATGGATAGGCACTTCCTCTTTCTATGTGTAATGACCATTGCTGGCCTGGTTATCAGAAGAAAAAGAAGGAAGGGGTAAAGTTTTGCTGCTATGATTGTGCTCCATGCCCTGAAGGGAAGATTTCAAAGCAGACTGGTAGGTATTGTCCTCAAATATCTAAATTTGCAATTTTATATGACTAATACACTTAACGGCCGGAAGAATTAGGATTAAAACTTTCTATTTGTCAGATATGGATGGATGTTTGAAGTGATCTGATTATCAGTTCCAAAGTAAGAATAAAAATTGACATATTATAGAGATCAGTTAAAATTAGCCATGATTATCTCCCATATTAATCTCCTTTCCTGTTATTCCCCTTTCTTTGTGTTATGATTACCGCCACCCTGGTCATCAGAAGAAAAAGAAGGAAGGGGTAAATATTTGCTGCTATGATTGTGCTCTTTAACAAGTAGGGAAGATATGACACAAAACCTGTAGGTCATGTAATTTTGCTGTGTCACATTAATTAACACCGCATTTGGACTTTTTTCTGTTTTTCAGATATGGACAACTGTTTCACATGCCCAGAATATCAATATCCAAACAAAAATAAAAATGGGTGCATCCCTAAAGTTATAACCTTTCTCTCATATGAAGAACCAATAGGGGTCACTTTAGCCTCACTTGCAGTTTGTTTTTCTCTTACCACAGCCTTGATACTACAAATTTTTATTAAGCACAGAAACACCCCCATAGTGAAAGCCAACAACCGGGGACTTACCTATACTCTCCTCATCTCCCTCCTGCTCTGCTTCCTCTCTTCTTTGCTCTTCCTTGGCCAACCGGGGAAAGTGACCTGTCTTCTCCGACAATCTGCTTTTGGCATCATCTTCTCCATGGCGGTTTCTTGTGTGTTGGCCAAAACCACCATAGTTTCTCTTGCATTTATGGCCACCAAGCCTAGATCTAGGATGCAGAAATGGGTGGGGAAAAGACTAGTCTATTCCATTGTCCTTTCCTGCACCTTCATTCAAGCGAGTATTTGCACCTTTTGGCTGGCAACCTCTCCCCCTTTCCCAGATTTAGATATGCAGTCAGTAACTGAAGAAATCATTGTGCAATGTAATGAAGGGTCTGTTGCCATGTTTTATTGTGTCCTTGGTTACTTAGGCCTTTTGGCCATTGCCAGTTTCCTTGTGGCATTCCTTGCCCGCAAGTTACCGGACAGTTTTAATGAAGCCAAGTTCATCACCTTCAGCATGCTAGCATTTTGCAGCGTATGGCTCTCGTTTGTTCCAACCTACCTGAGCACCCAAGGAAAATACATGGTGGCTGTAGAGATCTTCTCAATATTGGCTTCCAGTTCTGGGTTGCTGGGATGCATCTTTTCCCCTAAATGCTACATCATTGTGATGAGGCCTGAACTAAACAGCAGGAAACAACTAATAAGAAGAAAGTGTTAAATTATCTATATGTTTTGTATATATCATATTATTAGGTGGGTTGGACATAGGCTTGAGGAACATATGGCTTACTAGTACATTACTGATAGATATTCACTGAAAGTTGTGATGAAGCCTGAACTGAACAGTAGGGAACAACTAATACGAAGAAAGAATTAAATAATCTATATGAGTTGAATCAACATATTAGGTGAGTTGGACATACAGTAGGCTTTAGGAGCATATGGCTTACTAGATGATTATTGATGATGTAGTAACACTTCTGTAGATGATATAGATGATAGATAGATAGATAGATAGATAGATAGATAGATAGATAGATAGATAGATTTCTAAACTTCTTTGCCTTCACCATACCTTCTGATGCTCTTCATGACAGGCAAATTGATGATACAATACTTTACTCCCAGATGTTGTATATTTGTGAAGTTGTTTTTTAATAGTAGAGAAGCAGTCAAAATTGGCATCCCCCACATCACCCTGAAGTGTTTGCATCCTTTCTGCCACTTCATAATTCTACAATGTCATTCTGTTACATTCATAGACAGAGACTGAGGTGCTAATAAGACACTTGCATGGAGTATGAGATGTTGATAGCATTAGAGGTGTAACCAATCCATTTCACATTTTTTATATGCAGTAGAGGAAATTGTGGTTTTCCATTTGTCTCCTTGTCACTCTTCTCTGTATCAGGGGTGACAAACCTGTGGCCTTCAATATGGCTTTGTTTAATTATTATTTTTCAGATTTAGGGTAAAGGTAAACCATTAGGTCCAGTCGTGTCCGACTCTGGGGTTGCGCGCTCATCTCGCTTTATTGGCCGAGAGCCGGCGTACAGCTTCCAGGTCATGTGGCCAGCATGACAAAGCCGCATCTGGCGAACCAGAGCAGCACACGGAAATGCCGTTTACCTTCCCGCCAGAGTGGTTCCTATTTATTTACTTGCACTTTGACGTGCATTAAAATGCACAAATTAACTGTTAAATGCTCAGAATATAAGTGAAATCACCTTTTAAAAAAGTGAACATAATAATGCAAAATTGCAAGGTTATATAGTATTTTATTTCATATTACATAAAATAAGGATGCATGATATGATCTGGACTCCTGCTTGCATCAGCCCTAACCAGGATGGTAATAAGAGGTCCAAAATGGGGTTTGACTAGATGAGCCTCATGATCCCTTCCAACTCTACAAATCTGTTGCTATTTAGTATCTGGTGAACCACAGGTTAGCCACCTATGCTTTACAGAAAACAGACATATGAAACAGAATAGATAATATATCACCCAACAACCTACCTTCCCTATCTTCTTATTCCATGTTGTTTATATAATAATAATAATAATAATAATAATAATAATAATAATAATAATAAAAAATTTTTATTACGGTCGAAGACCAGCTCTTAAAAGTAACCTACAATAAAAACAAAAACAATAAGTCCCTTTAATGAGACTGTTTCCGGGAACGGGACATGTATAAAACACATTTAGCTGGATTTAAAAAGAGTTATTAATTACATAACAATGTTAAAAGTTTAACTCTTAAAATAGTGGCTGCGAAAAACTGAGCCTAGCTCGCTCGAGGTTCCATTGGGGAAAAAATTTAAATGGGCTGGGAAGAAAGTCTGTGTCTGCAAATTTGGGCGCAGAATCTGGCAACCGTCCTGGTTATCATCTGGTCTTTACCTAGCAAGAGCAGGTTGTATATTTGCTTTTCCGGGAGGTTTGCTAGCCTCACCAGTATGGGATCCAGGAACTCGCTTCGAGCTTCCTCATATAGTGGGCATCTGAAGAACAAGTGCTCAGGGCTTCCTATTTCCCCTAGTGGGCATACGCAGATCCTTTGGGCGTATGGGATTTTTTTGTAGAGCCCCTCCAGCACCGGCGTGGGCAATGCCGCACTTCTGGCTAGTGTAAACGCCCTTCTTGTGTTTTTTGACAGGAGAAAGGAGAGGTAAAGGGCTGGAGCGGCTTTATATCTCTCGATTTCTCCAGTTCTGTATTCAGGACATCTTGAGCAGTCCTGTTGTCTTTTGATATCAGTGAGTCATTGTCTGACCGTTGCTTTGGCTTGC
This sequence comes from Darevskia armeniaca, assembly GCA_034641395.1. NCBI lineage: Eukaryota > Metazoa > Chordata > Lepidosauria > Squamata > Lacertidae > Darevskia > Darevskia armeniaca. The sequence goes on from JAWWNF010000347.1 coordinate 1,924,557, forward strand.
TTTAGATCCATCCTTAGAAGGGCTTGGGGGGGTTGTTTATATATATAAATCAATAGGCATCAGTTAGCAACTCTACTTAGTCCAATGCCACATTGCTAAATTCCAGTTAAGAGCCAGAATATTCTCCACTACCCCCACTAAAAAAAGTGTTGCCCTTTGTTGCTGCATTCACAAAGAATAATATGGACAACCCCCTAGAAGAATCTGGGATTCAGAATAAATTTTATTAGGATATAGAACAATCTGTGTGGACCTTGATTCACCTCTAATGCACTTCAGATATAGTGGAGGGTAAATTGACTAACATCTTCCTGATTACTTTTTCCATGGACCTCCTAGGCTTTTCATTATAGGTGTGGTAGACTTCTGCAATATATCAATATTTTGCCACTGCCAATTATCATTAAAAATAAAGTTGTAATCTATGACTGCTCTTTGTGGATGTTAAAAACCAGCACTGCAACTTCTTTCTTCAAATAAGTTTTATTTTATCTTGGGTTAGAGGAAGGTGGTTTTCATTAGCAGGATGTTATGCCCTGATAAAGTTCATACACCATTTTCTTCCTATGATGGAAGAAGAAGAATCTCTGCATTCCCACTTGGTGAACAGACAAGAGGTTCTAAATCAGTTATGACAACAGTGTCTCTTGAGCTTTCCTCCCAGACAATCCCTTCCAGAGTTACTTTATCACAAGGGTTTTTGAATGACAGCTGTGTCTCATGCACAGTAATACATAATAGCAGTGTCCTTGGGAGTCAGATAGTTCATTTGCAGACAAAAATTGGAGTTGCCCTTGGAGGCTGTAAGCACCCTTGGGTGGCAAGCACATAGGTTTGTTAAGATTTCCAGTTCCACACCAGCCATTCCAGTCCTTTCCCTGGTTTCTGCCTTATCACAACAAATCCCCTCATAGAACATTGCCTTCAAAGAGATTCTCTTTTCAATTCTGAACCCACTTGAGTCAGAACAATCTGGGAAGGTCTTTCTAGTTTAATGAAAAGGCAAGTACCAGAAGACATGATAGAAGTGTATACAGTGGTACATCGGGTTAAGAACTTAATTCGTTCTGTGGGTCCGTTCTTAACCTGAAACTGTTCTTAACCTGAGGTACCACTTTAGCTAATGGGGCCTCCCGCTGCTGCTGCACCACCGCCGCACCACCGCCGCATGATTTCTGTTCTCATCCTGAAGCAAATTTCTTAACCCGAGGTACTATTTCTGGGTTAGCGGAGTCTGTAACCTGAAGCATCTGTAACCTGAAGCGTCTGTAACCCGAGGTACCACTGTATATTTTTGTATGTTATGGAGAAAGTACAGAGATGAAAACATTTTCCCTGTTTCATAACAATAGAAGTTGGGGGTATCCAGTGAGAGTGATTATTTAAAGGTTCAGGAGACAAAAAAAAGAAAGTACTCCTTTACACAACACATAGTTAAACTATGGATTTCACTCCTACTAGAAGTAGTGAATTTGATGGATATCTATCAGTGGATACCAGCCCTGATGGTGATGTACTACCTCCACCATTGAAGGGATTATTTCTACCAGTAGCAGCAATCTAAATGCTAATTACTGGAAACTGCAGAAAGTAAAAATGTTCTTCTGAGACTGCTGTTGCTTCTATGGGTAGGGCATACAGTTATTTTTACAGCAGCTCTCACAACCAATGGGAGTTCAATGAAAGTCTATGTTTGGAGATACACACAGAAGACCACTTATGGCATATGGAGCATAGATTGTTCATCTACCTGAAGAATGCCAGCCTGTGACTGGTGAAACGTTCAAAGGAAGAACACATCTTTTTAATTAGGGTTTCCATATTCCCCAGAGTAAAAATTTGGTCACCCCCCCCCTTTGCCATTCATCTGGGATTTCCTGGGCATTTTGAGGGACAGCCCTATTTTTAATAGATGAGGTACAGGGTTCAATCCCTGGTATTTCCATGTTTAGTATAAACTAAAATTGAGCAACGTTGACTCTACTGAGCTTCCAATGCTTTTGGAACTGGGGCTTTATAGAATTCCTCAGGCCTTAGGTAAGGGGGAATGAAAAGAAAACATTAAAATAAAATAGTGTGGCATAAATAGTGCTAGTGAACTATTGATTTATAAACTCAATTCGCTCAGGAAAATCTGGTGTCACGGTGTCCAAAACACTGTTCATTATGATTGGGGCTAGAGCTAAGCCAATGACTCAGGTTACACTGCTTATCATACAGGTAATATCACAGCATTGTAGAGTTGGAAAGGACCCCCAAGGGTCATGTAGTCCAACACTTTGCTATGCAGGAAAACTGGCTAAAGCATCCATGGCAGATGTCCATCAACCTCTGCTTAAAAACCTGCAATGAAGGAGAGTCAACCACCTTCCAAAGGCTGAACTGTCAGAAGATTCTTCCTGATGTTTAATCAGAATCTCTCTCTTTTTGGTATATTGTAGCCATTGGTTTGGGTCCTATACAGTACATGGGTGTAGCCAGGGATTGTGTTGTTGAGGGTGTTTTTTTAAAGAAAATCATGTTGTTGAGGGTTTCTTTAAGGAAATCATCATGCTACATGCCTCCCAGCCATTGCTAAGAGCAATGCAATTGCAATTCCTAATCCTGATTTCTTTTGCTTTTTTAATGGTGCTCTTCATTACTGTAGGAAACCATGATTACATAGCTCTCTTTGGACACTGTGACAACCAATATTCCCAGCCTCTTTTTGGAGTTTGAAATCTGGAACTGAAGTCCCACGTCACATTTCTTTAAGAAGCAGAGAATATGTTTGGTCAGCTGTGGAAAAAAGAGCCAACATGTTTCATGCCAAAAGGGCCATTCAGGATGCGCGCTCTCAAGAAGTAATTATCTCTCCCTACAATTAATCAAAACACTATATTGTGTTCACCTGTCTTAAGCTCCCAAGACTCTCCAGAATGCAGAAGAAAACAATCACTATGCAGGCCTGAAAGTGATTATACAAAACTCCCTCTAGCCTGGGCTGCTGGGGTTAAGTACATGAGGTAAACATGGCCATTTCTGATACTTCCCCCCTTTTCTTTTTATAAGCCACATTGAAACTGGAAAGTTGGTGATGTCAGATAGTATTCAAGTCATTTGTAACACTACCGGTATTAATGAAAATACTAGGGCTAATTTGGCAGAGTGAGGGACCACTCAGTCTAACCTGCTGAAACAAGGAGATGGATGCAAGAGAATTTGTGTTTACAAAGAACTTTTGCTGCCAACATGTTGAGAATGACCAATGCTTCTACTTCTTCTGCCTCCCCTTGTCTGCCAAGTAGATATTATGAGATGTCTCGGAGATGATCCCCTCCCTGTTCCACATGATTTCTACCAGGCAGGCGGTCTCCTGATTGGTGGGATTGCTTCTCAGATCTCTTATTTTTTCAATGAAGTCTCTTTCAAGGAACATCCGTCTCAGACAATAGTTGATGTTCCACAGTAAGAATCCCCATTTGCACCTCCTGAATGCATTGCATTTTAGTTGTTAAAAGTAAATACTGTTTCTGCCATTCCAAGAATGAGAAGTTACTTTTATAATGGAAACCAGGAATGGGGGACAACTTCAATTGTTGCATTTAATCTGCTAATTTTCTAAGCCTCCAGATGCCTTAAACTTTTATGCAGGAATTGGGGAGGACTCAGGGGGAACATTGAAAATGCTAGGGAAAGAGCTGCTGTTAGCAATACTAGTCTTCAAAAAGTGTATAAGAAATCTAAATGTGAAAACTTGCACAAAAAGATGGACAGACAAGCAAAGAAGAGGATTCATAAATGGAGAGATAGAAAGACATGGAAAAACATGTAACTGCAATACAATTTTTGATATATCAGAGTATTTGCCTTTTCCCTGATTCCTTTGACACATTTGTTTATCTCTCGGGGGGGGTATTTATTCTTTTCTCTGCCTTCTTGGTACCAAATGATTGCTCTTATAATGTCTTCAATCAAGTTTGCTTAAGTGACCATATATGTTCTTTAAAAAACTAAACAGAAAAAGGGAAAGATCACAAAATGTCTCAAGGTCCTAAAAATGACATATGGCAAGTATGTTCTGATGCATCATATATTAGAAGCATTATTTAGCTGGAAAGGATTTTTTAACTATGGGATATTGGAAACAAATAGGGAAAAAATCCCAAAAATCTGGTACTACACGTGACAGCCACTATAATATTACATACATGCATCTACACACATGGCATCAGAATAATGTCTTTCCCACTCTATGTCATTTTGCACAATTAACTTTTCTTCTGAAGAGGATGGTGTGGCATTGAGGGGAGGGAATCACAAATATAAAATATCCTCCAATGTTCTGATTCAGTTATGCATAGGAATATCTAGTATTTGTTCATTATAGACTCATCTTTTAAATTAATGAACTCAACTCTCTTGGCAGTGTGGTGACCAAATTCTACTCACACATCCTGGCTCTGGTGTTTGCCATAAATGACATTAACAAGAATCCCAAGATTCTCCCTAATGTCACACTTGGTTTCCACATCTCTGACAGCTATCACGATGCAAGGATGACCTATCGCACCACACTGGATCTGATCTTCAAGTCAGATAGTTTTCTTCCCAACTACAAATGTGGGTCACACAAAAACCTCCTAGCAATTATTGGAGGACTTGGATCTGACACCTCTTTTCTTATGAGGGACATCACGGGTCTCTACAAGATCCCACAGGTAATATGTGGGGATAGCATTACTCAACTTGGAAGTTTACAAGAAAGAAGCAATATTATTAAAATCAATTTCATTGACCAATTTTCATGGATAACTAAGGTGCATATAATGTTTCTGTTTTCAGTTCATAGAGTCCTATCTACAGGTCAGTTACATTTGGTGCGATACATTGCTATCATAGGCATTGCGATGTGTGGAGGGGAGAACATGTGGGGAAGGAGGGGTGGGAGAAAAAGGGCGGTGATGATTTTTCCTTCTTTTGCATAGTGTATGTGGCATTTTTTTGTTACAGCGTCATGTGGTTGGTTCTTCATCTGTTTGTTTATCAATTTTCATCGGTGGTAGGAGAGATTGGGGAGCCAGAAAGGAGCAATATTAATGACAAAAGTTATAATTTTGGGAATAGTATTTGCTTTCCATAATTTGATAAAATTCACATAGAAGTGTCCTTTACTAGTTTTTAGCAAATTCATCCAACTTCAGAAGTATATATTGCATCAACAGAATCCTAAACACAGCCTCTCTTTTTTTGTTTTTTATTTATACTTTTCAAATTCATACATTTCATGAATTTCATAATCCATTTAACATTTCAAAATTTGACTTCCTTCCCCGTCTTTCTGGGGTTCCTTAATTTTTTTCATATCTTCTGCATATCCAAATTCATTTTATTTGCTCATTTAACTATCTACTGTAAATATATACTCTTATAAAACTGCTGGTTAATACAATAATCATGCTAATGTTTTTATCTGTTTACAATTTATCTGTAAATATTTAATAAACCATTCTTTAATAAATAGTTTGTTATCTTGATTTCTTATTCTTCTGGTAAGTTTCACCATTTCTGCATATTCCATAAGTTTTTGTAGCCATTCTTCCTTTACTGGAACTAGGGATAGGAAAGGATAGGATAGGAATATTTATAACTCATCTTGATTGTATATGTTCCTTTTCTTACAGCTTACATATGGTTCATTTGCCCCAGATGAGATCCAAACTATGGAAGTCCCTCCTCTTTACCGCATGGTTCCAAATGAAAATCTTCAGTTTTGGGGCATTATCAGGTTACTTCAGCATTTTAGGTGGACATGGATTGGGCTCTTTGTTGTGGATGATAACAGTGGAGAGCAATTCCTAAGAATACTGGAGACATTGTTTCCCAGGCATGGAATCTGTTCAGCCTTCACAAAAAGAATCTCGCAAGTAGCACATATGGAGGAATTCATAAATCAATTTTATGACGCAAATTTAATTAGTGTATCTTTTGCAGATTATAAAGCCAATACAAATATTGTATATGGAGATCCTATAGCACTTCTATGGCTGAGAACATTTGTAGGTTCACAAGATTTTGGAAATAAGGAAAGCATATTATTTGGGAAGGTGTGGATTATCACAACCCAGATAGAATTTGTATTATCTGGGATTTCAAGAGGATGGGATTTCCAGATGTTCCAGGGTGCCATTTCCTTCACAATTCACACAAAAGAGGTACCAGGGTTCAGGGGATTTCTTCAGAACATAAAACCACAGAGGACTCAAGGAGATGGTTTTCTGAAAGATTTCTGGGAGCAAGCCTTTGATTGTTTACTTCCAGATCCAGGGATGCCTGAAATGGACGATGACACATGTACTGGAGAGGAGAGGCTGGAAAGTCTCCCTGCGGGTCTTTTTGAAATGCACATGAGTGGCCAGAGCTACAGCATCTATAATGCTGTATATGTCATTGCCCATGCTTTGCATGCCACATACTCATCTAGAGCCAAGCATAAATCAACAGTGGTTGGTTACAGTGTTAAACATCAGCCGCTGCAGGCTTGGCAGGTAATAATAATAACAACAAAATATTATTTGTTCAATGAATAAATTGAACAAACAAGGTGTGGCTACCTCCAACTTTCTTTTCCTTGAATAACTGATAATATTTGGGTGGGCAGTGGGTTTACTTTTCTCCACAACAAAACCTTCTGAATACAATGAACAGATTAATTAATATAAGTCAGGCCTACATCCAGCTTCCTCCACCTTGTACAGTGATACCTTGGTTCTCAAACTTAATCTGTTCCCACAGTCCATTCGACTCCTGAAACTATTTAAAAACCAAGGCACAGATTCCGATTGGCTGCAGGAGATTCCCGCAGTCAAGTGGAAGCTGTGTTGGACGTTCGGCTTCCAAAAAACATTACTTCCAGGTTTGCGGCGTTCAGGGGGTGATTAGTTCTGGAGCCAAGCCATTCATCAACCGAAGTACCACAGTATAACTAATTAAAATGTTTTCTACAGCAATTTGGGGTGAATGTGTGGAGCAATGGGGTTACATTTCTTCGTATAACTAAAGCTTGCACTTTTTTAGCTTGTGGTTATCCAGTTGTGATTTTTATTTTCCTTCATTCAATCAGCTCCACCTGTTTCTTCAAGGCATTTCATTCAACAACTCAGTTGGAGAAACTATGGCCTTTGATGAAAAATGGGAAATGGGTTGTGGCTTTGACATAACAAACATGATTACATTCCCAAACAAGTCATTCCAGAGAGTGAAAGTTGGAAGGGTTGATACCAATTCCCTTGATGGTAAAGTATTCATGATCAGCGATGATATAATTGTGTGGCCAAGACATTTTAATGAGGTATGAATTCTGTAGTTTCCTCGGTGAACCCTTTGTTATTAGTGATGATGTAATGTCTTCTATTTTCTCCATAACCTGAGTTTGCAATGGGTCACCAAGCTTCAGAATTAACTGAGTGATAACTTTGATTTTCAAAAATAGGATAATACATTGAAACTCCATATATTGCTATTCTTATTTTGAAAAGCATGCTGGATTTTCTGTAAATATTTCATGAGCTATGGGCCTACAGCTCTTAGCTACTTCAGGACACTATTTCTGCATCAGTATGTTGACTCCACCTCAGATCATCTAAAGTCTGCTGCTTGTAAGGTTCGTGGAATCTTTTGGGGATAATGGTATAGGATATAAATGAGGTGGTGCTTCTGAGGACAATGTTAGAAGCATAATTCCTTCTACCTCTTACACATCCTTCTAGCAGTACCTTTCTGTGATTTTCACATCAACTTTGAGCAGAAGAACATCTTCAAATTGTATTTTTTCATCATCACATATTTAATACCCAGGAGAACATAAGAAGACCCTACTGCATCACATCAGTTGAAAGTCTCATCTAATTTAATTAGATGTTCTCACTGGGGCCAACCATACCTCTATGGGAGGAAAACAAGCAGGAATTGTGCACAACAGCACTCTGCCCACTTGTTGTTACCAGCATATACATACAGTATACAGTTGAATTGGAATATACCCATTGTGGCTAGTAAGGTAAAGGTAAAGGGACCCCTGACCATTAGGTCCAGTCGTGTCCGACTCTGGGGTTGTGGCGCTCATCTTGCTTTATTGGCCGAGAGCCGGCGTACAGCTTCCGGGTCATGTGGCCAGCATGACTAACCCGCTTCTGGCGAACCAGAGCAGCGCACGGAAACGCCGTTTCCCTTCCCGCCGGAGCAGTTCCTATTTATCTACTTGCACTTTGACGTGCTTTCGAACTGCTAGGTGGGCAGGAGCTGGGACCGAGCAACAGGAGCTTACCCCATCGCAGGGATTCGAACTACCGACCTTGTGATCAGCAAGCCCTAGGCTCTGTGGTTTAACCCACAGTGCCACCTGGGTCCCTTATTGTGGCTAGTAGCGACTGATAATTCTTTCCACCAAGAATTTTTTGTAATCCGTTCTTAAAGCTACCCAAGTTGACAAGCATCACTACTCCATAGCTTCTTGGAAAATTTGAAAACCAACCCCTTTTAATTCTTACCGCCTGAATTTGCATAAAAAAACCTCACAGTTAAATATCTAAAATGTGGCAGATAGCATGTGTTCAAGACATGCTGAATGTGTTTTAAATTTCATTTATTCTGAAAGCATGCCTTGTAAACAAATCTCAAAAAATTAAGTGCTCCTTACACTAAAAACCTTGTAGCCATTTTTTGGGGGTGAAATCTGGAAGATCTTCATTTACAGAAATGTGGCTCATGTGTGTCCAAATTTATCTAATTCAGATTCTGTAGACATTTGTTGATTTCCCATCCTATAAGATATAAAGAATTTTATCTTCTGAAACTAGATTCTGCTTCAGGCAGAAGAAAGTTTTCTTTCATAGCTGTCAAAGATAAACTAGTCCACTTTATTCAATTTCAGGTCAAGTCACTTGCAAACACTAATTTGGTAGTATCTGTTGTTGTTGTTGTTAATTGAATTACAGTGGTACCTCCGGTTAAGTACGCTTCAGGTTAAGTACGCTTCAGGTTAGGAACTCCGCTAAGAACAGAAATCGTGCTCTTGCGGCGCAGCGGCAGCAGAAGGTCCCATGAGCTAAAGTGGTGCTTCAGGTTAAGTACCCTTAAAGTTAAGAACAGACCTCCAGAATGAATTAAGTACTTAACCAGAGGTACCACTGTAATATACTGCCCTATACCTGCAAGTTTCAGGGCAGTTCAGAGGATAAAATGGTTTGTTGTTATGGTCTAAGGTATTAGGCTACATCAGCAATTGGAGGTTGATTCATTTTTCATGTTTAATTAGCTTTTTCAACAATTATCTAATACTTAACTTCACAGTTACTAATCAGTGCACAGGAGAATTGAAAACATAAAGCAAATTTATGAAATCAACTAAAATTACCCCCCCCCAATCTTCTTTTTACTTTTTATGGATAGGTGCTTCCCATTTCTTTGTGTAATGAACACTGCCAGCCTGGTCATCAGAAGAAAAGGAAGGAAGGGGAGAAATCCTGCTGCTATGATTGTGCTCTGTGCCCAGAAGGGAAGATTTCAAACCAGACTGGTAGATGATGAAATTCTAGCACCATCAGGGCTAATTTACCTTCTTGTGTCTGATAAATTGACACTCAGGTTGGACCTTTTCCTGTTTTTCAGATATGGACGACTGTTTCAAATGCCCAGGAGCTCAGTATCCAAGCAAGAATAAAAATGATTGCACCCCCAAAGTTATAACCTTTCTGTCATATGATGAACCTTTAGGGATCACTTTAGTCTCAGCTGCGGTTTCCTTTTCTCTTTTCACAACCCTCGTGTTAGGAATATTTATTAAGCACAAAGATACACCAATGGTGAAAGCCAACAACCGGGACCTCTCATATACTCTCCTCGTCTCCCTCCTGTTCTGTTTCCTATCTTCTTTGCTGTTCCTTGGCCAACCTGGGAAAGTGACCTGCCTTCTCCGACAACCAGCTTTCGGCATCGTCTTCTCAGTGGCTGTTTCTTGTGTGTTGGCAAAGACCACCATAGTTTCTCTAGCATTCATGGCTACAAAACCAGGATCCAGAATAAAGAAATGGGTGGGGAGGAAAGTGTCCTATTCAATTGTTATTTGCTGTTCACTTGTTCAAATGTGGTTTTGTACTGCTTGGATAGCAACCTCTCCTCCATTTCCTGATTTAGACATGCATTCGGTAAATGAAGCAATCATTGTGCAATGTAATGAAGGGTCAGTCGTCATGTTCTACTGTGTCTTGGGCTACATGGGTCTCCTGGCCATCACCAGCTTCATTGTGGCATTCCTTGCCCGCAAGTTGCCTGATAGTTTTAATGAAGCCAAATTCATCACTTTCAGCATGCTGGCCTTTTGCAGTGTTTGGTTGTCCTTTATTCTGACTTACCTGAGCACCAGAGGGAAAGGCATGGTGGCCGTGGAGATCTTCTCCATCTTGGCCTCCACTGCTGGGTTACTGGGTTGTATCTTTTACCCTAAATGCTACATCATCGTGCTGAGGCCAGAGCTGAATAGCAGGGAGCAACTGATAAGGAGAAAGCATTGAGGAAACTTATTGACATCATCACCCCACCCTCCACCCCATGGTGTGGACTTATTCCTTGTTGCTCCAGTGAGCTAGACTACAAACCGTGAGTGCAAACACTTGGGGGTATAGACAATGACTGAATATTAGGATAGGCTTCCAAACTGTTACTGCTTAATGCACACTGCTTTTGTAATGGTTTTATGAGAGGCTAATCTGTCATATCTTAACAATCCTGCTGCTCAGTGGTGATGGATTTGTAGCATTCTAGATGTTTTTGGACTCCAGATCCCATTATCCCCAGTCAAGCACGAGGGATGGAAAAATAAACATTATATAAAATTGGATGTACAGTAGTACCTTGGAAGTTGAAGGGAATGCAATCCGGAAATCCGTTCGACTTCCAAAAAGTTCGAAAACCAAAGCACAGCTCCTGATTGGCTGCAGGAACTTCCTGCACTCAATTGCAAGCTGCAGAAGCACCCTCGGATGTTCGGCTTCCAAAACTAGTTTGCAAACCAGAGTAGTCACTTCCGGGTTTGTGACGTGCGGGAGCCAAATCATTCCGGAACTAAGCTATTAGACTTCCAAGGTACGACTGTACCTATAATTTGTTTTGTAATATACATTGTATGGATATTTATGCATAATTGTCACTGTTCCAACAGGCACTTTTTTGCCTCTCTGGTTTATGGTATATTATTTATTGCCAGTTAAAAATATATCACGTCCACAAAATCCCTGACAAGTCCTCCTTTGGGGGCCTACATCCACATCTGGGGTGTGTGTGTTCCATTTTATAGGAAAGATCTAGGGTTTTGGGGGGAGTATTTTTTTTAACTGTGCCCCAGAATGTAATCATAAGCATGTCTACTCAAAAGTAGATAATAAAGAAAATGACAGTAAAATTGATTTTACTTGATTTTTTTAACATAATGGAAAATATCACTCATTTTTGTTCATTTCACTTGAAAGCAGGTTATTTTTTATATACTTGTGATTTTATCCATACTCCTCTGTTAAACTCTCAGCCTCTTTGACAATGTGGGGATGACCATCTGGTAGTTTCTGACTACCCATTCATTCTCACAAATCTTTGTTTGCAAAGTAAAATTACATTTGAAATTTCTTGCCTCCCCCCACTTTTCTCTCTCTCCAGTTTTAGCTAAATTCTCCCTCCCTGGTGCCTGGGAAATGAGATTTTACACACACACACACACACACACACACACACACAGTGAACTGAGAAAACACGGCTGTGTGACCTCAATGAATTCATGAGATTTACTTCAGATAAAATGGGAATAGGTTTGTACTCATGGATGCCTTTGCCACGGGCTATTAGCCACTTTGTAGTTTGGGTGCCGTAAGATACTTTGCTGCTTTTCCTGCAAAAAAGTTACAGGGCTTCCCCATTTGGAAGTCACTTATTTTGAAAGGGAAATACAGGAAAGGTGATTGATTTGTAAATGAGGCAGATGTTGATAGATGAGACCTGTGTGTACATTGTGTACTACATGGTTTAAAATACACCAATCACAGAGGAATAGTAAATACCAAATAAATAGGTGTAGGATTGTCAGAACAGATTGAGCTTAGTTCCGATGTTTTCCACTGTTCTTTCTTCACTGTAATAAATCTACCTTCTAAAAATAATTCTTCTCTTGTTCTATATTCTTAATTTGGAAACATGTTTATTACTTAATCTCTTTTAAATAGTTTAAAGTTATAATGTTTTAAGGTGGGAGGAATGACAGCAAGGATATTAGCTCCTCCTCATTGCATTCCACCTAATGAAAGCCTAATGACTTCAGTTGGAAACATTTTTTTCCTGTGGCGGCTCCTCATGAATGGGTATGTGTATCTTTATGTGTGTATACAGTGCTACCTCGGTTTTTGAACAGCTTAGTTCTTGAACTACTTTGAACCTGAACACTTCAAACCCAGAAATGAGTGTTCCAGTTTTTGAACTTTTTTCAGAAGCCGAACATACTCCAATTTGAGTGCCATCATGTGGAGCACTTTGCAGAGGGTTAGGCAGGACTCGATATGATTGACAGGTCTTGGTAAAAACCCTTGAAAAGCATGGCTCAGTGTAGCACCTTGGAAAGAGCTTTACAGGGCCGTCTTGTGGAGCTCCTTGCAAATAGTTATAATGATCTGTGTTTTTCAAAAGACCCAGCAATCTTGCCTCACATCTCACATGCTATATGATGTCAGGACTAGGGTACATTAGACTCTGGAAAAATGAGGAGATCTGGCACAGGACCTCAGTTTCTTGTTGGTGTTTGCTCACCCTCAAAATCTGGAACCTGTACTTCTTATCTTGTTATGAAGCAAAAATACTTGTTTCCACAACTTCCAGGCCTACCAGTACATTGGGTTCTCTATTCAAGCCAATCACTTCACCATAAAGCCCCATTTCCCTCGGGGTAGCAGAGAAGACTTGTGGTCTGACTTCAAAAAAACATGCCTCCTACAAAAGGTTTCACTAAACATCCTCTCCACAAAGAGAAAATTGCACCCCCCCCAAAAAAATATCTCAAGCACTATAATTTGTTCACATATCTGAAGCTCCAGAGGCTTTACAGAAGACATGAAAAAACAATGGATATGCAAGCCTGAAAGTGGTTATAAATAAACCCCTGTACTATGGAGAGTTGGGAGGAAGGACAAAGAGGGAGGCATGGCTCTGCAAGTTTGTTTTACGATATTTCTGTCTTTTGTTTGTGTGTCTTACAACCCAGACTTCAAATTGGATAATTTGTGATGTCTTCTTTTATTCAAGGCTTGCAATTGTATTTCTGCTGATTCTAAAATTATGACGAATTGTTTTTTTTTTTAAAGAGGTGTATTGACACCATGCAGCTGCTACAGGGGGCATGGTAGAATCAGGGCTGGGTGCTAGGATGTCGTGGCTTCTGATGTTCCTGCTTCTATTGCATCCCACTGTGTGCAAAGAAGAGACTATGAAATGCCCCACTTCTGACCCTGTCCCTGTCTCACATGAATGGTACCAGCCAGGAAACATCCTCATTGGTTTTGTTGGATCTCAAATAATCTATTTTTTCTACGGAACTTCATTCAATGAGCATCCTTCTCAGAAATTGTTTGATATTCCATAGTAAGTCACCCATCTTATGAATTTTGTCAGATCTCAAAGATGCTCAACAAATGCACATGTAGGGAGGGGCACAGGTTATTTGTATGGTATCTGCATGCAGGAAGTCCACGGTTCAATTCTTGGCATCTCCTGAAAATCTGTTGTCAGTCAGAGTTGATGACACATGCTTAGTTAGGATTGGTCCAAACAAGGACTCCTCCTCCTTCTCAGTTCATTTATTTCATCTGCACTTTACTAAAGCCTTATGTACGTATTACATATATCCTCCTCCTCCAACACACACAGACATCTACCAATGAATGTATTTCCCAAAGGAATATGGGGTGATTAGTCTTGTGAAGTAATTTGCTAAATCAATGAATAAACATGGAAAATATGCTGCCAGTCATGCGCGCGCGCACACACACACACACACACACATATTTACACCAATGTGCCATACACTCAACACTATGCACACCGAATAAGGACAGGGGAAGAAGCCACAGCCACACCACAGAACACAAGTTTCTATTTTATGGCATTATGCTCTGGTAAAGCATGGGTTCCTATGAACCACATATTACTACAATGGTTTGCACCATGACTTGTGGTATTACACCTAAATGTGCACTAGAATTCTCTTCTGAAATAGTTGCTTAACTCTATTGCCAGCACGGTGACCAAGTTCTACCAGCACTCCTTGGCCTTGGCATTTGCCATAAAGGAGATCAACGAGAACCCCAAGCTCTTGCCCAATGTCACGCTTGGTTTCCATGTCTATGACAGCTACCATGATGCGAGGATGACCTATCAAAACACTCTAGCCCTGCTCTTCAAATTGCATAGATTTGTCCCCAACTTTGAATGTGGCCGTCAGAAAAACATCAAAGCCATCATTGGTGGACTGGGCTTTTCTACCTCCTTCCATGGGCAGACATCTTGGGGCTCTACAAGGTTCCACAGGTAGGTGTTGGGAGAGTGACATGATGAGTAGGTAAGAGGAAGATGGCTTACACATCCCTTATTCCATTTACCCAACTAAAAGGGTGCTCTGCAGTTGCCTAAGCAGCTTACACCAGGTCCATACAGAAGAAAGAATCAAGAGGTTCCCCTGCTTGTGCCCTCCAGAATCAGATGAAGTTGTGGGGAGTACCATACTTTTCTGTGTATAACACCAGCCTTTTTTACTCTAAAATTATGTTCAAATTAAGTTCGTCTTTTACATGGATAGTGAATGGGGTGAACGGGTGATTGGCTGCAGCTGCATCAGTGACGATTGTTGACTGCTAGAAGGGCTGCTTTGGAATGGATGCTGCTTCTCTAAGTGGGTTGGTGATTGGCTTCTGCATCAAACACTGCTGTTCATTGGCTGTCACTGCCGCAATTTGCGGCTGCTGTTCTGGAAAACGCATGATTGCCAGCGGACAGCTTTTCTCAGTTGGGTAAGAGATTGTTCGCGATTGGCTGTCACTGTGGCAAGTGGGCGATTGTCGGCGATTCACTTCATTCTCATTTGTGTATCAGCTGCTACAATGCAAAGATGACCTATCTCATCAATATGGACCTCCTCTCCAATTGTCCCCATTAGTTCTTATGACATCCACAAAAACCTGGCTCTTGATACCTCTGCCAACATGGGAAGCATCTTAAATCTTATCAAGATAACCAGAGTGGGTGCTTTCCAAGAAAGGTCATAAATTGCACTCTTGGCAGGGACAGATTAAGAAGCAAATAATGATATTACTGAAAAATCCTGCAAATGATATTTGTGGAATAGTCATTCATTTGCACACTGAGACTATTTCTTACTGGTCTCTACAAGGGCTGTACATTTTGTTTTAGCTCGCATATGGTTCCTTTGCCTCCGAGGAGATTAGAAAAATGCATATATCTTCCTTTTATGGTTTGGTCCCAAATGAAGCCCATCAGTATATGGGGATTATCAGATTATTTCGATATTTTAGATGGACTTGGGTTGGACTCTTTGTTGTGGATGATAACATTGGAGAATTTTTCTTGAAGACCCTAGAGCCATTGTTTTCCCAGAATGGAATTTGTTCAGCCTTCACAGAAAGACTCCCACAACAAACCCAGCTACATTCTCTGAATGATCCTTCGATCAAAGCTTCAAATGTGCTTGAACATTTAAGAAAAATAGATGTCAGAGTAATTATCATTTATGGAGAAACCTTGACCTTTCTATGGCTGAGAGGATATATAATTGCGTTTGATCTCTTCAGAAAAGAAAGCACATCATTTGGAAAGGTGTGGATCATGACAACACAGATAGATTTCATAATGACAGGCATGGATAGAGCCTGGGATTTTCAGATCTTTGAAGGTGCTATTTCCTTCTCAACTCACTCAAAAGATATTCTAGGTTTCAAGGAATTTCTTCAGACTGTGAAACCAGATTGGACACAAGGAGATGGTTTTCTCCAAAATTTCTGGGAGCAGACCTTTGACTGCTTATTTCCAGATCCAGAGATGCCTCTGATGGATGATGACACATGTACTGGAGGAGAGAAGTTGGACAATCTCCCTGCAGGTGTTTTTGAAATGCACATGACTGGACACAGTTATAGTATCTATAATGCTGTCTATGCTATTGCTCATGCTCTGCACACCATGGACCTCTCCAGATCCAAGCACAGATCAATGGTAATTGATAAGAGTGCTGTACCTAACCGTCTGCAGCCTTGGCAGGTAATGATTTCACAACAGACTCCTCTAATTTCAATGGACAGTTCAGTACAAAGTGACAACAACTCTGACAACATGTTCTTAGTATACATGTACCGGTATTTCCTTCTACGGTTGTGCCTGTTAAACATTTCAATCTGAATTCATTTTGCACCACATTTTTATTTTCTTTATTTTTCAACTAGCTCAATCCGTTTCTTCAAGGCGTTTCCTTTAACAACCCAGCAAATGATGTTGTGTCCTTTAATGCAGAAAGGGAGATGGAAGGTGGGTTTGACATTCTAAATATGGTCACATTCCCAAACAAGTCATTCCTTAAAGAAAAAATTGGAAGGGTGGATCTCAATGCTCCTGAAGGACAACTATTCATCATTAATGAGGATGGAATTGTGTGGCACAGATTGTTTAACCAGGTATGAGTTCTTGGCTTCTCTGGACAAATCCTGTGCTTCCAAATAAGGCAACTACCTTTTGTGGCTTTCTAAATACAGAAATGCCAATCTTCTGCTCTAAATTGAGGCATTAATTTCCTATTCTGCCTAAACTGATGGGCCTTCAAACTCCATAAAAAATATTGATGTGACTTTGCCACCAACATGCCAGAAATCTCTGTTCCTATTGTGAAAAAAAAGGTTGCTTTTATCACATAATTAATGACACCATGGGCAGAAACACATCTAAAGTTTGCTGGACTTTGCTTAAAAATGGTAGGTAATTAAGATGAAAGTTTCTAGGGGATAAGGGAGTGCAGAGGTGAGGAACTCCAAGCCCTGTGAGTATGTCTGTAGTTGTATGATGGGACTATGCCCAGGCAACACTAGCCCTCCTTGAGTCGTTCAGCCTGGATGGTGCATGTATGTGTCCTATTGTGCAAAGGTAAGAAATGCATGTTTGGTCTCTGTAACCACCCAGCACAGGAAGGTGGAATGTGGCCCCTGGAAGTTTATCATGAGCCAATATGGCCCTCAGAGACCAGCCTCATGTACTGAAGTAGATCTGCATATTTATATGTTGTTGTTGTTTAGTCGTTTAGTCGTGTCCGACTGTTCGTGACCCCATGGACCAGAGCATGCCAGGCACTCCTGTCTTCATATCTATATGTCTCCTAATGTAAACAACTACATGTATTTATCATGCTGCTCTTTTTTATGGGTAGGTGCGTACCCTTGGTATGTGCAATGTGCATTGCCACCCTGGGCATCAAAAGAAAATGAAGGAAGGGGAGAAGTTTTGCTGCTATGATTGTGCTCCATGCCCAGATGGGAAGATTTCAAACCAGACTGGTATATCATGTCATTTTGCAATCATTAATTGGCTGTAGTCAATGAATACACACTGAAATTGGATCTCTCCCCCCCACATCCCTTTTTCTATTTTTCAGATATAGACGACTGCTTCAAATGCCCAGAAGACCAATATCCAAACAAGAATAAAAATGGGTGCATCCACAAAACTATACATTTTTTATCTTATAAAGAAAATTTAGGGGTTACATTAGCCACTGTTGCTATTTCATTTTCCCTCATTACAGCCTTGATGCTAGGAATATTTATTAAGCACAGAGACACCCCCATAGTGAAAGCCAACAACCGGGGACTCACCTACAGTCTCCTCATCTCCCTCCTGCTCTGCTTCCTCTCATCTTTGCTCTTCCTTGGCCAACCGGGGAAAGTGACCTGCCTTCTCCGACAATCTGCTTTTGGCATCATCTTCTCCATGGCGGTTTCTTGTGTGTTGGCCAAAACCACCATAGTTTCTCTTGCATTTATGGCCACAAAGCCTAGATCTAGGATGCAGAAATGGGTGGGGAAAAGACTAGTCTATTCCATTGTCCTTTCCTGCACCTCCATTCAAGGGAGTATTTGCACCTTTTGGCTGGCAACCTCTCCCCCTTTCCCAGATTTAGATATGCAGTCAGTAACTGAAGAAATCATTGTGCAATGTAATGAAGGATCTGTTGCCATGTTTTATTGTGTCCTTGGTTACTTAGGCCTTTTGGCCATTGCCAGTTTCCTTCTGGCATTCCTTGCCCGCAAGTTACCGGACAGTTTTAATGAAGCCAAGTTCATCACCTTCAGCATGCTAGCATTTTGCAGTGTATGGCTCTCCTTTGTTCCAACCTACCTGAGCACCCGAGGAAAATACATGGTGGCTGTAGAGATCTTCTCAATATTGACTTCCAGTTCTGGGTTGCTGGGTTGCATCTTTTCCCCTAAATGCTACATCATTGTGATGAGGCCTGAACTAAACAGCAGGGAACAGCTAATAAGAAGAAAGTGTTAAATTATCTATATGTTTTTTATATATCATATTATTAGGTGGGTTGGACATAGGTTTGAGGATCATATGGCTTACTAGAACATTACTAAAGCTTATTTGAATTCATAATGTCTTCAGATAAGAAAGACAGTATGACAGGCAAATTGATGATATAATAGTATTCTCCCAGACGTTGTATATTTGTGAAGTGTTTATGCAGCAGAGGAAATTGTGCCTTTCCATTTGTCTCCCACTCACCCTCTCTTTCTCTGTATCAGGCGTGACAAACCTGTGGCCCTCAAGATGACTTTGTTTAATCATTTGTTCACATTTACATACTGCTTAATCACCCATAAAATCTGAGCAGCTTACTTAAAATAGATAATGTCCATTAAAATTATAATAAAGTCTAACATTAAAATGCACAAATGAAAAATGATCAGAACAGAAGTGAAATCACCATTTGTTAAAAGTGAACATACTAATGCAAAATTGCATTGTTATATAGTGCAGTCGTACCTTGGTTTTCAAACTGCTTGATTCTCGAACATTTTGGCTCCCTAGCGCCACAAACAATTGCGAACTATTTTTGGAAGCTGAATGTCTGATGTGGCTTCCACGGCTTCCAATTGAGTGCAGCCAATCAGAAGCCTTGCTTTGGTTTTTGAACATTTTTGGAAGTGGAACGGACTTCCGAAGTGGATTCCGTTCGAAAACAAAGGTACGACTGTATTTTATTTCATATTACATAAAACAAGGATGCATTGCATGATCTGGACTCCTACTCATATCAGCCCTAGCCAGGATGGTAACAAGAGGTGCAGTTCAAAAGGGTGTTGGACTGGATGACCCTCATGGTCCCTTTGAACTCTTCAACTCTGTGGTTTTGTAGTGTAGTATCTGGAGAGCCACAGGTTCCCACCACAAAAAGCTCACTGGTTCCCGTCAAACCCATTCTTCAAAAGAGCCAATCCGCAGTGGCCCAGGGAGAGGTGGCATGATCATTTGCTTAGCTTGGCCGACCACTTTGCCTAGTATCAGGTTGGCTGGGAGCATCACCCACCCTTCATTAATTGTTGATTACTGCTCTGACCATTTCTTTTCAGCTAGCCAGGCTTTGCTGTGGTCTTTTGGTGGTTGCCATATTTGAAGCCTAGAAGGAATTTCCCCTGCTCAGGAGGTTTCACCTTTCTCATAGCACTAGTCACAACTTTGGTGGTTTAGGCCTTGGCCGGAATCCTATAGTCTTTCATCCAATCGGGGTGCGGTGAAGTGTTGACTCGCCCAACCACTGTTCCCCTTGTTGGCGTTAACAGCGTACCCTGTTAGAGGGGACTGGAGGGAAGTCTCTGTCCAAAGAGTCAAGTGCGTAGGGCTAGCGGGCCATAGAGCTTCCCTCAGCATTAGGGAGCCATCCTTGTAAACCTGTGTTTTGCAATGATCCCACCCCTGAAGAGACCCTGTCCTACCCCAGTCCTCCAGCTGGGTGGCTGAGAGGGATACACACCCAATGCCTATGCCAAAGCTTCCTACATCGGAAATCAATAAAGCTGTTGCTGTTTAAATCCCAGACACTTGCTGTGTTCATTCATTTTCCACTCAGAAGTTAAGCATGTCGGGGGGGGGGGGGGCTCTGCGACTGGGAACACAATAGATAATACACCAGCCTTATCTATCTTTTTATTCCCTGTATTTTTATATTCATATGCACCAGTTAGAAACTCTATTTTGTCCCATGCCCCATTGCTAAATTCCAGCAACGAGCCAGAATATTATCTACCATCCCCGTAGCCTTTGCTACTGCATTGAAAAGGAATAATATGGGGCTCCTGAAGAAGAATCTGGGCTTGAGAATCTCTTTTATTGGGGCACAGAGCAATCGGTGTGGACCTTGTTTTCCCTCTAAAACACTTCAGACAAATAGACTGACATTCTCCTGGTTACTTGTTCCATGGACCTCCTAGGCTTATCATTATAGATGTGGTGAACATCTGCACTATATTAATATTTTGCCACTGCCAATCATAATTAAAAAGAAATTTGTTAACTATGTTCTGTTCTGTGTGGGTGTTAAAAACCAGTACTGCGACTTCTTTCTTCAAATAAGCTTTATTTTATCTTGGGTTAGAGGATGGTGGTTTTCCTGTGGAAAAACAGAACTATCTCTTCATTAGCAGCATGTTATGCCCTGATAAAGTTCATGTTAGGGTTTGGAAACCTGAAACGCTGGCAAATTAGCAAGGTCACGTGTTTTAGGTTGTTAAGATCGTTAAGTTGTTAAGCATGCTCAGTATATATAGAGTGTTTGTTTTGTTTGCCTCTGGGGCGTGGAGCAGTCATGTCTGAAAGCTCTGGAGGAGTTTCTGCTATCTTTCTGCAATAAACCTGTCTTTTGACAGAAGAGCTTCCGTGGGTCATTACTTCGCTTTTGCAACAAGAACCCTACTGCTAGACTTGATTAATACTCTGCAAAGAGAACTGTTGCTGGTCTGCGCAGCGGAAACATTTAATGGACCAGTACACTTAAGACTCTCTTAGTTCATACACCATTTTCTTCCAATAATAGAAGAAGAAGTATTCAATTCTGAATCCACTTGAGTCAGAACAATCTGGGAGGGTCTTTCTAGTTAAAAAAAAAAAAGACAAGTACCAGGAGACATGATGCTGTAGATGGGTTTGTGTGTGTGTGTGTGAGCACGCATGTTATTGAGAATGTACATAGATAAAAGTTTTCCTCCCTGTTTCATTACAATAGAAGTTGGGGGTATCAAGTGAGTGTGATTATTGAAAGGTTTAGGAGACACAGAAGAAAGTACTCCTTTACACAACACATAGTTAAACTATGGATTTCACTCCTACTAGAAGTAGTGAATTTGACAACCACCATAGGTGGCATAGATTGTTAATCTACCTGTCGTATTCCAACCTGTGGCTGAGGAAAAGTGCTAGAGGACTATTGATTTAGAAACTCAATAAAGTCAGGGAGATCTAATGTTACAGTGTCCAAAAACACTGTCCATTGTGATTAGGGCTAGAACTAAGCCAATAACACAGGTTACACTACTTATCAATATATCATAAAATCATATAATTGTAGAGTTGGAAAGGAACCCAAGAGTCATCTAGTCCAATCCCCCGCTATGCAGAAATCTCAGCTACCATTTGAACCATTATCCAGTATTATTTTACTTCTGTGGCCTGAGTTCTTGCCTTTCTACTATTTTCGTGTGAAATCTCAGCTAAAGCATTCATGGCATATGTTCACATTCCAAGGGCTGAATAGTCAGGAATTTATTCCTGATGTTTTGTCAGAATCTCCTTTCTTGTCACTTGAAGCCATTGCTTTGGGTCCTACCAGTCCTGTGCAGAGAGGGGGCAGCTGGGTACCTTTGCATTTCACTGTTGACTCATGCTAAGGTTGTGGTCAACTAAGACCCCTAGATCCTTTCCACATGTACTACTGGCAATGCAGGTGTCCCTCATCTCATATTTGTGCAACTGGTTCTTACTGCTTAAGTGCAGGACCTTACATATGTCCATATTTCAGCTGAACTCCTTCATAATTGATGTCAAAAAAAGACGTTGTTGCTGCTGCTGCTGCAAATAAATTCACCTATTCTGGCAGGGGCATTCACTCTCTCATTCGCCCTCCTATCAATTAATCACATCATATTTGAGACATTCCTCCTTTGAAACTTAAGTATGATAAGACCATGGCATTCTTTCTGGGAGATTTCACACTCATATATGTTCAACTGAATAAGTGAATTGATATTGTTTACAAGTTGTTCCACACCAGATCTTGGCCCCCTTCTTGCTACTTCTAATTATTCAAGAGGAGACACCTGCCAGTTTCTTGTTTCGTTCATAGCAGTTACAGAACAGCATTTCAGTCAGGGTCAGTTTCTGGGTCAGGGGCCTCTAGATAGTGACCCATTCCAGTGCCTAATTCTGATATTTTTTACTTTTTAATAGTGTTTATCATTACTGTAAGAAACGGTTATAGCATTGCTCTAAGTGGTCACAGTGGCAGCCAATATTCCCAGGCTCCTTTTGGAGCTTGAAATTTGGAACTGAGGTCCCAAGTCCCATCTCTTTAGGAAGAAGAGACGACTTCTGGCCAACCGTGGAAAAGAGCCGACATGTTTCCTATCAAAAGTGCCATTCAGAATCCACATTCTGAAGAAGTAATTATCTTTCCAAAACACTATAATTTGTTCACCTGTCTGAAGCTCCCATGGCCCTGCAGAATGCAGAAGAAAACAGTCACTATGCAGGCCTGAAAGTAATTATACAAAACTACCTTTAGCCTGGGATGCTGGGGTTAAGTACATGAGGTAAACATGGTCATCTCTTACACTTTCCCCCTTTTCTTTTTATAAGCCACATTGAAACTGGAAAGTTGGTGATATCCGATAGTATTCAAGTCATTTGCAACACTCTTAATGGAAATTCTAGGGCTAATTTGGCAGAGTGAGGGACCACTCAGTCTAACCTGCTGAAACAAGGAGATGGATGCAAGAGAATTTGTGTTTACAAAGAACTTTTGCTGCCAACATGTTGAGAATGACAATGCTGCTACTTCTTCTGCCTCCCATTGTCTCCCAAGTAGATATTATGGGATGTCTCAGAGATGTTCCCCTCCCTGTTCCACATGATTTCTACCAGGCAGGTGGTCGGTCTCCTCATTGGTGGGATCGTTTCTCAGAACTATTATTTTTTCAATGAAGTCTCTTTCAAGAAACATCCGTCTCAGACAATATTTGATGTTCCACAGTAAGAATCCCCATTTGCACCTCCTGAATACATTGCATTTTAGTTGTTAAAAGTGAATACTGTTTCTGCCATTTGAAGAATGGGGGGCAACTTCAATTGTTGCATTTAATCTGCTAATTTTGTACGCCTCTAGATGCCTTAAAATTTTATGCAGGAATTGGGGAAGACTCAGGGGAAACATTGAAAATGCTAGGGAAAGAGCTGCTGTTAGCAATACTAGTCTTCAAAAAGTGTAAAAGAAATCTAATGTAAAAACTTGCACACAAAGATGGACAGACAAGCAAAGAAGAGGATTAATTAATGGAGAGATAGAAACATATGGGAAAATATAATTTTTCATGCATCAGAGTATTTGCCTTTTCTCTCTGACTCCTTTGACACACTTGTTTTTCGCTGTGGGGGAAAAAGAAAATGTTTATTTCTTCTCTCTGTTCTCTAGGTACCAAATGAATGCTCTTATAATGTATTGTATCTAGTATACTTAACTGACTGTGCATGGTCTTTCAAATATAAATAAAAAGTGATGGATTTGTGTAGGGAAGGATAGGTTGGGAAGTCAAAAGAAGATTATAACAAAATGATGAATGTATGTAAAATATAATCTGAAAAATTCATAAATATAATACAAAAAAAATGTGGGTACACCCACTGGAATAGCCAAAGAAAGAGGGAAATGGACTGTTATATTTTATTGAGCAGATCACAAAATGTGTCAAGGGTGTAAAAATTTGTTGTTATTTAGTTGCTTAGTTGTGTCTGACTCTTCGTGACCCCATGGACTAGAGCACACCAGGCACTCCTGTCTTCCACTGCCTCCCGCAATTTGGTCAAACTCATGTTAGTAGCTTCGAAAACACTGTCCAACCATTTTGTCCTCCATTACCCCCTTCTCCTTGTGCCCTCAATCTTTCCCATCACCAGGGTCTTTTCCAGGGAATCTTCTCTTCTCATGAGGTGGCCAAAGTATTGGAGCCCCAGCTTCAGGATCTATCCTTCCACTGAGCACTCAGGGCTGATTTCCTTCAGAATGGATAGGTTTGGTCTTCTTGCAGTCCATGGGACTCTCAAGAGTCTCCTCCAGCACCATAATTCAAAAGCATCAATTCTTTGGCGATCAGCCTTCTTTATGGTCCAGCTCTCCTTTCCTTACATCACTACTGGGAAAACCATAGCTTTAACTATATGGACCTTTGTCAGCAAGGTGATGTCTCTGCTTTTTAAGATACTGTCTAGGTTTGTCATCACTTTTCTCCCAAGAAGCAGGGGTCTTTTAATTTCATGACTGCTGTCACCATCTGCAGTGATCATGGAGCCCAAGGAAGTAAAATCTCTCACTGCCTCCATTTCTTCCCCTTCTATATGCCAGGAGGTGATTGGAACAGTGCCCATGATCTTAGTTGGTTTTTTTATGTTTAGCTACAGACCATATTTTGTGCTCTCCTCTTTCACCCTCATTAAGAAGTTCTTTAATTCCTCCTCACTTTCTGCCATCAAAGTTGTGTCATCTGCATATCTGAGATTGTTGATATTTCTTCCGGCAATCTTAATTCCAGTTTGGGATTCATCCAGTCCAGCCTTTCGCATGATGAATTCTACATATAAGTTAAATAAGCAGGGAGACAATATACAGCTTTGTCATACTCCTTTCCCAATTTTGAACCAATCAGTTGTTCCATATCCAGTTTTAACTGTAGCTTCTTGTCCCATGTAGATATTTCTCAGGAGACAGATGAGGTGATCAAGCACTCCCAATTCTTTAAGAACTTGCCATAGTTTGCTGTGGTTGACACAGTCAAAGGCTTTAGCGTAGTCAATGATGCAGAAGTAAATGTTTTTTCTGGAACTCTCTCGCTTTCTCCAGAATCCAGCTCATGTTTGCAATTTGGTCTCTGGTTCCTCTGCCCCTTTGAAATCCAGCTTGCACTTCTGGGAGTTCTCTGTTCACATACTGCTTGAGCCTGCCTTGTAGAATTTTCAGCATAAACTTGCTAGCGTGTGAAATGAGTGCAATTGTGCAGTAGTTGGAGCATTCTTTGGCACTGCCCTTTTTTGGGATTGAGATGTGGACTGATCTTCTCCAATCCTCTGGCCACTGTAAAAATAATATATGGCAACTATGTTCTCTTGCATCATATATAGAAGTATTATTTGGCTGAAAATGATTTATTAGCAGTGGGATATTGGAAACAAATAGGAAAGATTTCCCAAAATTCTAGTGCTGCATGTGAAAACCAGTACAATATGCACACATGACATGAGAATACTGGCTTTTCCACGCTATGTCATTTTGCGCAACAAACTTTTCTACTGAAGTGGATGGTGTGGCATTGAGGGGAGGGAATCACAAATATAAAATGCAATCCAATATTCTGATTCAGTTACGCATAGGAATTTCTAGTATTATAGCATCATGAATTTGTTCATTATAGACTCATCTTTTAACTAAATTAACTCAACTCTCTTGGCAGTGTGGTGACCAAGTTCTACTCACACATCCTGGCTCTGGTCTTTGCCATAAATGACATTAACAAGAATCCCAAGATGCTCCCTAATGTCACACTTGGTTTCCACATCTCTGACAGCTATCATGATGCAAGGATGACCTATCGCACCACACTGGATCTGATCTTCAAGTCACAGAGATTTCTTCTCAACTACAAATGTGGGTCACACAAAAACCTCCTAGCAATTATTGGAGGACTTGGCTCTGACACTTCTTTTCATATGAGGGACATCACTGGTCTCTACAAGATCCCACAGGTAATATGTATTCATGGGGGTGTGGGGATTATAACTACTCAACTTTGAAGTTTATAAGAAAGGAGTAATACTAATGGCAAAGATTAAAATCTTCAGAATAATGTCAGATTTACATAACTTGAGAAAATGCACATAGAAAGGTCCCTTACTATCTCTCTGCAAATGTATAAATATATATATATATATATATATTTAATGAAGCTAAACCATAAGTACATCCTCTTGAAAAAGACTAATCATAACTCACTGGATGTTATCCGTTTTCTTACAGCTTACATATGGTTCATTTGCCCCTGATGAGATCCAAAGTATGGAAGTCCCTCCTTTTTACCGCATGGTTCCGAATGAAAACCTTCAGTATATGGGCATTATCTGGTTACTTCAGCATTTTAGGTGGACATGGGTGGGGCTCTTTGTGGTGGATGATAAGAGTGGAGAAGAATTCCTTAAAATACTGGAGACATTGTTTTCCGGGCATGGAATCTGTTCAGCCTTCACAATAAGAATCTCACAAGTAGCACGTATGGAGCAATTCATAAATCACTTTTATGACGAAAATGTAATTAGTGTATCTTTTGCAGATTATAATGCCAATACAAATATTGTATATGGAGATCCTGTAACGGTTATATGGCTGAGAACTTTTATAGCTTCACAAGATTCTGGAAATAATGAAAACATATTATTTGGGAAGGTGTGGATTATGACAACCCAGATAGACTTTGCATTATCTGGAATTTCAAGAGGTTTGGATTTCCAGATGTTCCAGGGTGCCATTTCCTTCACAATTCACACAAAAGAGGTACCAGGGTTCAGGGAATTTCTTCAGAACATAAAGCCAAACAGGACTCAAGGAGATGGCTTTCTGAAAGATTTCTGGGAGCAAGCCTTTGATTGTTTATTTCCAGATCCAGAGATTTCTGCAATGGATGATTACAGCTGTACTGGAGAGGAGAGGCTGGAAAGTCTCCCTGCAGGTGTTTTTGAAATGCACATGAATGGCCAGAGCTACAGCATCTATAATGCTGTATATGTTATTGCTCATGCTTTGCATGCCATGTACTCATCGAGATCCAAACACAGACCAACCGTGGTTGGTAGCAGTGTTGACGTTCAGCACCTGCAGGCTTGGCAGGTAATAGCTCCACAACAAAATCTTCTTGATAGAATTAACAGATTAATTAATACAAGTGATGCCTATATCCAGCTTCCTCCACTTTGTACTGTATAACTGATTAAATATGTTTTCTACAGCATTTTTTTGGAGGTGGAATCAGTGGGTGTACATTTCTTCCTATAACTAAAACTTGCAATCTTTAGCATGTTGCTATCCAATTGTGTTCTATTTTTCTTTCTTTCCTTCTTTCAATCAATCAGCTCCACCTGTTTCTTCAAGGCATTTCATTCAACAACTCAGTTGGAGAAACTATGGCCTTTGATGATAAATGGGAAATGGGTTGTGGCTTTGACATAACAAACATGATTACATTCCCAAACAAGTCATTCCAGAGAGTGAAAGTTGGAAGGGTTGATACCAATGCCCTTGATGAAAAAGTATTCATGATCAACGATGATATAATTGTGTGGCCAAGACATTTTAATGAGGTATGAATTCTGTAGTTTCCTTGGTGAACCTTTTGTGGGTAATAAAGATATAAAAACTTATCTTTTCTCTATAACTTGGCTTTGCAATGGGCCACCAAGCTGAATGGATTGTAAATTGCATCCATTTTTGCTGAGATTTTTTTTTTTAAAAAAAACCCTGACAGCATCTTTTCCAAACAAATTCTGAAAATTAAGTGCTAATTACACTAAAAACCTTGTAGTCATTTTTTTTCTTTTTCCTATATCTAAAAGGTCTTCATTCACAAAAAATGACTCATATGTCTCTAAAGTTATCTGATTCAGATACTGTAGCCATTGCCCATTATGTTATTAGAAGATGTCAATAATTTTATCTTCTGAAACTTGATTCTCCCTCAGAGACAGAGGAAACAGTTGTCTTTCATACCTGTCTAATGTGAACTATTTCACTTCATGAAACTTATTCAGTTCATGTCATCTGCAAACACAAATTTGGTAATTTCTGTTACTATGGTCTAAGGCATTCGGCTACAGCAGCAGATGAAGATTGACTCCTCCTGCATATTTAATTAGCTCTTTCAACACTTTTCTACTACTTAACTTCACATTTACTGATCAGTGTACAGCAAAGTTGGAAACTGGAAGCAGTAGGGATGAAATCAAATAAAATTAGACATAATTTTCTTCCATACTAATCTTCCTTCTGTTTTGTGGATAGGTGCTTCCCGTTTCTTCATGCAATGAACACTGCCAGCCTGGTAATCAGAAGAAGAAAAAAGAAGGGGCAAAATCCTGCTGCTATGATTGTGCTCTGTGCCCAGAAGGGAAGATTTCAAACCAGACTGGTAGATGATGAAATTCTAGCACCATCAGGGCTAATTTACCTTCTTGTGTCTGATAAATTGACACTCAGGTTGGACCTTTTCCTGTTTTTCAGATATGGACGACTGTTTCAAATGCCCAGGAGCTCAGTATCCAAGCAAGAATAAAAATGATTGCACCCCCAAAGTTATAACCTTTCTGTCATATGATGAACCTTTAGGGATCACTTTAGTCTCAGCTGCGGTTTCCTTTTCTCTTTTCACAACCCTCGTGTTAGGAATATTTATTAAGCACAAAGATACACCAATGGTGAAAGCCAACAACCGGGACCTCTCATATACTCTCCTCGTCTCCCTCCTGTTCTGTTTCCTATCTTCTTTGTTGTTCCTTGGCCAACCTGGGAAAGTGACCTGCCTTCTCCGACAACCAGCTTTCGGCATCGTCTTCTCAGTGGCTGTTTCTTGTGTGTTGGCAAAGACCACCATAGTTTCTCTAGCATTCATGGCTACAAAACCAGGATCCAGAATAAAGAAATGGGTGGGGAGGAAAGTGTCCTATTCAATTGTTATTTGCTGTTCACTTGTTCAAATGTGGTTTTGTACTGCTTGGATAGCAACCTCTCCTCCATTTCCTGATTTAGACATGTACTCGGCAAAGGAAGAAATCATTGTACAGTGCAATGAAGGGTCAGTCGTCATGTTTTACTGTGTCTTGGGCTACATGGGTCTCCTGGCCATCACCAGCTTCATTGTGGCATTCCTTGCCCGCAAGTTGCCTGATAGTTTTAATGAAGCCAAATTCATCACTTTCAGCATGCTGGCCTTTTGCAGTGTTTGGTTGTCCTTTATTCCGACTTACCTGAGCACCAGAGGGAAAGGCATGGTGGCTGTGGAGATCTTCTCCATCTTGGCCTCCACCGCTGGGTTACTGGGTTGTATCTTTTGCCCTAAATGCTACATCATTGTGCTGAGGCCAGAGCTGAATAGCAGGGAGCAACTGATAAGGAGAAAGCAATGAGGAAACTTATCTTTCCCCCCTTTTTATCTTACTGTTACATCTCCCAAGGATATAATTCAAAATGAGACAGAAAAAAGAAGCAAATTAAAAAAGAAAATAGTAGATTCTAAACAACAAAATGTTGAAGATCTGAATATGCTTAGCATGAAAATGGGAAGATTAAGGGGAGCCATAATTTCTGCCACTATATAACTGTAACGGCATCACACCCTGCATGGTGTGGACTTATTCCTTGTCTCTCCAGTGAGCAAGACTACAAACAGTGGATGCAAACATTTGGGGGTATAGACATGACTGAATATTAGGATTGGCTTCCACATTGTGACTGCCTTTGTAATGGTTTTAATGGAGGCTACTCTGTAATATCTAAACAATGCTGCTGGTCAGTGGTGATGAATTTGTTGAATTCAAAATGTTTTTGGACTCCAGCTCCCATTATCCCTAGTCAAGCATGAGGGATGGAAAAATAAATATTACATAAAATTGGATGTACCTACAAATTGTTTTGTAATATACGTTATATGAATATTTATTAATATATAATTGTCACTGTTCCAACAGGCACTTTTTTGCCTTTCTAAATAATGGTATATTATTTATTGCCATTTCAAAATATGTTAGGGTTGCCATACATCTGGGAAATCCCTGATAAGTCCTCTTTTGGAGGGCCTACATCCCCATCCATGGGGATTTTAGCATTATATAGGAAATGTCCAGGGTTTGGGGGTTTGTTTGTTTTTAAGTGTGCCCCAGAGTCAGAAGTAGTTGCCTTGGCCAGAGGTGACTGTATATGAGGCCTGTGTGCTACCTGTGTCACCACTCGGCCCATATGTGTCTTTCCTGGCTTGGGTTGGGAGTGGCTGCTAAGGAAGCCACCGGTGGTGGCGGCATTCGGTAGTCACACTGGGACTGGAGCTGCCAGAGCCCACCCAGTGCCCAGAACTGCCCCTCTGCATCTCAGGAGCCTCCAACACTGCCTCTTCCCTTTTGCTTGATTGGGGTGGTGATTGAGAGATGACAGGGGAAATTAGCAGGCAAAGAAAAGGTCAACAACTCATGAGGATCCCCCCCAAAACTGATTTTTTATTTCTATCATGAAGTTACACATCCTATGATTATAATTTAAAATGAGACAGGAAGAAAAATATGGAAGCAAAATAGTAATAAAACAAACGTGTATTTCCCTACCTGGTCCTCGCTCCGCCCCCCAGACAGCATCCGATTGGCTAGCTGAGGAGGGGGCGGAGCGACAGGCAGCAAGCAGAAAGGGGGTGTCACCTGCGCTAGGGAAGCCCATGCCGGGTCGCAAACCCCGCCCACCGCTTTAATGGGTGAGCGGTAATTCTAGGTCTGAATATGTTTAGCGTGAAAGTGGGAAGATAAAGGGGAGCCATAATTTCTCCCACTATATAACTGAAAGGACATCACACCCACATGGTGTGGACTTATTCCCTGTTGCACCAATGAGCAAGACTGAAAACATTGGATGAGAACTGTTGGGGTATTGATGGTGACTGAATATTAGCACAGACTTCTAAATTGTGACTGCATAATGTAACATGCAGTACTGCCTTTGTAATGATTTTATGAGAACCTATTCTACAATATCTTAACAATGCTGCTGGTCAATAGTGATGAACCTGTAGTCCGCCAGACGTTTTTGGACTCCAGCTCCCATTATCCCCAGTTAAGCATGATGGGTGATAAAAGTTGCAGTAAATCAGCATCTCCAAGATACTGCATTTGTTTAAAAGAAAGAGAGGTGTAAATTGCTTTGCAATTACATGCATATTCACCAATATATATTTGTCACTGTCCCAACAGGTGCTTATTTGCTTTTTTAGATTCTAGCATGCTATTTGTTATACTATTTTTTTTAACAAAAGTGGGGGGAAAATCTCTTATTTTTGTTCATTTCACCTGGGAACATTTTTAAAAAATATTTGTGGATTTTATCTGTACTCCTCAGCTAAACTATGAGCCTCTTTGTCAATATGGGGATAGCAATCTGGTAATTTCTGACTACCCTTCCATTCTCCCAAATCTTTGTTCGTAAAGTAGAATTAATTTTAAAATTCCTTTCCTCCCTGTCCCCCAATTTCATTTTTAGCTAAATTCTCCTCCCTTGATGCCTGAGAGAAATGAGATATGTAAGGTTTGCAAGTCAATCTCTCTCTCTCTCCCCCCCCCCTCTCTCTCAAATTATACTGAACTGAGAAAACATGGTTGTCAGATAGGCTGCAATAAACTTCAATGAATTCATGAGATTTACTTCAGATCAAATATGGTTACGTTTGTACTCATGGATGCCTTTGCCATGGGCTATTAGTCACTTCATTAACTTTGTATTTAAAATGCTTTTCCTGCAAAAGAGTAACAGGGCTTCCCCCTTTAGAAGTCTCTCTCTCTCTCATTTAAAAAAAGGAAAATATAGGGATGATTATTGATTTGTAAATGAGGCAGATGTTGATAGATGAGATATGTATGTCTATTGTGTGATACATTTAACACTCATCGGTGGAAGACAAAAAGGGAGAATTGCTTGAAATACACCAATCACAGTGGAACAGTAAATACCCCCCCCCAAAAAAAAGGGTGTGTGAATGTTGGAATAGATTGTATGAATGTTGGAATAGATTGAGAGACATTCATACATCTCTAGGTGTAGGGCAGGTGAATGTGGTTCAGCCAAAATGGTCACCCTGGAGTTTGCTCATCACAGAAATCTGCAACAAAGCTTCAATTTCTCACCCCTTTAGGGAGAGGAGAAGGCTTCTGTCGGAAATCAACATGTTTCCTAGCAAAAGTGTCACTCAGAATCTAAACCGTGAAGAAGTAATTATCTCCCCCTGCAATTATACTATAATTTGTTTACCTTGCTGAAGTTTTGGATGTTTTCTAGAAGGCAGAAGAAAACAGTCAGTAAGCACATGTGAAAGTTGCTATAAATAAACCACTGGACATAGGGGAGATGGGATTAGGTGCAAGAGGAAGGTAGGGTCCAACTTTGACACATATTTGGAATTAAATAGCTGCCCATTCCAGACAGTGCTAAATGTAAGGCTAATGATTTTCTCACAGATTTCTGCATTGGGATGAAACCATCAAATCATATTGATTTATGCTAGCCAGTGGCTAGTTATGGGACAAGAATGTTTGCATGTAGAGAGTTACTTTGCTTTCAGAATGCTGTGCGTAATAGTGTGGCTCATTCTGTTGCTTCTTATGGTGTGTGAAGTGAATGCTGTAAAGTGCCCCTCAAATGACCCGCTCCCTGTTCCACATGAGTGGTACCAGCCAGGGGGCCTCATCATTGGTGGGATGACTTCTCATACATATTATGTTGACTATGAAGTTGACTTCTCGAAACATCCTTCTCTGACGCTTTTTGACGTGCCACAGTAAGTATTGTTTTCCACGTGTGTATTTTCTGAGCTTAATGCATTTTACCAAGTTTAGAGTCGAGAGCAAGAAGTGGGTTGGGAGTGAGGTTTGGTTCTCTGTGGGGGTTTCTTAAAAAAATAAATATGAAATGTTCACATTTCCTGAGGTTCTTCATTTTCAGTGCAATGGGGAATCCAATCAGCAATCCAAACAGGGATCCAAATGATTGTCTTCTATTGATTCAGTTGGAAGGTTGAGTAGGTTGAATCCAGAATCCTGAATGGTTTAGATGGGAAAGTTTAGACAGGTAAAAATAGATGGAAAATGCTTGAAATTGAAATAAGAAAATCTGAGCAAGGGGATAAACAAGCCAAAATAAAAGCAAAAAAGAAACTGAAGCATACAAAAACAATAATCTTTCGAAAATGTCTATGAGCCCAACCTTAAAAGGCTGCTCTGAGAAGCTTCAACATCTGAAGGAGGGACAAAAGGCAAACTGGTTTCCCAAGAAGCAAAATACCGATAGCAAAACCTGAATGTAAATAAAAATAAAATTAAGCCAAGACAGCACTGAAGTGCAGCCTCTTTTTGACCTTTTTGACCAGGTGATTTATTTTTATTTTACTTCATACTACACTAATTATTTGAGGGAGGGCCATATTCTCAAGCTTTGTCAGAGTAATAGAGCCACTCCTGTCTTGCCAGGCTTTCTGATAACATGTTCCAGATATAACAAATCAATTATATTGGCAGTGTGGTGATAAAGTTCTATCAGCACCTGCTTGCTTTGGCATTTGCTGTGAAGGAGATCAATGAGAATCGCAAGATCTTGCCCAATGTTACACTTGGGTTCCACATTTACGACAGCTACTGTGATGCAAGGATGACCTACCGTACCACTCTGGACCTTCTCTTCAAATCAGATAGATTTGTCCCCAACTACAGATGTGACAGTCAGAAAAACCTCATAGCTGTCACAGGAGGACTTGGCTCTCGCACCTCTCACTGTATGGCAGACATCATTGGTCTCTACAAGATTCCTCAGGTAGGATTTTTTTGTGGGGGGGGGGATCTGGGGAAATCCATATTCCACACATCTCATTACTATCTAACAAAATATTGGGTCCAGATGGAAGGAGGGAATCAACCTTCAGAAAAATAAAACTGGGAATTGTACCATATTCCTCAAATGTGAAAGAATTCCCCTGAAGTGTTTTTGAACTTATATGCAGTGAAATCCATATTGTACGCTCCTCAGCACTATTTAACCAAATCTCTCTATCTCCCTCTGTCATAAAAAGGCATTTACACAAGACTGCGCTTCAGTTTTCTTTATGATATATCTATGCATTTTCCTTTCAGCTCACATACGGCTCCTTTCCCCCAAAGATGGACAGTGATGACACACAACTCTCTTACTTTTACCACACAGCTCCAAATGAAGTCCATCAGTATATGGGGATTATCCGGCTTCTTCAGAGGTTTAGGTGGACATGGGTTGGGCTCTTTGTTGTGGATGGGAACAGTGGAGAACAATTCTTGCAGACTATAGAATCATTATTTTTCCAGAATGGAATTTGTTCAGCATTCACCAAAAGAATGCCAGAACAAGCCCGACTGGATAACTTTCTGGACATACCTGCCATAACTTCATACTTATATTTACCATTAACAATTAAAAAACCCAGTACATTTATCATGTATGGAGGATCAATGGCAATTTCAACATTCAGAACTTTTGTATTTCTTCAAGATGCTATCAATTTTAACAGCATAGTATTTGGAAAAGTGTGGATTATGACAACCCAAATTGATTTCATTTTAACTGGCCATCAAAGGAATTGGGATCTCCAGTCCTTCCAAGGTGCCATTTCATTTACAATTCACTCAGAAGAGCTTCTAGAGTTCAACCAATTCCTTCAGAACATCCAAACACACAGGACCAAAGCAGATGGCTTTTGGAAGGACTTCTGGGAGCAGGCATTTGACTGCACCTATCCTGATCCAGGTATGCCTGTCAAGGATGATGAAATATGTACTGGAGAAGAGAGGCTGGAAAGTCTCCCTGCAGCTCTTTTTGAAATACACATGACTGGCCACAGCTACAGTATCTACAATGCTGTCTATGCTTTTGCTCATGCACTGCATGCTATGTTCCCATCTAGAACCAAGCACAAGGAAATCCTGGGGAGTAACAGTATGAAGCATCAATCTATGCAGCCTTGGCAGGTAATGTCTCAGTAACTAAACTGCTTATTTCAAGGGATTAATTAGCACATGGTGAGATTGCAGTCTTACTTGGGTATTCTTGGAAGGTGGGGATGTTTCAGCAAGCCCTGCTCACAGTCCCTATCTTAACAACCCACCACCATGAACTGAAGGGCATTCTTCTGATGCAGGGAATTCCCTCTCCATCGAGGCTCCCCCTGCACATTCAGGGCTCTAAATCAAAGAAAGGTGGAGCCTACATATGAACATAAGAGGACTTGTAGATCGGACCAAAATCCCATCTCATCCAGAACCCTATGCTCACAGTAATTTACACGAATCTTATTTCAAACATGAATCTTTGTATATATGAAGATGACATACAAAACATAATAGAAACAACTAATGGTAAGTGTGCTAAATCTCCCTTTGCCTCAATCCACTACCTAGGGATAGAGACTCAAGTCAACTAACGGAAGGTCCAGCTGTGGTGAAAAGTGGTGGCATTCAATGCTTGTCCCAATTAGAGAATTTGAGTCTGAAATGCCTCTGGGCATTTTCTAACTAGTTCTGCAGAGCAACAGGTTGGAAAGGCAGTCCTATCACAATACTGTAGTTAAGAAACCAGGTCCCTAACTAGACCTGCCAAAGCTTCCTGTAATTCTCTTCGTTCCGTGTTTGATTTAAAAGATGTACCCTCAGCTGGGTAATGAACAGGTGGTGCAGAACCTGAAAAGAATTTGAGTCTAAAATTCCCACAACCATGTTACACCTTCTGTTACTTGCTCTGTTTTTCTCCCCAACTAGCTCCACCAATTTCTCAGAGACATTTCATTTAACAACTCAGCAAATGAAGCTGTGTCCTTTAATAATAAAAGGGAAATGAGAGGTGGGTTTGATATAATGAACCTGGTCCTATTCCCCAACAACTCCTTCCAGAAAGTGAGAGTTGGAAAGGTGGAGCCCAATGATTTAGAAGAAAGCAAATTCACCATTAATGAGCATATGATTGTGTGGCACAGTCATTTTAATCAGGTATGCATTCTGCTGTTCTCTCGAGGGATCTTCTTTATACTAACTGGGATGTTAATGCATCAGGACTAATTTCTTAGCCCCGCTCTTTCGAGGCAGAAGTCTGCACTTCAGTGCTCTGTGTCCAAGCTGTCGTCCCCCCACCCCCCACAACTTTCCCTGTGAAAATCCACTCTTTAAAGCTGAATCATTTGCTTCCATTCAGCTTTAAAGATCTGGTTTTCATAAGGGAGCACTGTGAGACAGAGCCCTAAAGTACAGGACGTTTCTTGAAAGAGTGGAGGAAATGAAAATGTGGATAAGCTGTTTTATTGTGTTTTTATAAATAGTAAAATTATTATTACCGGTATTATTATTATTACTAAAACCTAACATGGTTTTCTGGTGAATCATCAAGTGCTACCTAAAACTTCAACACTATATGAAAGGTTGCAGTGCCAAATATCTCAATTCCTATGGGGGGAAATGCATTTAGTATATTGTTTAAACTTATTACATTACTTCTGAATTTATCCTATGCTGGGAACATAGGGTGAAGGGTGGGTCAATGGTGCTGATAATAAAGGAATACTATTTCTTCATGAGCTACCAGGCATGCTACTGGGCTAGACAAGGTTCCTCCCCCAATTCCACCCAGCATAAACATTTTCATGTCTATGAATAGGTGCTTCCTCTTTCAATGTGTAATGATTACTGCCAGCCCGGTCATCAGAAGAAGAAAAAGGAAGGAGAAAAGTTTTGCTGCTATGATTGCGCCCCATGCCCAGAAGGGAAGATTTCAAACCAGACTGGTATATCATGTCATTTTGCCGTCACAATTAGCTGTAGTCAATGAATATACACCGAAGTTGGATCTCTCTCTCTCTCTCTCTCCCATACCCCTTGTTCTATTTTTCAGATATGGATGACTGCTTCAGATGCCCAGAAGATCAATATCCAAACAAGAATAAAAATGGGTGCATCCCCAAAGTCAAAACTTTTCTCTCATATGAAGAACCAATAGGGATCACTTTAGCCTCACTTGCAATTTCTTTTTCTCTGATCACGGCCTTGATTCTAGGAACTTTTATTAAGCACAGAGACACCCCCATAGTCAAAGCCAACAACCGGGAACTTACCTACACTCTCCTCATCTCCCTCCTGCTCTGCTTCCTCTCTTCTTTGTTATTCATTGGCCAACCTGGGAAAACGATCTGCCTTCTCCGACAACCAACATTTGGCATTATCTTCTCAGTGGTTGTTTCATGTGTTCTGGCAAAAACTACCATTGTTTCTCTAGCATTTATGGCCTCAAAGCCTGGCTCTAGAATGAAGAAATGGATGGGGAGAAGACTGGCTTTTTCCATTGTCCTTTCATGCTCCCTTATTCCAGTAGGCATTTGTGCTGTGTGGTTATCAACCTCTCCCCCATTCCCCCATTTAGATATGTATTCAGTAACTGAAGAAATTATAGTGCAATGTAATGAAGGGCTTGTTGCAATGTTTTACTGTGTCCTGGGCTACTTGGGTCTTTTGGCCATTGCCAGCTTCACTGAGGCATTCCTTGCTCGCAAGTTACCGGACAGTTTTAATGAAGCTAAATTTATAACATTCAGCATGTTGTCCTTTTGCAGTGTGTGGGTCTCCTTTGTTCCAACCTACCTAAGCACAAGAGGGAAACACATGGTGGCTGTGGAGGTCTTCTCCATCTTGGCTTCCGGCGCTGGTGTACTGGCTTGTATCTTCCTCCCTAAATGCTACATCATCCTCTTGAAACCTGAACTGAACTGCAGGGAGCATCTAAGCAGAAAATAATAATGGATAGTTGTACTTTATGTGGGTTATACTGTTATGTAGATAGCGTTCAGGAATACATTCTTTACTGTGACACTAATTGTAGGCATTCTGTAAAACTTATATTAAATTCTCTTACAATGCCCTCATTCACAGTATGACTTGTTGCAAACACAAACTAAACATGAGTCAACAGTGAGATGCAGCAGCAAAAAAATGAATGCTATTCTAAGCTGCATCAACAGAAGTCTAGTGCCCAGTTCAAGGAAAGTAATAGTACCACTCTATTCTTCGTTGGTCAGACCACACCTATAGTTCTGTGTCCAGTTCTGGGTGTCACAATTTAAGAAGGATATTGACAAGCTGGAACATGTGTAGAGGAGGAAACAAGGATGATCAAGGGTCTAGAAACCAAGTCTTATGAGGAATGGTTGAAGGAACTGGGTATGTTTAGCCCGGAAAAGAGGTTGGAGACAGAAGAAGGAGAAAGAACTACACACAATCTTTGTTTACTGATTCTGTTGCTGTTGAATGAATGAATGAATGTATCTGGTTGTATAGTGAAAGCACTGAAAGAATACTAGGCTAAGTTTGATGGAGGATATGTAAGGATGATATTTTCTGTGTACTTAAAATCACAAAGCCCTCATTAGGTGATTAGTTTTGGTTGTGGAGTAATGAATATGCCTCTGCCTTCTGCCTTAGAGATCCATTCACTCTTCATACCTTCTTTGACTCTGACCAGGTTGCTCCAGTGACTTTCTAGGCTTATAATGATACATATTATGTACACCTGACATATATTAATATTTTGCCACTGACAATCATATTTAAGGTGCACTTTGTGAGTCATACTATACTATGTGTGGGTGTTAAAAACCAGCAGCACAATCTCTTTTTTAAACAACAACCACCACCTTAACTTTCTTTAACCTTCAGATAGAGGACAGTGCCAAAAAAAACCCCAAAAGCATCTCTTTATTCATATTATGTCATGCTCTGGTGAAATTTGTAGGCCATCTGCTTCCTGTGTTATCCCATGTGGGAGATGGGAGAAAAAGAATCTCAGTGTTATTTATTGGTGAAAAGACAAAAATTCCCTTCAATTCTGACAGCAATGCCTCTTGAGCTCCCCCACTAGACAATGCCTTCTAGAGTTGCTTCACTACAAGAGTTTTTGAACGATCACATATGTATTTCCTCCCACTGTGTCTCTCGCACAGTAATACACAGCAGTGTCTTCAGGTGTCAGATTGTTCATTTGCAGGTAAAAATTTGAGCTGTCCTTGGAGGCGGTGAAGCGTCCTTGGATGGCAGGCAAATAGTAATTGGTTTCTGAAGGTTTCCAGTAGCTCACCAGCCATTCCAGGGCCTTCCCTGGTTTCTGCCTTATCCAGCTCATATACCAGTCATTCAGGACAAACCCACTGGTGGTGCATTTCAGTCTGACAGACTCTCCAGGTCTCTTCAGTTCTGAACCCAGTTGTGTCAGAACAACACTTTGTGAATATAAACCTGCAAAGGAAATGTGAAAAATGAAAACAGCAGCAGTTATGATCAGATAAATTAAGTTGCTCCATTCATCGTAAAGATCAATATGTAAGATATTGTTTATAATTACAGCCAAGGAAAACATTTTTTTCCCAGATTTAAAAAGGAGGAAAATACCTTCCCATGTTGTAATGAGAATCATCAAATGAAGCCAAAGTGTCATTATTTTTAAGCGTTTGGGAGATATTTTAAAAGTGATTTATTGATATTTTCTTCTGAAATGGGGAGGTGAAGGTTGATCCACCTAATGTTGTTTGACTGGAACAAGGCCAATTTATAGAAGTGTCTGTTACCACTATTTGCATATTTCTCCATAGGGCAGACACATTCAGCTTTATAAGTATCTGCCTTATTATGAATCAGACCATTCGTCCATCTACCTGAGTATTGTATGCAATAAATATTAGCAGCTATCTGAATTTTAGGCAGGGGTCCCAGCCCTACAAAGAGATGCTGAGCTTGGAACTGGGCACCACCTGAATACAAGGGATGTACTCTATCACTGAGCTATGGCCTTTCACATAAAAGAGGCTCCTCTGAATTATAATTTTAGGTGCTCAAGATGTATATCAAGATATCCTCTTAAATCATGTCTGCACTCTTTTAACATTTTGACCTTTTTATGTTTGGCCTTTTGGCAGGCGAGGTGACATGTTTCTTGAAATATATTTAAACCAATAAAAGATGCATGGCTTGCTCTTTATAACATTGCAACTTGTTCCTTGCAAGTATGGTGTATCCTGGGCCCATTATTGTTCAACATCTTTTTAAAAAAAGACTTGGATGGACGAACTGAAGGGATGCTAATAAAATTTTCAGATGACACTGAACTGGGAGGGGTAGCTAATGGTACCTAATGCCTCTTAGGGATTAGCAAATCCGCCTGTTTCTCTCAGGTTCTCATTATTCCAAACATTAATTGGTATTATTACTACCTTCAAAGGTATTCTTTATTACGGTCACCGACCAGCATAGTAAAAAGCATAACATCCTCAATATAAACTAGTATATCTTATTTAAAATAACTTAAAATGTCTTATCTAAGAGGGATCAAGCATCCTTGGATCCTTAGGTTTTATTAATTATTTACTGTTCACTATGAATTAAAATGAAATCAGTCTGGCTCAGATCAGGAGTTATTTTGAATATCTCCTGTGTAGACACTTCGGATTCTTATAGCATTGGCGCAAAATCTTGCCACCCTAGCGGTGACCTTTGGATTTGAGTCTGACAGGAGCCATTTTAATTGCTGTTCTTCAGATTGTCCCGGTAACCCATCAAATATCTTTAGGGTAGATTCTTTCCGGAGGTTTCTGTATAGGGCGCAACGAAAGAAAACATGGCCGATGGTCTCTATTTCCCCTGATTGGCACGGACAGTTTACTACCTTTTTAGTTTACTACCTTTTTACTACCTATTACTACCTTTGTTTCTTCTTCTTCTTCTTCTACTACTAAAATTATTATTATTAATTATTATCATTATCATTATTATCATTATTATTGAACAGGTTCTCATTTAATATTGTTGGCATTTTGGTGCGAATTTCTCACAATTACACTTCATATACATAATATTAGGGCCAATCGAAATGTTTCATCCACCTTAATTTACCCCCATGCAGGGAGTGAAACCCTTCTGAATATTCAGGGTGGGGAGTGGACATTTGGTTGTGGAAGGTGAAAGTAGAGGGTCTAACACATACTTTCAATTAGGGGTAGCCAGTGTGGTGCCCCCCCAATATGTTTTTAGACTACAATTCTCGTCACTCCCAGCCAGCATAGTCAATTGCCAGGGATGATGGGAGCTGTAGTCCAGCAATTCCCAGAATTGTTTGACAATCAACCCCTCTTCCTAGGGAACCATGGGAATTGCAGTTCTGAGATAAGTTAGGCTCTCCAAACAACTCTCAGCATCTTCAGCAACCTTCAGTTCCTAGAATT
Source organism: Darevskia armeniaca (assembly GCA_034641395.1). Classification (NCBI taxonomy): domain Eukaryota; kingdom Metazoa; phylum Chordata; class Lepidosauria; order Squamata; family Lacertidae; genus Darevskia; species Darevskia armeniaca. The sequence goes on from JAWWNF010000347.1 coordinate 1,966,004, forward strand.
ATTTGTGGGAAGCTATGAATGTAAAAAGTGGGACCGTATTGCTTTAAATGTATAGAGCAGGAGGCACAATGGAGCTTCATTTAGGTTGGTAGGGATGAAATTCAATATGTCGCCTCAATTCGTTATTTTTTCACAATACATTAAGTACATTCAATGAATACAAATTACATTCCAACTCAAGTCTGGCAACATTATGGCTGAGATGGTCTACTTAAAATCAGGTTTCACAAGAGGGGCCGTGTCAATCAGTCACAGGCAGATGAGAACCTGCAGCACATTAAGATTTGCCTTTTTCTTTTTGGTGTCAGAGCTGTAATGGTCCATTCACACACGTGTGCCAACATTAACTATGATTTTCATTTATTACCTGATCTTCACCTCAAGGTCCCAGGGCATGTCCCAACAATTTAAAATAACATAATTAAAATCCAGTTTGAAACAAATAACTTTAACTATTTAAAACAAAATACCCTGCATTGAATGGGGTAGGACCACTAGATGATCCTCATGGTACCTTCCAACTCTACAAGTCTGTGATTCTGTAAAAATAATAGGGAAGGTCTTACATGCATGTATCTCAAGTGTTAAGAGGACAAGCCCCCACCTCCGTCATCAGAAGGAGGTGCCTTTGCAGGCGTCACTCCCGACCCGCCTGCTGGGCTGGGATTCAGCCCGTGGCGTCGGGATTGCCCGCCTGCGTCACCCTCAGACCGACCAACCAGGTCGGTCTGGGGGCGTGTCCTGCCCCCAGTTTAAGCCGGGAGCGGGCGGGAAATCCTCCTTTCCTCGCCCGCTCACCAGCTGTTAGGTTCACCCACCATCCCACCCATTTTCTTAGCCATTTGACCTTGCTATGGACTTCGGTTGGTTGCCTTGTTGACCAAGGAGCCTGGTAGTTCTTTTTCCCGGGTGGATTAGCCATGCGGGTTTTTTCACCTACCTCATAGCAAATCGTCACAACTTGGTTTGGCGGTTAGGCATTGGGAGAAGACGTCATAGATCGGAGAAGGGGAGGTAGCGCCATCACCTGCCCCTATCTTGAAGGGTATTCCGGTAAACGGATTCCGGGGGCGTGGCCATGTCCAAAGCCTAGGGAGGTTCGGGCCCAAGGCACGCCCCAACGGTGATCACAGGGGGGGTCCCATTCGATGTACATCAATGGGACTACCCACTGGGGATTAACCCTTCCCAGACTTCCAACACACGGGTTGGGGTCCGATATAGTCTGTTAGGGTCCAATGCCTAAGCCAATACCGCTCAACATCCGTAACCAATAAAGTTGTGGCCTTCACGCCCATTAAAATTCATATAATGTGTCTGTGTCTTTACTCAAGGGGAGGGAGGGACATAACCACGCAAGGTAAAGAGGTACATCTTCGGCACATGATGAAAAGTGTATAATGAAGGTGTCAGACACATGTCTGTGTAAAGACATTTTCACAGTTTAGGGGATGCCAGGTCATCTCCCCCCCCCCAAAAAATGGCCACCTCTGCCAATGTTAACACATGAGAGGGTCTACTGTGGTATGTTCTCAATATGCATGTGTGAAATTGTGGTGATATATTCCCTTTAAGATTAGTTTGCGGGTTGTATGGGAATTTGTTAGGATTCCTGGAAGAATGAGCCTAAACACAGATGCCTCTCATTATGGCCTCAAGGCCAGTGTCAGATAGTAATCAAAGACATGTAATTGGAGAAGGTGCTGAATTAATTGGGTGGAAGGGGTGAACAGCAATAGTCAGCATTTTCTTAAAACCTGGGTTGGGGCAAGCATACAAAATTGTTATCATGAATAGTCAGCTCCTGTTCGGACTTTACAGGGTATTTTGCTTTGTTGCTAAGCCTGCTAAGATTTATGCATAAGTGTTTCTGTTGGCTAGGTAGATAAGATAGTTTCGTTATTTTTTAGCCTCTTAATTTGTGTAATTGTTCAAAGCTTTTCCTTTTACAGAGTTTTGTTTTTAATAAAGTTTCTTGTGTATTTTTATGGAAATCGGTCCCGCTTGAGTTTCTGAACCTTCCAATCTTGACTGCACTTTTTGGAAAGGGTCATTCATCACAGAAATAGCCTAAAGATGATGGGTTACTTTAAAAAAATGAAAAGCAAAAAGTCTGCAGCAAATGCCTTCCTCTTTTTGTACAGTTCTCCTTTGTTTTGTCTCACTGTGGTCACTTCGGGCACAGTAATACGTGGCTGTGTCTGCAGCTGTCAGGGACCTCAGTTCAAGATAATACTCATTCCTGGAGGTATCAGCAGAGATTGTGATCCGTCCTTGAACAGATGGGGCATAGTCTATTTGCCATTTGGATTCATACCAATCTATTCCTCCAAGCCATTCCAGTCCTTTCCCTGGAGATTGGCGGATCCAATCCCACAAGTTGCTGCTAACAGAATCACCACTAATAGCACAGGTTAGTCTGAAGGATCCTCCAGGCTTTGCTGTTCTTGGCCCAGATTCCATGAGCTGAACACTGGAGTGAACATCTAAAGTCAATGACAAGGTATTTTTGTTAATGACTGACAATTGATTCCAATACATTTCATTCTTCACATTTACCTGGTAGATACTCACACAGTGGAGCTGTTAATAAGGAAAGAAAAAGAAAAGGGAGCTTCATGGTGTGTAATAAGAGAAACTGTTTCCTCTTATGTGGTGATTGTTAGTCTACAGCCAACTGTAAAAATAATAATGGTGTGTTTAGGTACTTAAAAGGAAATTTACTAATGCAATGGATTTGCATGTGATTTTCATCATGCTGAAGATGCCAGTTTAAAAGAGACAGCCCTCCCAAGGGTTTGAGAGATACTAGTAGTTTTCTCAAAAGAATCGGGCTGCATCAGCAAGCCAGTGCTTTTGAGTTCTTCCCCCATCCCCAATTTTATGCAATGTTTTGTGCTTTTAATTTTTGTAAGTCAGTTGAAGACATCTTCTGTGTCATGTGATTAATGGTAATAGTCAGTGCTTTTTTTTTTCCTGGGGGGACGCAGGGTATGCAGACCCCTAAACATTTTGTAAATCTAAGTTTGGCCTCATTGAAGAGGCAGTATTTAAATATGAAGAGGAAACTTTTTTTTTAATAGAAAAAAAGCATTGGTAATAGTCCTGCTTAGAGTAGACTCATGGAAATGAAGAAGCCCAAGTTGGCCATGTCCATTAACTTCATTGGATCTACATTGAGTAAGATTATTGTTAGGTCATACAACCAGTTATTTACAATGACAGCATTGTTGTTGTTTTTTGCCATTGCTTCTTCAGCAGTGAAAACATTGGAGGACCTTTTATGGGCTGTCAATCTCTTGCTGCCACCTTCATCCCTGAATGCCCCAGAGAGCCAGTGTGGTGTGGTGGTTAAGAGCGGTAGACTTGTAATCTGGGGAACCGAGTTCGCGTCTCCGCTCCTCCACATGCAGCTGCTGGGTGACCTTGGGCTAGTCACACTTCTTTGAAGCCTCTCAGCCCCACTCACCTCACAGAGTGTTTGTTGTGGGGCAGGAAGGGAAAGGAGAATGTTAGGTACTTTGAGACTCCTTCGGGTAGTGATAAAGCGGGATATCAAATCTAGACAGTCCATCATTCTGAAGAATTCTGAGGGAAGGCGAAATGACAGCTGCCACAAAAACCGTGACTACCATTTATTTTCCCACAGTGTTGTTTTTTTTATTTCCCCCCATGAAATTTATTGAATCTTTCACCATACAATATAACAAAAAACAAACTTATCTAAATAAAAAAGCAAAGAGAAAGAGAGAGAGAAGAAAGTGCCAAGTCCTCTCTCAAAGGTAAATCTTAATCCTTGTCTCACACAGAAGGGAGTGGACCCTGCCAGTTCTCACCTGGGAGCTCCCCTTTCTTCTCCCAGTCTCCCACCCTGGGAGATCTTCCCTTCCCTGCCTCGCACAAAGGATCCTTCAGCAGCCAGCCATCACCTGTATGTGCATACAATTCCCCCAGTAACCCAGAGTAGTGGACACACAAAGAAACAAACAGGAGGATTTATTTACAATTAAGCAGTGTATAAACTTTTTACTTTACATTCAACAAACTGTCACATTTCTCTTGACTGTTGTGAGAGCAGAAGGATTCTGGACTTCTTTGAACCTTGGCCTGATCCATCAGCTGGGCTCTTCTTATGTTTTTCTTATCTCTTCATGGGAAATGCAGGACACACACTGACATCTATCCCACAGTTCAAAATGTTATTCTGTGGACGTTTTCCAGATCTGTCTTCCAATGAGGTTCAAACCCTCGTCCCTCTTTTTAGAAATCAGATGGTGATGACATCCCACCATATTTTATGTTTTGCAGCTGAACTCTGCTGGGCTACATGCGTCTGTGCTGCATACATTTGCTTGTGGTTTGCCTCCTGCTTTTGCTGTGTGTCTGCTTCCCCCTTGCCATGAACAGAAAAAGTGCAATCAAGAAGACTGAAGATTTTGTCTGCTGACTGCTAGCTTTTCAGTCACTGTGTCTCTAGCACAGTAGTACAAGCCTGAATCTTCCACCTTCAAACCACTCATCTGCAAGTAGAGTGTGCTGATGGAGTTGTCCCTGGAGATAGTAAATCGACCCTTCACTGAGTCAGCATAGTATTTAGTAGTGGTAGCAATAAAGGCAATCCATTCCAATCCCTTTCCAGGAGCCTGTCGCACCCAGTTCATGTTGTAGCTGCTGAAGGTGAACCCAGAGGTTCGGCAGGTGAGGCGGAGGGACTCTCCTGGCCTTTTTACGCCCCCTCCAGATTCTTCCAGTTGAATCTCTGATTGGACATCTAGAAAGAAAGAGATGCTATAAATTCTGCTTCAGATTAATAATATCTGAACCTGTAGCCCTCTAGTTGTTGATGGACTTCCATCACCCCCAGTGAGGAATGCCAGCAGTCCAGAATAATGGGAGTTGCAGCAGACTAATGAAATCTGAAGGGTCACAGTTTCCCTGTCCCTGCATCAACCCCTAGAACATACCGATCTTTTGCATGCTAACTGCATCTAATGGATAATTACCTCTGATGGCTGCTGAAAATAAAGCAAAATAAATCCACAGAAGCATTTCGTCCTGGTGATGTTTTGAGGCAAATTAAGAAGAAACTTGACACTGGGTAACAGGGTTGTGAATCTCTATATGTGTATCTCTTATAGGCAGGGACTGATTTATAGAGGAAGCTAGCCCACATTTACATAAAGCTCAGGATAAAAGAGCAACACAGGCCTTTGGCAATCCAAGTCTCTCCAGCTTTCATGATTGAGTAGAGATGATTGGCCATCGCTTGCTGTTTCCATGAGATGGCATTGGGCAGTAATTATTATTTCCATGTATATGATTGAAAATCAGGTTTAGGTTAAAATTTACTTGGAATAAAAGCACATTAGGTCTGCAATTGAAGAATCTATCTCTATATCTGGCTTGAATAGCTTTCAGGTAAATTTATCTTGGTCAGTCCAACACAAACCGAGATGCCTGAAATGGAAAGATGACATACAAGCAAGTCAACAGGCACAGGACCTTGTTCCAATTCCCATTTCTTGATGAAGAGGTTTTCTCAATGTATACACTAATTCCACTTTAGTCTATTGCTCCTGGCGCAGGTAAGAAGGGGAGAAGTGGAGAGGTTTGGACCATGGGAAGCCAAACTCTTCAACAGAGATGGGGAACCTCAGGTCCAAGGGTCAAACATGGCATGCCAAGCTTCTTTGTCCCATGCACTCTTCCCATGCCAACACACCCTCTCCCTGGGCCATGCCCCTCCCAGGCCTTGCTTCACATCTCCATTGCGTGTCTTTGTCTGGATGGATTGTGTTTTCCCATGTGGCCTGCAGGACCTTGTCACTTCTAGGTCTGGCCCATCAGCCAGATCCACTTCCCTCCGCACAGGATGATCTACCACTTGGGATAACATGGGGATGCTCTGCATGATATATTTGGAGAATCTTTATTCAAAAGAACAGCAAAAGAACAGTCACCATGCCTTTTCCTAACTTGTTTATGGACATTTGACAATAAATAGTTAATTTCTTAATCTGGAAATTCCTTGTCTGACAATGCCAGGATGGGGAAATTAAATGAACCTTATCCAATAGCTAAAGTGGGATTCAAAGGTCAGTGTGGAGGGGAAAGGGTGGGTGCAGACCCCTGGAGACTCCAGAGAGTAACAGCTGCCATTTCCTCCCAAGGGGTGGGAGACCAACAGTGCCTCCTATTCACCAAGAGGCAACTGTAGGGGCAACATTTATGTAAGAGGGGTGGTGGCAGCAGGCTTCCAAGGAAGAGCCAGATCCAGCCACCAAGGAGTCTGTCTCAGCCACAGATGCCACCGTGGCGGCAAGAGCAAGTGACGCATTCCTTGAAGGCTGGATCTGCAGCCCCTGTTGATCCTACAGAGGCAGCGACCTCACCTTTGCCTCATAGATGGGCCAACACTGGCAGGTTGTAACCCTATGGGAATAAATTCTGTGAAGATACAGAAATGAAACCATTATTTATGCTGTGGAATGAGAATGTACTTTGCATGTCCACAATAACTTGGTAGGAGGCAAATAAAACTGGGAGAACCCTACTGATTTCTTTGCTCCCAGGGGCGTGGGGGTTAGGATAATATGTTTGGGGGCTAGGATAAGTGGTTTCTGCCACCTTTGGGGTTGGATGGGGAACCAATATAGAGAGACTGGAAAGCATGTGAAATATACTCGGAGTCGAGTGTGAATTTCATGCTCTTTATTCAACTCATAGTAGCAAAGAATGCAACTTTCCCCAAAGCGTCAGCTATATATACATTATTTACACAACGAGCCTCGCATGATTGGCTGATTCCGGGCTACTCCTGTAGGCCAATCAGGTTGTGGATTCACTTCCTCCTGAAGCCTGATTGGCTGCTCCTACAGGCCAATCAGGTCGCTGATTCACTTCCACCTGGAGCTGGATTGGGTGGCTCCTGCAGACCAATCAGACTGCTGCATTCTGGATCCTATTGTTCTAGGATTCAGCTCAGTACATAACAGTATGTATTTACTTGTGGTTTATTCAGTACAATCATTTGAACGGAAAGCTCTTCAGTGCCACATGCAGTCTTTTAATTTAGCACACAAATGTTTTTGTCTGAGCTGGAGTTCAATTTCCACCACTGTGTGTCTGGCACAGTAATACACAGCCGTGTCTTCTTGCTTGAGGCTGTTCATTTGAAGATAAAGGTTGGTGCTGTCCTTGGAGGCAGTGAAACGCCCTTGGATGGTTGGGGAGTAGTTATTGCTGGATGATGAATAATAGTAAAGCAGCCATTCCAGCCCTTTCCCCGGAGACTGCCGGACCCAGTGCATGGTATAGCTGCTAAGATCAAAACCTCTCGTGGCACAGGTTAACCTCACAGATTCTCCAGGCTTTTTCATTTCTGGCCCTGACTGAGTGAGGACAACCTGTGAACTGACCCCTGCAGAGAGAAGAGACACGCTGCTTAACTGTCTGCATTTAGAAGCAAACACACAAAAACAAGTATGTCAAGAGTGACCCAATGTGGAAACTCCCCACACCACTAGTACATATGATAAAGATACAAAGAATTGACTTACATGGCAACGTGCTTATAATCATGATGAAATGTAGTAGCCACAACATTTTAAAAATTATAATGGGAGAGTTGAGGACTCAAAGAAATTACTGAAGCAGATCTACTGAGCTTTGATTCAGTCTGCGGGATCTGGTGTTTACCTTTAAAGATGAAATGAAAGATTTTGGTTTTGCATATTTTAGGCGGGCCTGGAAACATCTGATATAAAAGGGATGAGCCGTACTGGACCTCAACTTCAGTATTTTCTTGTTCAGTTGAAATTTCACCCGTTGGACCTAGGATAGGGCCTTGGGCCAGGAAAACCTGTCTCCAAATCCTGGCTTGTTTGTGTTGTGACTTTGCTGCAGATGGTTTATTTTCCCCTCCATTTACATCATCACCTCAATGCATGAGTCCTCTGAGTTGGCTTACAAAGAACACCATAAATAAACACAAAGAAAGCAAATCATTATTATATGTAAATAAAATGATGGCCAATTAATTTACAATGAAAGCACCCATTGAAATGCAAATCTGAGAAGTTAAGGTTATAAAATGTAAGTTATTTATAATATCTGGTTGCATATGATGCCTATTAATAGCACCAAGGTACCAAGGAGTCTGTCTCAGCCACAGATGCCACCATGGCGGGACAGCAGGTGATGCATTCCTTGAAGGCTGGATCTGCAGCCCCTGTTGATCCTACAGACACAGGCAGCGACCTCACCTTTGCCTCATAGATGGGCCAACACTAGACAGTTGTAACCATTTGGGAATAAATTCTGTGAAAATTCAGAAATTAAACCATTATTTATGCTGTGGAATGAGAATGCACTTTGCATGTCCACAATAGCTTGCTGGGAGGCAAATAAAACTGGGAGAACCCTACTGAGTTATTTGCTCCCAGGGGCGTGGGAGTTAGGATAATGTGTTTGGGGGTTGAATGGGGAACCAATATAGAGAGACTGGAAAGCATGTATTTACTTGTGATTTATTCAGTACAGTCATTTGAACTGAAAGCTCTTCAGTGCCACCTGCAGTCTTTTAATTTAACACACAAAGGTTTTTGTCTGAGCTCGAGTTCAGTTTCCACCACTGTGTCTCTGGCACAGTAATACACAGCCGTGTCTTCTTGCTTGAGGCTGTTCATCTGAAGATAATGGTTGGTGCTGTCCTTGGAGGCAGTGAAACGCCCTTGGATGGTTGGGGAGTAGTAATTGCTGGATGATGAAAAATAGTAAAGCAGCCATTCCAGCCCTTTCCCCGGAGACTGCCGGACCCAGTGCATGGTATAGCTGCTAAGATCAAAACCTCTCGTGGCACAGGTTAACCTCACAGATTCTCCAGGCTTTTTCATTTCTGGGCCTGACTGAGTGAGGACAACCTGTGAACTGACCCCTGCAGAGAGAAGAGACACGCTGCTTAACTGTGTGCATTTTGAATCAAACACACAAAAATCAACAACTCTGGAATAAATGAATGACCCAATGTGGAAATAACTCCCCACCCACCCCCAAGTATATACAATAAAGATTTTAAAATGTGTGACTTACATGGCAACCTGCTTATAAAGACTAGGAAATTTAACAGCCACAGCATTTTAAAAAAGTATAATGGAAGTGTTGAGGACTCAAAGAAATTACTGAAGCAGATATTTGATTCAGTCTGAGGGGGCTGGTGTCAACCTTTAAAGGTGAAATGAAAGCTTTTGGTTTTGCATATTTTGGGCGGGCCTGGAAACATCTGATATAAAAGAGATGAGCTGTACTGGACCTCAACTATAGGATTTCCTGGTTCAGCTGAAATTTCACCCACTGGACCTAGGATAGGGCCTTGGACCAGGAGAACCTGTCTCCAAATCCTGGCTTGTTCATGTTGTGACTTTGCTGCAGATCGTTTATTTTCCCCTCCATTTACATCATCACCTCAATGCATGAGTCCTCTTACTTGGCTCACAAAGCACACCATACCTGTAAATAAACACAAAGAAAGCAAATCATTATTATACGTAAAAAATTGATAGCAATTTAATTTAAAATGAAAACACCCATTGAAATGCAAATCTGAGAAGTTAAGGTTATAAAATGTAAGTTATTTATAATATCTGGTTGCATATGGTGCCTATTAATGGGATGGCAACTCCATAACTGGGGCACCAATACCAGAAAAAGACCATCTCCCTTTTGGTTATCCATTTCACTTCATTTGTTGGAGAACAAACTAGTGGTTGAACAGTTGATTCTGTCTCACTTCAGTCTCACGGACACTGCATCATATGTCCATTGAGTTCTAGTGCATCCCGATTCACCACACCGCATCCATTCATTTCCACTGTACGTATTTGGGACACATTTTGGGCACATTCCCCCCCTCCAATAACACACACACTTCTCAGATCTGAAAATTCGATTCCAATCCACAAGCAAGTACCAGTGTGCTGTCAAAAAAAGTAGACTGAAATAAATCCTCCCCAGTTCGTGGCTTACAGAGCAAAATATGAATTAGCCAGAGACCCAGAAAGCATCACATCCATATCTCGTTTAGGAGGAAGACAATGTCCCTGGACCGTATAACTCAAAGAGTAGGTGCAGTTAGCACAGCACAGTTGAAGTTGTCACAATTCAAGGAAATATCCCCTGGGTATATGAAAATGGTATTTAGCTATAGAGCAAGATTGTGACAGCAAGGACAGGGACCATCTTGTTAGGTCTCACTGAAAATTTGGAACGGGCACTTATATTCTCTTCTGAGTGAAAAACAGCTTGGGAATGGAAAGAATGTGAGAAGAAAGAAAGAAAGGGAGAAAGAAAGAAAGAAAGAAAGAAAGAAAGAAAGAAAGAAAGAAAGAAAGAAAGAAAGAAAGAACAACCCTTAGATGAAGAGATAACGTGGTTCAGGAGAGGGCCAGATGAAAGGGAAACATTAAAGGTTCACAGTCTACATTCATTTACTTCAAAAAAGCAGTTCCTAGACATCTGCTTCCTCTGGTGAAAGGAGATGTCCCTCTAGTATCTCTTCTACTTGCGGTTTTGTGGTTTTTCTGAGTTTCAAGACACCTGTGGTTCTGCGGTTTTCCTCAGTTCCCACCACCATGGAACAAGAGCACCACCAGCAGCAAGTCATTGGCTTAACTTACAAAGCAGAAGGTTTCTTCTTCTTTTGCTGGTTCTTTAGGAGTCCTGGCTGCATTGCCATCACAGTGCACCACTGGTGCAGCAATTAATGGTTGCAACACTAAATTGCCTCGTTTGGGGCTGATCATTTGTTGATCGAAGTTGAAGCCATCCTTTGAAGTGTTGAGTTGCCCTTGGCTTGTGGGTGAAGAAGATCCACTGCTTTCTTCCATTGTGAATACTATGGATGGAGGTTCCTTACTGGAGCAAAGGATTAAAGCCGCCCTCCTCCCACAACCCTGACCAGATCTTACTCCCCCCAGGCTGGCCATTTATTTACTTAAACATCAACTATTCAGGGCAAACCATGGGAAACCCATTACGTATGTCTGGATTAGACCCAAGGTACAATTTCATCACAGAGTTGATCCTGAGATGTTCTCACTGGTAGTAACTGGCCAGAGGTCTTTTCTGTCACTTGCTATCTGTTTCTTTTAATGGATTAAACTTGGAAGTTCCTGCATGCAAAACACATTCTCTGTCTCTCTGTATGCCTATGATCACTCATGGAAGCTACAGGTTCCAGCAAGATCTGAACTCAAGATCAGTGGCTTCAAAGTCCGCATTGCTAATCACAGGGCTCACCACCCCAGTAAGTATTTCAGATAAAATAAGCCCCATCCAAAGTGCTACCCCCTAAAGGAAAAAGTTGCAGTAGTGACACTTGACTTTGATCTGAGAGTAATGAGATCACATGGGAGTTATAGTTCAGGGGTCACAAGTTTCCTAATGTTAAATGGACTTCGTATACAACATCTTTCTTTGCTCCTGTGATATGATACATTCTAAGGCATATTTGAGGTTATTTCCCCATTGTTTGCTTTTCAGAACAGAGCACTCTACTGTCATTAATGAATTTGAAGGGAGAGGAAATGAATAGGCGGGGGGGGGGAACAGGGCTATTTCAAGCATGTGCAACACTGAAGCCTGCTTCTCAGCTGGGGTGGTTTTTGTGCTGCCTCGGAGTTGGGTTGTCTCACTGTGTCTCGCACAATAGTACATGGCAGAGTCTTCAGGCTTCAGGGCCCTCAGTTGCAGGGAGACCTGGTTTTTTGAGATGTCCCTTGTGATGGTGATATGGTTTTGGAGAGCAGAGTTATAGTTATTGCTTCCATCATACCTCATTCGTCCAGTCCACTCCAGCCCTTTTCCAGGAGGCTGACGGACCCAGTGCACACTATTGCTTGTTAGAGAAAATCCAGACACTGTACAGGTCAGCTGCAGAGTCTCTCCAGGTCTTTTCAGCCCATTGCCGGACTGTGTGAGGGTAATCTGTGAGGTACTGTTTGCATTTATCAGAAAAGAATAGAAGAAGACAAAAATAAATAAGAAACACAATGATATTACACACAAAGTACCCCTTCTTAAGAGGAAATGGGAAACTTTCTTACATGCAGGGAATATCATTAGGAAACCAATCAAAAGATTCCTCTCCATGACTTGTATGGTTTCAGGACCAGAAGAAGATCTGGATGCTGCCGGAAACCTTGAATTTGATATCTTTGACCTGCATGCCCTCTTTAAAGAAGGCCGTACCAGAAACCCATTTGCATGTTGTCCTGGCTGCTTCTAATAAAAGAGAACTGAAGGCTGAAAGAAGATGCAATAATAGAGTAGCTAAGAATGAATGTCAGAATCCTACCTTCTGTGCTTGCCCATCATGTTTTCTGAAAACAGGGGTGTGACCTGATGCCATCTTGCCCAGAGTTTCTCTGGCTTTGGGAGTGAACAGAAATTACAATGCAGTACAGTGGTACCTCGGGTTAAGTACTTAATTCGTTCTGGAGGTCCATTCTTAACCTGAAGTGTACTTAACCTGAAGCACCACTTTAGCTAATGGGACCTCCCGCTGCCACTGCACCACCAGAGCACGATTTCTGTTCTTAGTGGAGTTCTTAACCTGAAGCGTACTTAACCCGAGGTACCACTGTACTTAAGGCACTCAAACTTTAATTGAGAAATGGAGTTATTTAGAATAGCATTGGTCCAGTCTAGGGTGGGGAACATTTTTTAAGGTCAAGGGGCATTGCCTTTGGACAACCTGCCGTGAGTCAGGTGGCAGTGTTGTTGGGCAGGTTCAGCAGCAAATGTTTGTGAAACAGTCATTGCAAATCCCCTCCCCCTAATATTGGCTCCCTGCTGTTGGGGATGTGAAAGTGATTACTACCTTCTGTCCTGAAGCCATTTTGGTTCACTCTAAATAATGTCCTTGTGCAGATGGTTCTCTAGCTGTACTGGTGTGTCAAAGGGGCAAACAGGCTCCATAGCAGATAAGTAGACCATCTACTTCGAGATGGATTCATCTGTAAATTTCAGTTTACCCCAGTTGCTCCTATTCCCATTCAGTTCACCACATTTCTGCGTCAGTTAAAACTTCACATTAAAATTCATCTGCACTTTCATGACCATAAAAATGTTGAAATTATTTAATATTACATAAAATGGTTTATAATGGTGTGTGAACGGTATTTTTAAGTTACTGTGATAAATGTACGAACACGTGATGAAGGCTTGTACTTTCCAATTGCAAATATTCGGGGAAGGTGCTAGTTTTTGTGACTGAGCGACGGGTCTTTGGATAAAATTTCGGAGTGTTTACTTATATTAAGGAAGTAGCCCACGCCATGGATTCCCGAACCCAGAAAATGAATCTTACCTATATTTTAGCACTCTGCTTTCCAAGCATTTATTAAATTTAAGAACTGTGGGGGATATGCCCCCCCCCAAAAAAACTTATAACAATATAAATATTTTCACAGAGAGACAGTGATTAATTGATGATCATTCCTATGCTGCTTTTCCCTAGATCCGCTTCGCTCTATTGGAAACCTCATACGACCTAAGAACTTCATATATTTCCACATTTAGAGGAGAAATCCTAGACACCTGCTTCCTTTGGGAAATGAAACTTCATTCTTCACAAACTCTTCACATTGTGGTTTCACCTCATCACTGCATTTTTCTTAATACTTGTGTTGTTGAACGTGTATGCCCCCTATGGGATTTCTCTCTCCTGAGCTTACATAATGGAATGGTTTTTGCCAGACCCAAGACTAGCTTTTCATCACTGTGAGCCTTTGGCACAGTAATATGTGGCTGTGTCTTCTTGTTTCAGGTTCTTCATGTGCAGATATAAGATGGTGCTGTCCTTGGAGGCAGTGAACCGCCCTTGGATGGTTGGGGAGTAATAATTGGTACCAGTTGAAGAGTAATAGTATATCAGCCATTCCAGCCCTTTCCCTGGAGATTGACGGAGCCAGTGCGTGTCAGCGCTGCTAAGATCAAATCCGGCTGTGGAACAGGTGAGACTCACGGATTCTCCAGGCTTTTTCAATTCTGGGCCTGACTGAGTGAGAACAACCTCTGAATTGGCCCCTGAAAAGAGAGGAGGCACACAAAGTAGATTTATAAATAAATATAGAGTGGATGTTTTCATGGAGTGCACTTAGCTAGATTGAATGCTTCCAAAAGATAATGATTTGTTCAAAAATAACTTTTGAAGAATTACTTACAAGCAATCCCAGTTATGAAGAGAAGGGAATTCAATAGCAAGAACATTGTGAACAGAGAGATGAGGAACCCCACTTATGGTTGAAGCAGGCTCAAGGAGATCTTTCGTTTCTCCGGAGGAGGAGAAAAGTTAGCCATTTAAAAGCAAATGAGAGTGTTTGATTTTTGCATATGCTGGGCAGGAATGGGCAGAACTTAGACAAAAAGGGAGACTCTCATCAGGGCAGGGAGTGGAGTGAAGTAATATAAGCTAAGGAGCCCAAAGAGTGAATTCCAAATGGTCTTCAACCATCAGTAATACATATGACGTTTACGTTACTGTAAAATTTCCTGGGGAAGTTTACGTGAAATGAATGGAGCCCTTGTTTATTTTAATAAACTCTTTGTTTGTGTCTCTGTGTGGGAATTGTGTCTATTGCATCCTGATTCACCCTATCCATTCTGTTCCACTGAATGTATTTAGGACACATTTTGGGCAAATTCTACCCCAATAAAACACACAGTTCTCAGTGCTCTTAAATGCATTCAACAGTAATATGTGTGGTTTCTCCCCTACCAGAGATCCTGCCCGTCCCCATAGATCACATACACCTGATGACAAAGGAGCACTTTTCTACTTATGCATCCTAGCAACTAGTATTTAGAGCCATACTTTTACCGATACTGGAGGCACAACATGGCCAGCATGGGTTGTTGACATAAATGCATCTAATGTTCCTTGAAAGCCACCAAAATTGTGTTCACCATGATGTCAGAACTCTGCCAAAGTGCATTGGATTGTAGCTGCAGAAAACCACTGAATTCTCAGACATAAATGTTGGCAGAGTAACCGGCTATGTGTTTACTACAAGAGACACACATGCAGTGTACAGGAACAAGGGATGTGTTGGGCTGGATGGCCGATAGCAAGATTTCTAACTGCTTGTGCACTTAGAGATTTTCATGACTGATGAGTTGTGATTTGGAAGGGAATTTTATGCCTCCCAGCCCTTCAGACTCATAAATACAGTATCTGGCTCCTCCTATTTCACAGAAGTATAGGAGGCTCCACGTGTTCTCTGTCCTCCCTATGTTTTACAAGGCCACTCAGTCATGTGGTGATGTGGCAGTGTCTCAATTATCAAGGCGACTAGATTGCCACCAACCAGCCCTATGAACCAACAGTATCATTTTCCTCATTGCATAATGCTGAGTGTTGACTTCTGCATAGATTACCACAGCATCCCATAGGACCACCCACTTCTATCACACAGCTATTGAACATTCATGTTTTTTATTTAAATGAAGAAATCAGTAGTCAAATTGATTATATACCGGTATTTGGCTTCTTTAGTATTTGTTGTTGTTGCTGCTGTTGTTGCTGATGATGCCTCAAGTTTCCTCCAAATAGCTCAAGGGTGCATGCAGGGTTCTTCCTTGCCCTGTTATATCCTCAAACAACCCTATGTGGTTGTTTAGGCTCAGAGACTGACCTAAACAGCACCCAGTGCACATTCTTAACACCCACAATACACTGGATGTGAAGATTTCTGGACTAGGGTTTGAGTCAACAACATCTGCTCTGAAACACCATCAGCATTTCCTCTGAGTATTACAAGATCTGTGCCAACGATATGATTTGCTTGATCACCCAACGGAAATCCCAACAGCTTTTACAACCCTTAGAAGACACCAGATTTTTTCTCTTTATACTGGGTTTTTGTGTAAACTCAGATTCACTTTCCACCACTGTGTTCTCTAGCACAATAATACATGCCGGTATCTTCAGCTTTCAGACCAGTCATATGTAGATAGATCAGCCCCTTGGAACTGTCTGTGGAGATTGTGAACCGTCCTTTAGCAGAATCTGCATAATAAGTGGTGCCCGTATTAATTTGTGAGAGCCATTTGAGTCCCTTTCCAGGAGGTTGATGGACCCAGTGCATCCAGTAGCTGTCTATGTTGAATCCTGATGTTGTACATGTCAGTCGAAGGGACTCTCCAGGTCTTTTCACATCCCCTCCAGATTCCACCAGAGAAATATCTGCATGGACACCTGGAAAGAGAGAGAGAGATTGAATTGCCAACCTTATATATGGACTGTAGCTTATAAAGGGTCCTGATAAATCACACCAACTGCATTCCAGCCAAAGGGATTAAGTACCTTTGAAAATGAGGAAGCTAAATATGAAATGTATCCACAAAATCATTTCGACTGGATTGTTTGGATGGAAAGCTGGTGTCTGTCTAACAGGAAGAGGATACTTCCACAAACTCAGCTGGAACCCACAGCAAGAGGATGGCTCAGGTTTAAAGCATGGACTGTTCCATTATTTGCATATACTCCTCTATATATAATATTTCCCAGAGGAACTTTGTCAGTTGAAATGCTTCTCAGGCCTTAATGCCTTTGTTTCCATTTGCCTCTATACCACATTGCTTTTGTCATTTTATAAGCAGAACTTTTGGTCTGACATATTTTGCCCCAACATTAAGGACACATTATTTATATATTTTTATTCTATATTATCAATATTATAGGATCTCTCCTCTGATTTTTTTATGCCCTCCAATGCTTGTTGAAAAGCAAACAACAGAAGTCCTAAATTATAATAGAATATCCTTTTTAAAATGCCAATGAATCAGGCAATAAAATTGTAAGAAAATGAAATACAGGAGGTAGAAATAGATGATGAAAACAGTGATAATGGTATTAATATTTCAAAATGAAAAAAAATAAGAGAATACCAAAATATGGAGTCAAATGTACATAAGAAGTTTATAATGTGTCAGGGAAGAGCCAGAATGCGCTACTTCGTCCTGAAGCAGAACGGGGGGCGGAGAGTAGTCAGGCGGAGCAGGGGGTCAGAGATGGTGAGGAGCCCTCTAACCCACCAGAGCCGGGAGAAGGAAGTTCAGACTCAGAAGGGGGGAGAGCATTCACATCAGCACAGGCAAGGAGAGAAATGAAACATAAAAATCAAAGACCTCTGGCGCGGTTTCCACGCCTACTTTGTTGGCGCCGGAATTGAAAGAAGCCACTCCCTGAATCTGACTCGACAGGTTCGGACACATGATTTTGAACTGTAGCTCTTCTTTTGTATATATGTAATAAAGACTGCAAATATCACGCTGAGTGTACTGGAGTGTTACTGCCGAGAGGGAACACCACCTTGACATAACTTGATCTTTTGCAATGAAAAGTTATTTTGGTTTCCGTTTGTAGTAGTAGTAGTAGTAGTAGTAGTAAACTTTAATACGGTCAAAGACCAGCAATAATAATACAATTCAATTCATAAGTAGGATTTCTATCTCTTATATAATATTAAATATTTCACAGTTTTAAAATTGACTGTTAAAAACATGGCTATTAAAAATTAAGTCTCCGTCGCCTCTCCATCTGCTATGGATTGACTGGAATCATTATCTTTAGTGGTTGCTTTCATCCTAGCTTGTCTTATTCTTGTCGCCAAGTAGCAATACTTAACTACAGCCCTAGTAGTCTCTATGTTTGTGTCAGCTAGCAGATAGTTGGTATAAGCTTCTTCTGATCAACCGGGTAGTATAACTAGGAGCGGTTCAATTAGCTCTTTTCTCGCCTCTCGGTATAATGCGCAGTGTAGCAGGACATGCCCTATAGTTTCAATCTCTTTGTTGTTACATGGGCATAATCTTTGATCAAGGGGAGTCTTGTTGCACCTACCAGTTAATAGCGCTGAGGGGAAAATGTTGAAGCGGGCCCTAGAGATTGCCCAGCGATGTTTAGGATTATCAACCAACTTAAGGTAATTTGCCAAATAACTTTTTCGGTGGACATATAAAAGTTTGTAATTTGTTGAAAGCCTAGTTAAGTCATTTTGCAGTTCATTGTCGGTGATTCTTTCCTTGATTAGGTTTTTTGCCCTCCCCAATTCCAGACTTAGGAGGTGCTCTGCAGAGAGTCCGTATCGGGCCAACTCCCTAAGGATGCTCTTCTCCCAGCTTGATTGGAATTTATCACAGTGTATCAGGGGGAGAAGGCCGGATGTTGTCTTGGGTTTCCGTCTGTATATTCTTAAAGGTTGGCAAGTCAGTGGCAGATCTTGGCATCTCAGATCTCAGTGGTACCCTGCGTTACTCCAAAATCCAGCAACCCCCCCCCCCACCTCTCACCTTCCATTTGACATCATTGTTGTGGCACCTGCTTTAGAGCCCCAGAAGCTCTGCAGCCAGTGCAGCTGAACCTATCATGCTCCCCTAGATCTCTCTTTGTGTTTGTCTGGCTAAAACTGGTGATGTTCCATCTCTAAAAGCTCAGAGAAGCTAATGCCTTACAGACTTTTTATGTTGTCCCCACTCCACACACACTGTACAGTTTTATGATGTCTTATAATTATAATAGGTTTTTAATATATAATTTATTGTTGCAAGGAGAACTGATCAGTATTAGGCATAGGCAGGAATTGTATTTTTTTGGTGTTATATTCTTCCCAGCTATTGCACAAATGTGAGCTTTGACCTCCAATCTACACGCTAGCATCAGGAACAGTTGCTGTAGATTGTAGCATTATGATATCTATTGTGTGTGTCCTATTACTATAGGAATTCATTCTGAAAATAAATTGTAAATAAAATTATTATTTATTCTTTAGGACAAAATGTACTTAACCGCCCTAAGACCTCCGGGTATAGGGCAGTATATAAATTCAGTTAATGATGATGATGATGAAAATAATAACGCTTTGCACTCCCACAAGAACTTGTCTAGCAGGGAAATAAAGCCAGGATAACTCAATTGATTTATTTGATCCCAAGAGCTTTGGGGGCTAGGATAAGGAGTTTCTGCCACCTTTGTGGATAGATCGGGAACTAATGTAGAGAGACTTGATATGTATTTATTTGCTTGTGGTCTATTCAGTACAATCATTTGAACTGAAAGCTCTTCAGTGCCACCTGCAGTCTTTTAATTTAACATGAAATGGTTTTTGTCTCAGCTTGAGTTCAGTTTCCACCACTGTGTCTCTGGCACAGTAATACACAGCCGTGTCTTCTTGCTTGAGGCTGTTCATTTGAAGATAAAGGTTGGTGCTGTCCTTGGAGGCAGTGAAACGCCCTTGGATGGTTGGGGAGTAGTCATTGCTGGAAGGGCTGTGATAGTAAACCAGCCATTCCAGCCCTTTTCCCGGAGATTGCCGGACCCAGTTCATGCCATAGCTGCTAAGATCAAAACCTCTTGTGGCACAGGTTAACCTCACAGATTCTCCAGGCTTTTTCATTTCTGGGCCTGACTGAGTGAGGACAACCTGTGAACTAACCCCTGCAGATAGAAGAGACACGCTGCTTAACTGTGTGCAATTTAAAGCAAACACACAAAAAAGAGTATATCAAGAGTGACCCAATGTGGAAATAACTCCCCACACTACTAGTACATATTATAAAGATACAAAGAATTGACTTACATGGCAAGCTGCTTATAATCATGATGAAATGTAGTAGCCACAACATTTTAAAAATTATAATGGGAGAGTTGAGGACCTAAATAAATTTCTGAAGCAGATCCACTGAGCTTTGATTCAGTCTGAGGGATCTGGTGTTTACCTTTAAAGATGAAATGAAAGATTTTGGTTTTGCATATTTTGGGCAGGCCTGGAAACATCTGATATAAAAGAGATGAGCCGTACTGGACCTCAACTTCAGTATTTTCTTGTTCAGTTGAAATTTCCCCTCCTGGACCTAGGATAGGGCCTTGGGCCAGGAGAACTCTCCAAATCCTGGCTTGTTCATGTTGTGACTTTGCTGCAGATTGTTTATTTTCCCCTCCATTTACATCATCACCTCAATGCATGAGTCCTCTGAGTTGGCTTACAAAGCACACAAAGAAAGCAAATCATTATTATATGTAAAAAATGATGGCAATTTATTTAAAATGAAAGCACCCATTGAAATGCAAATCTGAGAAGCTAAGATTATAAAATGTATGTTATTTATAATATCTGGTTGCATATGGTGCCAATTAATGGGGTGGCAACTCCATAACTGGGGCATCAATACCAGAAAATGGCCATCTCCCTTTTGGTTATCCATTTCACTTCATTTGCTGGAGAACAAACTAATGGTTGGACAGTTGAGTCTGTCTCATTTCAGTCTCACGGACACTGCATCATAAGTCTATTGTGATCTATTACATCCATTCTGTTCCACTGTATGTATTTAGGACACATTTTGGGCAAATTCTACCCCAATAAAACACACAGTTCTCAGTGCTCTTAAATGCATTCAACAGTAATATGTGTGGTTTCTCCCCTACCAGAGATCCTGCCCGTCCCCATAGATCACATACACCTGACGACACAGGAGCACTATTCCACTTTTGCATCCTAGCAACTAGTATTTAGAGCCATACTTTTACCGATACTGGACGCACAACATGGCCAGCATGGATTGTTGACATGAATTCACCTAATGTTCCTTGAAAGCCAACAAAATTGTGGTCCCCCTGATGTCATAACTTTGCCAAAGTGCATTGGACTGTAGCTGCAGAAAACCACTGAATTCTGAGACATAAATGTTGGCAGAGTAACCGGCTGTGAGTTTACTACAAGGGACACACATGCAGTGTACAGGAACAAGGGATGTGTCTGGCTGGATGGCCGATAGCAAGATTTCAAACTGCTTGTGCACTTAGAGATTTTCATGACTGATGAGTCGTGATTTGGAAGGGAATTTTATGCCTCCCAGCCCTTCAGACCCAAAATACAGTATCTGGCTCCTCCTCTTTCACAGAAGTGTAGGAGACTCCACGTGTTCTCTGTCCTCCCAATGTGTTACAAGGCCACTCAGTCATGTGGTGATGTGGCAGTTTCTCCATCATCAAGGCTACTAGATTGCCACCAACCATTCCTATGAACCAACTGTATCATTTTCCCCATTGCATAATGCCGAATGTTGACTTCAGTGTAGATTACCACACCCACAGCATCCCACGGGACCACCCACTTCTACCACACAGCTATGGAATATTCGTGTATTTTATTTAAATGAAGAAATCAGTAGTCAAATTGATTATATATTTGGCTTCTATGGTATTATGTTGTTGTTCTTGTTGTTAATGATGATGATGATTATTATGTTGCCTCAAGTTTCCTCCAAACAGCTCAAGGTTGCATTCAGGGTTCTTCCTTGCCCTGTTATATCCTCAGAACAACCCTATTGGGTAGTTTAGGCTCAGAGATGAACCCAAGGTCACCCAGTACAAAATTTAAACACCCATACATTGCATGTGAAAAATTCTGGACTAGGGTTTGAGTCTACAACATCTGCTCTGAAACACCATCAGCATTTCCTCTGAGTATTACAAGATCTGTGCCAATGATATGATTTGCTTGATCACCCAACAGAAATCCCAACAGCTGTTACAACCCTTAGAAGACACCAGATTATTTCTCTTTATACTTGGTTTTTGTGTAAACTCACATTCACTTTCCACCACTGTGTTCTCTAGCACAATAATACATGCCGGTATCTTCAGCTTTCAGACCAGTCATATGTAGATAGATCAGCTTCTTGGAACTGTCTGTGGAGATTGTGAACCGTCCTTTAGCAGAATCTGCATAATTTGTGTTGCCCTTATTAATTCGTGAGAGCCATTTGAGTCCCTTTCCAGGAGCTTGATGGACCCAGTGCATCCAGTAGCTGTCTATGTTGAATCCTGATGTTGTACATGTCAGTCGAAGGGACTCTCCAGGTCTTTTCACATCCCCTCCAGATTCCACCAGAGAAATATCTGCATGGACACCTGGAAAGAGAGAGAGAGAGAGAGATTGAATTGCAAACCTTATATATGGACTTATAAACTCTTCCTGATAAATCACACCAACTGCATTCCAGCCAAAGGGATTAAGTACCTTTGAAAATGAAGAAGCTAAATATGAAATGTATCCACAAAATCATTTCTACTGGATTGTTTGGATGGAAAGCTGGTGTCTGTCTAACAGGATGAGGATACTTCCACAAACTCAGCTGGAACCCACAGCAAAAGGACGGCTCAGGTTTAAAGCGTGGACTATTCCATTATTTGCATATCCTCCTCTATATATAATATTTCCCAGAGGAGCTTTGTCAGTTGAAATGCTTCTGCCCCAAGGCCCTGAGCCACTCCCAAGAAATAACTTCACACTGACACCTAATTTAGTTTACATTATTGGGCAACATTTAGGCCACAACTTTATTGCATGCAGCAACAGTGAGTGGTATTGGCTTAGGCATTGGCAACGACTTTAACTGACTCCTGCCTCTCTGGCAGCAAGTCTGGAAGGGTAAACACCAAATGAGGGAACAACATCAATGTAAATATACTGAAGCTCACCCCAGGGTTCCTGTGGTCTTGGCATGGCCCTAGCCCCTCAAGCGGACTTCGGCCGAGATCCAGGACCCCCAGATTCCTTTAACAGAATACCCTTATTCATGGAGGGGCAGGTGATGGCCGCACCTCCCCTCCCAAACAGCTCCCCAAGCCAATGACTTACAAAGTTGTGACGATTGCTGAGGGGGTCAGCAAAAATCAAGTGGCTACAGCCAATCTGCCAAATGGAAAAATTCCTACCCAGCCACTGCTCCAAAGCAGGTGACCCAAACCGAAGCAAGGCCAAAGGAACACAGCCCAAAATTAGGGAAGAAGAACTTTTTATCATATGTGGTGGACCTGCCCGAGGACGAAAGCCTTCTGGGAAATGATATATAATGAAATTAAAAAAGTGTTGAAGAACACATTTATTAAAAAACCAGAGGCATTCCTACTTGGAATGGTCAACCACGAAATACCTAAGGAAGACCACACTTTCTTCATGTATGCCACAACAGCAGCAAGAATTTTGTTTGCAAAATATTGGAAAACTAATGATTTACCAAAGTTAGAGGAATGGCAGATGAAGATGATGGAATATATGGAACTTGCCGAACTGTCCGCGAAACTCCGAGACCAGAGGGAAGAGGCGGTGGAAGAAGAATGGAAGAAATTCAAGAAATATGTTAATAAGTGTTGTAAAATTAGTAATTAGATAAATTTGAAGTTAGATGTAATTGTTACAGTGTATTGTAAGATATGAGATTTTGGGAAATATGATGATTAACCATAGATTAAGATAGAATGGTAGTTTAAGATAAGGAAATATACTAGGAATAAGATTGGAGATACTAGAGATAATAGAAGTAAACTGAAAGATAATGATAAGTATCTGATAAGTTAATGTATGGAATAAGAAATGCGGTGGAGGAAGGCGGGGGAAGCCCACCCAACAAGTAATGAAAGAAGAAGGTGGAAAAAGTGTTAGAAATATTGTAAGGGTTGTGAGGTTTTGTTTTATGTGTTGTTTGTTTGTTATTTGATGATTATGATAAGGATTGATGAAATGTGATGATGAAATTGTTGTTTTATGTGTTAAAAAACCTAATAAAAATTATTTTAAAAAAAAATAGGGAAGAAGGGAGGGTATTCCGCAGCGCAAAGCAAGTGCCGTGGGCCACGTCGTGCTGCCGATTAAATGTTACGCTGACTTAGCTGCACCCCTTGGACCCTACCCATAAGTTGGGGGTGTCCTGAGGCCTGTGCGCAACCAGGACCCTCTCTGAGGAGGATTCCATTTCTCAGTGCTTCATGCTTTTGTTTCCATTTGCCTCTGTCTATACACAATGCCTTTGTCATTTTGTTAGCAGAACTTTTGGCCTGACATATTTTGCCCCAACATTAAGGACACATTATTTATATATTTTATTTGTTATTACCAATATTATAGGATCTGTCCAAATGAATTATAATAGAATATCCTTTTTAAAATGCCAATGAATCAGGCAATAAAATTTTAAGCAAACAAAAGACAGAAGGTAGAAATATATTATGAAAACAATGATAAAAGTATTCATATTTCTAAACGGAAAAATAAGGGACTTCTAAAATATGGAGTCACATGTATGTAAGTACGGTGGTACCTCGGGTTACAAACACCTCGGATTACAAACACTTCACGTTACAGACTCCGCTAAAACAGAAGTAGTACCTCGGGTTAAGAACTTTGCCCCAGGAAGGGAACAGAAATTGTGTTGCTGGCGGTGAGGTGCAGAGGCAGGCCCCATTAGCTAAAGTGGTACCTCAGGTTAAGAACGGTTTCAGGTTAAGAAAGGACCTCCAAAATGTTTTAAGTTCGTAACCAGAGGTACCACTGTAGTTTATAATGTGATCTTTTGCAATGAAATGTTGCTTTGGTTTGCACTTGTATATTCTTAAGGGTTGGCAAGTCAGTGGCGGATCTTGGCATCTCAAATTTCAGTGGTACCCTGCGTTACTCCAAAATCCGGCACCTTCCATTTGACATCATTGCTGTGGCGCCTGCTGTGGAGTCCCAGAAGCTCTGCCACTATTGTGGCAAAACCTGTCATATTCCCCTAGATCTCTCTTTGTGCGAGTCCTTTGGCTAAAACTGTTGATGTTCCATCTCTAAAGCTTCAGAGAAGCTAATGCCTTACAAACTTCTTATATTGCCCTTCCCCCACTGTACCGTTTAATGATGCCTTATTATTACAATTGGTTTTTTAATGTATATTTACCCTGTTTCCCCTTTTTTAATACGTAGTCATAAAGTAAGCCATGGCAGGGTTTTTTTACCTTTGTGAGAAGTAAGACGTACCCCAAAAGTAAGCCGTGGTGCCGCCACAGGGGGAGGCTGTACCGTACCATACTGACGTAATAAAAATAAGACATCCCCCCGAAAATAAGCCACCCTGTGTTTTTTTGAGGAAAAAAAATTATAAGACGGTGTCTTAAAAAGGGGGAAAGACGGTATTGTTGCAAGGAGAACTGATCAGTATTAGACATAGGCAGGAATAGTACTTTTTGGTGTCGCTTTCTTCCCAGCTATTGCACAAATGTGAGCTTTGACCTCCCATCTACACGCTAGCACCAGGAACAGTTGCTGTGGATTGTAGCATTGTGATATCTATTGACAGATTTGTGTTGTATCACTATGGGAATTTATTCTGAAAATAGACAGTAAATAATTTTTTTTTTTTTTTACTGTTTGGGATAATATTTACTTTGGGAAAAAATGTACTTAACTGCCCAGGAACCTTGGTGTATCAGGCAGTATATAAATTACAACAACAACAACAACAACAACAACAACAACAACAACAACGCTTTGCACTCCCACAAGGACTTGTCTAGGAGGGAAATAAAGCCAGGGTAACTCAATTGATTTATTTGATCCCAAGAGCTTTGGAGGCTAGGATAAGGAGTTTCTGCCACCTTTGTGGATAGATGGGGAACGAGTGCAGAGAGACTGGAAAGCATGTATTTACTTGTGGTTTATTCAATACAGTCATTTGAACTGAAAGCTCTTCAGTGCCACCTGCAGTCTTTTAATTTAACACACAAACGTTTTTGTTTGAGCTCGAGTTCAGTTTCCACCACTGTGTCTCTGGCACAGTAATACACAGCCGTGTCTTCTTGCTTGAGGCTGTTCATCTGAAGATAAAGGTTGGTGCTGTCCTTGGAGGCAGTGAAACGCCCTTGGATGGTTGGGGAGTAGTAATTGCTGGATGGGTTGTAATACCGGACTAGCCATTCCAGCCCTTTCCCCGGAGACTGCCGGACCCAGTTCATCCAATAGCCACTAAGATCAAAACCCTTCGTGGCACAGGTTAACCTCACAGATTCTCCAGGCTTTTTCATTTCTGGGCCTGACTGAGTGAGGACAACCTGTGAACTGACCCCTGCAGAGAGAAGAGACACGCTGCTTAACTGTGTGCATTTTGAATCAAACACACAAAAATCAACAACTCTGGAATAAATGAATGACCCAATGTGGAAATAACTCCCCACCCACCCCCAAGTATATACAATAAAGATTTTAAAATGTATGACTTACATGGCAACCTGCTTATAAAGACTAGGAAATTTAACAGCCACAGCATTTTAAAAAAGTATAATGGAAGTGTTGAGGACTCAAAGAAATTACTGAAGCAGATATTTGATTCAGTCTGAGGGGGCTGGTGTCAACCTTTAAAGGTGAAATGAAAGCTTTTTGTTTTGCATATTTTGGGCGGGCCTGGAAACATCTGATATGAAAGAGATGTGGTTCACTGGGTATCAGCTTAAGCTTTTCATTTCCCTCCTGGTTTAACAATCAAGTCTTTTCCCCAGGGAACTCTGGGTGTTGTAGGTCTGTGAGAGGAATAGGGGTTGCCTCACCACTCTCAGCATCCTTAACAAACTACAGTTCCCAGGATTCTCTGGTGTAGCCACAACTGTTTAAAGCGGTTCGATGCTGTGTAAAATGTAAAACACAGATGGAGTGTAGGATAGCATCTTGTGTCTGAGGCAAGTTATCTTCAGACGCTGTTTGTGTTTTTCTTGCATGTACACCACCACCGCATCACAAGAGTTCTCTGAGTTAGCTCACAAAGCATAGTGCAGGTAAACACAAACAAAGGCAAATGTTAGTATATTTTAAAAACTTGAAATATTCCCAATTAATTTTTTTTAAATGATAACACAAATGGGAAGCTGAAGTTATAAAATATGTCTGGATTATAAAATGTCTGGATGTATACAATAAGCTTCCCTTGGTCCCCCAAAAGACCATAAAGATGATGCAAGTCATTGGGAAGATGACACCATAACTGGGGTACCAAAAGGGGGGGGACACACACTCTCACTTTAGGCTTTCCGTTTCACTCATTTGGTGGAGGTGCTCAGAATAAACTAGTGGTTCAGCAGCTAATTCTAGACCTCAACAATCTCTCACTGGATCATGGGTCCAATCAGTGCGTTTTTCTTTTTCAAAAAATGTTTAGGGAAACTCTCATTTTGACTAAAGAAAATCTCCAGTTTATAGTTCAAATTGGGGGAAATAAACACAATAAATGGACAAAAGTACAAAGATTCACAAAATGTTTAGGGGTATGTGTACCCCTGCATCCCCCCAGAAAAAGCACTGGGTCTAATCCACCCTATTCCACCCCATCCATTTTGTTCTACTGTGCTTTGGATATATTTTGGGCACACTTTTTCTCCACAAAATACACATTTCTTCAGTTTTCTTCAACACATTCACTAGTAGAATATGCATTTTGTACTCATCTTTTCTGTAAGATGCTATTTTTCATGTGCACGTGAAGAATGCAAAATCTGGAGACATGTATAATCTAACAGATGGTTGTCTCCCTATCCAGAGTGGCTGGGGGGACCCGGCCAGATGGGCGGGGTACAAATAAATTATTATTATTATTATTATTATTATTATTATTATTATTATTATCCACAAGGAACCTCAGGAGTGCTGGACTGGGTTAGTCCATGTAACAAAACAGGCCAAACAGATTCCTCTCTGTACTTTTCTGTGAGAAGTATGAAGTGGCCAGACACTCGGAAAACGGGACAGTCTAATCTCATTTCAGAGAAAGGCAATGTCCCTGGATCATGTGACTCAAAGAGTAGATTTGTTGGACATACTTGAGGAAGACAAGTTTCCAGTTCAAGGAAATGTTATATCCCTTGGGTATATGGAAACAATATTTAGTTAGGGAGCTAGATTGTGAGCCTAAGAAGAGAAACTCTCAATTTTAAGTGAAAATTGAAATTGGCTATCTGTTTTGGCTGAATAGCTTAGAAATTGAAAGAACTTCAAAAGAAAGGGAGAAAGAAAGAAAGAAAGAAAAGGACAAACCGCAGATGAAAAGATTGGGTGGTGCAGATGAATGTGAAACATTAAATTTGTGCATCCTGTATTCATCTATTTCAAAAGAGCAGTTCCTAGACACCTGCTTCCTCTGGTTAAAGGAGATTTCTCTCTCTAGTATCTCCTCTACTTGTGGTTTTGTGGTTTCTATCATTTTCTAAGTACCTGCTGTTCTGTGGTTTTCCTCATTCTCCACTACCATGTACCACGAGCACCGCCATCAGCAAGTCATTGGTTTAGCTTATGTAACAAAAGGTTGTTGTTGTTTTTCCGTTCACTGATTCCATATAACCCTGACTGGATTCCCATCACTATGCAGCTCTTGTATACCGATCTCTGGCAACGAGCCAGCTGACCAGCAGTAAGAAGACTCCCTTCAGTTCAAGATAGTTTTATTTACAGAAACAAACATCCAGAGCAGAGCTTCGCACTCCCTCTCAGCAACGATAGGTGCTCTAGTCTGAATCAGACCCCCGTCACTTAGTCCAACCCCCTGCATCAGTAATCTCAGCTAAAGTATCCATGACAGATGACTATCCAGGTAAAGGTAAAGGGACCCGTGACCATTAGGTCCAGTCATGTCTGACTCTGGGGTTGCGGCGCTCATCTCGCTTTATTGGCCGAGAGCCGGCGTACAGCTTCCAGGTCATGTGGCCAGCATGACTAAGCCGCTTCTGGCGAACCAGAGCAGCGCACAGAAACGGCATTTACCTTCCCGCCAGAGCGGTTCCTATTTATCTACTTGCACTTTGATGTGCTTTCGAACTGCTAGGTGGGCAAGAGCTGGGACCGAGCAACGGGAGCTCACCCCGTCGCAGGGATTCAAACCGCTGACCTTCTGATCAGCAGGCCCTAGGCTCTGTGGTTTAACCCACAGTGCCACCTGGGTCCCAACCTCTGCTTAAAAACTTTCAGTGAAGAGGATCCTGTTTTCAGTGGTGCTCTTGGCTCTAGACCAGTGGTTCCCAACCTTTTTTTGGCTATGCCCCACCTAAGCATCTCTAAAATCCTGATGCCTCCCCCCCCATGACATATAACCCTGAGGCCCCCAACACACCTGCCAAAGACAGATGGCACCAGCAACCCCTATTCTTTCCTTGAGGGACCAATATAGAGGCTTTGTGAGTATTGTATTGTGTTCAGTTTGGTGCAATCATTCTAACCGACAGCTCTCCAGTGCCACCTGCGGTCTTTGTGTTTAACAGGGAAAGGTTTTTGTGTGAGCTCAAGTTCAGTTTCCAACACTGTGTCTTTCTCTGGCACAGTAATATATGGCTGTGTCTTCTTGCTTCAGGCTGTTCATCTGAAGATAAAATCTGGAGCTGTCCTTGGAGACAGTGGAACGCCCTTTGATGGTTGCAGAGTAGGCATAGCTAGATGATGATTGATAATGAACCAACCATTCCAGCCCTTTCCCTGGAGACTGACGGAGCCAGTGCATGTGAGTACTGCTAAGATCAAATCCTGTTGTAGAACAGGTGAGCCTCACAGACTCTCCAGGCTCTTTTACTTTGGCCCCGACTGGGTGAGAGCAATCTGCGAATTGGCCCCTGAAGAGAGTAGAGGCGAACATAGGTTAATATTTGTAAATAAATATTGTGGTTGGATCAGATTATTATTTTTCTTGATTGACATTTTGCTTAAAAAAATGCTACCAAAATGTCTGCTGAAAAAAAAATACTTACAAGAAAGCCCAGTTATGAAGATGAAGGAATTCAATAGCCAGAACATTGTGAACACGGAAACAAGGGACCCTACTGGTGGCTGAAACAGGTTCCAGGAAATCTTTGTGTGTTGTTACTTTTTTCCTGAGGAGGAGAAAAGTCGACCTTTTAAAAGGAAGCGAGAGCGTATGAGTTTTACATATTCTGGGCGGGGCGAGGCACAGCTAAGATGAAAAGGGTGGCAGGCGGTGGAGAGAAGGACAAAATGCTAAGGTTTTCAAGTAGGATATCCAAATGAACTTCAACCATCAGAAATGCACACAAGGGACAATTAATTGGGAACTTCAAATGAAAGGAATGAAGCTGTTCTTCATTTCAATGGAGCAGTGATGGGTGAAGGAAACGACCAGATTTCAACCCATTAGACAGATCTATCCAGTGCCACAAGACCTGTTGAGTAGAAGAGGTTTGTCGTGCTTCAGAGGTTTGCCAAAATACCATGTCTTCCAGTGAGCAACCACTGAGGTCTAGGGGATCCTCACCAGCAGGAAGAAGAAGAAGAAGAGTTTGGATTTGATATCCTGCTTTATGACTACCCGAAGGAGTCTCAAAGTGGCTAACATTCTCATTTCCCTTCCTCCCCCATAAGAAACACTCTGTGAGGTGAGTGGGGCTGAGAGACTTCAAAGAAGTGTGACTAGCCCAAGGTCACCCAGCAGATGCATGTGGAGGAGTGGAGACACGAACCTGGTTCACCAGATTACGAGTCCACTGCTCTTAACCACTACACCACACTGGCTCTCCATTTCAGGACATGAGTGAAATAGCCCTCTCTCCACTTGTGATTCCCAGCAAATGGTATACAGGGACATAGTGCCTCTAAGAGTGAGGGGGAGAACATAACCACTATGAGGTGTAGACATCGATAGCCTTACCCTCCACGAATTTTAAAGCCTCCCAGGTTGTCATAACCCTACCAAAGTGCATTTGTCTGTAGCTATCAGCTGCAGCTTCCCATGGTTCTTTGACCTCCTGGGTTTTTGTGCAGAGGAAAACCACTGTGCTGCCCCATGCTCACAATGCTGAATTCTCATACATAAAGGCTAACAGGGGACTAGAGAAACCAGATGTGTGCTTCTCTCAGGAGAGGTGAATTCAACATGCTTGGGCACACACAGATGTTAATGACTGATCACTCTTTTTGGGGGGGAGAGGGTTGTTTTTTTAGCAGACTTGGAGCACCCCCCCACACACACTTAAGAGCTGGTTTCTGGCACAATAGCACGGGACAATGTTTTCATGCTTGTGGGAAGGCACCAGCAGGATCCTCTGGTTTTCTGTGCCATGTCATGTTGATCCATCTCCAGAAAGTGCAGTTCTAGATAGATAGATAGATAGATAGATAGATAGATAGATAGATAGATAGCAGGGGTGCCAACTTGGCTGAGATTGGGGGGGGGGGGTTAAGCCCTGGCCCACACAATCACATTCTATGGTGCACAAACATTTGAATGACAATACCCATCAACTTCAGGTGCCTGGCCCCTTAAATGTTTTATGGGGGGCTAAAGGGACATCAGCCCCTAGGAGTTGGTTCCTATGGTGCAATCTCCCCCTCACAAATATTCATTCATTCTTTTCAAATGTATACTGTTATGTACTGAGTTGAATAGAATCGAAAAGGCAGCAGTCTGATTGGTCCTAGAACAATAGGATTCAGAATGCAGCAGTCTGATTGGTCCAAGAACAATAGGATTCAGAATGCAGCAGTCGGATTGGTCCTAGGACAATAGGATCCAGAATGCAGCAGCTGATTGGTCTGCAGGAGCCACCCAATCCAGCTCCAGGTGGAAGTGAATCCGCAACCTGATTGGCTTACAGTAGTATCCTGGAATTAGCCAATCACATGGGGCCCATTGTGTAAATAATGTATATAAAGCAGACGTTCTGGGGGAACTCCCATTCCTCGCTACTATGAGCTGAATAAAGAGCATGAAATCCACACTCGACTCCGAGTATATTTCATATACATTTCACTACAGCGGTACCTCGGGCTACAGATGCTTCAGGTTACAGACTCCACTAACCCAGAAATAGTACCTCGGGTTAAGAACTTTGCTTCAGTATGAGAACAGAAATCGCACTGTGGTGGCGCAGTGGCAGCGGGAGGCACTATTAGCTAAAGTGGTACCGGCTATGTCTGGGAAATTCTGGACATATGGCAACACTATACATACTGTATCTGTATATATCTGTATCTGAAAAGCCTACAAGCTGGAACATATTTTCAAGCTGTTTGCTGAGCCTGAGACTACTACTTCTACAGCAGTAAAAGATTTGGAACGTACTCTGCTTCCATGTGCTGACTAGTACTGTGAGCAAGATCCACATTTCCACTGTGTATCTATCTTATATCAGATTCCCAGCAATTTCCCAAGTAACTGTGAATAGAATTGTCACTGTAATATGGTACTAAAATATCTGATACTGACATGTATTCCTAGGTCTTTGGTGTGGACACATACTGTATAAGCAGCTTTCCCTAACCAGGTGTCATCCAGATGTTTTCATAGAATTGCAGAATTGTAGACTTGGAAAGAACCCTGAGAATCATCCAGTCCAACCCTCTGCAATGCAGGAATATGCAGTTGTCCCATAAGGGGATTGAACCTGCGACCTTGGCATTATCAGCACCATGTTTTAATCAACTATCCAAGCTGTACTACAACTTCCATCAGCTCTTGTCAGCATGGGGACTGTGGGGGCTGGGGGCTGGAGTCTGTCTGTCTGTCTGTCTGTCTGTCTGTCTGTCTGTCTGTCTCTCTCTCTCTCTCTCTCTCTCTCTCACACACACACACACACACACACACACACATATACCAACACAATTTAGATCCATGCAACTTCATGGCTGTTGTCAGGGACTGGACTGAAGAGGAATTGTGGAGGCCGCCCCACCCCCTCCTGAACCTTCCCGAGAAGAGGAGGACAGTATAGATTTACAGTGGTGGTTTGCAGAAGGTCATGATTCTGAGACAGAAGGACAGAGCTGGGAGAAAATGGAAGGGGGGAAGGAGGGGACAGCAGCAGAGCCAGAACAGCTGGCTGACACATTAGATAGCATTCCAGATCCCCCCTTCTCCTACAACCAGACGGGCATTGAGGGTAGTAGAACAGAGATCTCTGTGACAGAAAGCTCAGATTAGCCGATGCAGGAATGACGTAGAATAGGAGGGACGTAGGGGCTGGGACTTTACTTGGAACAACGCCATTAGTGAGAGAGAAACTGCATTCTTTTGTCTCCCGCTGTGATTAGTGAATAAACTAATTGGTAAGAACTCTTCTTTGCTTTTCTCTGCTTTTTGCTGCCACGGTGGGAGTGAAAGAATTCCCCGAAACCTGACAGCTATGCAGAATGTCATTATGAACTCTTGTACGTAAATAAATTATCACTGATGATTACAAATTTTGATAGGAACATACTTCTGGAATTCAAGGTTGCTGTTTTTAAAAGCAGGGCTGTTGCAATATGAATACTGTGGAATTGAATGCACCAGTGGTTCAGGAAATGAAATGTCTAAAGAGGGTTCCCTTTGCAGTTGTAGTGCACAAAAATACACCTATCACTGGTTTTCCAGAAGAGTAGTTTTTGCACAGCCTGTGAGAGACATTTTCTCCCTGTGAGTCTCTTGTACAGTAATACGTGGCGTAATCTTCCAGTTTCAGGCCACGCAGTTGCAGGAACACCTGGTTTTTTGAAGTGTCTCTTGTGATGGTGATCTTGTCCTGGAGACCACTGTTATAGTTCACATTTCCATTGGACCAGATTCGTCCACTCCACACCAGCCCTTTCCCAGAGGCCCGGTGGGCCCAATCCATGAGACTGCTCGCTACAGAAAATCCAGACACTGTACAGGTCAATTGCACAGTCTCTCCTGGCCTCTTGACACCACCACCAGACTCTGTAATGGTAACTTGGGATAAAACACCTGTATCAGGGGAGGAAAAAAAAATGGAAGATTTAAGAAGAAGATGACTATACAGAGAATCAATTGCTTGCATAATTTCCTTACATGCAGGGAAGATCATTAGGGAAATGGTCAAGAGTGTTAATTCCATGACTTGAATGGTTGGCAATAACTCACAGGACCTGAAGTGGAGCTGTATTCTTCTGAGAAGCTTTGCATACTCTATTTCCTTTAATGAAGTCCAAAACTAAGAATCATTTGCATGATAGCACAAACACCACTATTAAAGTAGAAACCTCCAGGATCTGACTAGAAAGGTAAAGGTAAAGGACCCTTGGATGGTTAAGTCCAGTCAAAGGCAGCTATGGGGTTGTGGCGCTCATCTCGCTTCAGGCAGAGGAAGCCGGGTCGTGTGGCCAGCATGACTAAACTGCTTCTGGCTCAATGGAACACCGTGACAGAAACCAGTGCACATGGAAAGGCCGTTAACCTTCCCTCCACAGCGGTACCTATTTATCTACTTGCACTGGCATGTTTTTGAACTGCTAGGTTGGCAGGAGTTGGGACTGAGCAACGGGAGCTCACCCTGTCACAGGGATTCAAACTGCTGACCTTCCAATCGGCAATCCCAAGAGGCTCAGTGGTTTAGACCACAGCGCTACCCGCATCTATGAGGCACCAAAAGCATTAATTCCACATCTCCTCCTGCATCTGCCCTGCAATGTACAGATGTAATAGCAGAGATAGGACATCGTACCATCCTGGTCGGAATCCAGGACTCTGAACTACTGTATATTCCTGTGTATAAGACTACTTTTTAACCCAGGAAAATCTTCTCAAAAGTCGGGGGTCGTCTTATATGCCGGGTCGTATTTCTTATACGGCGAGTATATCCCAAACTCTATATTTTAACTGGAAAAGTTGGGGGTCGTCTTATACGCCCAGTCGTCTTATACGCCAGAATATACGGTACTCTGTCTTTGGAAACAAGAACACACAATTGAATGTGGGCACACAAGAGAATAGGGATACTGGTAAAACCATGCAAAAAGTCCTCTGAACCAGTAAGAGATTTCTTCATATAGTTATTTCTTGTGGTTTTCCTCTTCCTGCTCCAGTAGCAGCTTTTCTGTCAAAATAGGAGATCCTAGACATCTGCTTCTTGTGGCAAAATTTTATTTTTATTTTCTCATCCTGCTGTGCTTTCTACTGTGTGTGTGTGTGGTTTTTATTCCAAGGTCATTGTCCTTAATTGCCTGATTACATGGAACACTCTGCTTTCTACTGCAGAAGGTTTTTTGACAAGAAGAAGGATAAAATAAAATAAAAATGGTCAAACAAAACTGAAGCAGAAGTCCCAATGGGGTGTTACAAACACTATAATGACAGGATGTTTTGCTGAGTTTCCAACCAAGTTCTCAACGACTGATCCATAAATAACCCTCCAGGGAGCCTTGTCCCTTTGCCAGCTTCACCATGGGTGTTTTTCAGAGCTCAGATTGACTCTGCACCACTGTGTTCTCTTGCACAGTAATACATTCCAGTGTCTTCAGGTTTCAGGCCTGTCATATGCAGATCAATCCACTGATTGGACATATCCATGGAAGTTGTGAATCGTCCTTTAACCGAATCTCCATAATATGCGGTACTTCCTGAAACCCATGACACCCACTCAAGCCCCTTTCCTGGAGCCTGACGGACCCAGCTCATCCAGTAGCTGGCTATATTGAAGCCTGATGTTGTACACATAAGCCGAAGGGGATCTCCTGGCCTTTTCAGGTCTCCTCCATTTTCTACCAGAGAAATGTCTGACAGAACACCTAGGAAAAGGGACAAAGTTACAAACCTCCCTGAATACATTCTCAGCAAGTCCAAGTCATACCATTGCAACCAAAGGGAGGAATTACCTTTGAAAGCTGAAAGAGTTAAGAGGAGAGGGATCCAAATAATCATTTTTATTGGATGGTTTGCAGAGAAATTCTCCTTAGGAGGACTGGTAGCTACAAGGGAACTATGGTTCTTTCTGCAAGATCAAAGTCTAGAGCAGGAGGGAGGGAGTTTTAAAGAAAGGACTGAATCAATATTTGCATATGCTCTGCTATATAAGACACCACCAGTCCATGAAAAACTTCAACTTTTTCCCCCAAGAAGGGCTTAGCAATCAAAGAATTGTGTCCCCAGAGACAGGGGTCATAACTCATAACAGGGAGGACAAAGGAAGCTGTCAAATGGAGAAGATTATGTTATTCCTAACAATTCTCAGTCCATATCACAGCTCCCACAACACTATTTCACATGAACAACTCCTACTCCTCCTCCTCCTCCTCCTCCTCCTCCTCCTTCTCCTTCAACTTGCTTCTTATTTCAAAACCATTCACAGTTAATTTTAGTAGGACTGGTTCTTCAGGTCTTTTGATATCAGACTTGACTGGGTAATAATAACCTGAGCATAAGCCTCTGAAGGAGCAACAGAAAATCCTTAAATTATGGCACCGAGAAGCCATTTCATTACCAAACATCGTGTTCATAACTTATTGATAGCTTCCACAGATAATCTATCATGGAAAATGGCATACCTTCCAACTGTCCTGTTTTAAGCGGGGCGACCCAGCTTTCTTTGAAGGTGCCCGGGGCTCTGCCTTTGTTCCGGGGCACCCCAATTTCATGGGGACTGTGGAAGCAGCTCCCACAGTGGCAGCAGCATTGGGAAGGTGGCAGGAGAACTGGAGCCCTCTGGCCTCCTTGCCAAATCTGGGCAAGCACTTTACGGGTTTGGGGAAGGAGGTGGGGGAGCTCTCAGACACTCTCAGAGCCCTCATGCCTCCATCCCTAAGTTGGATAAGCACTTAGTGGGCTTAGGAAAGGGGGCACGAGATTCTAACAGGATCCTGGAGCCCTCTTGCCTCATTCCCAAACCCATGACAAATTCCCAAAAAGAATAACATGATCTGCATGTCTAGGCTTAATCTGCAGATTAGAACTGAACTATCCAATGGCTTTCACACTAATGTGTGTCTTGGAGCTTTAAATATACTGAAATATATATTTTGAGGGTGTGGGAAATAAGAATGGATATAAATATATAAAAGTATAAATATGCATTTAAAGAATTTTCTATTTTAAAGGATTCTCTTCTTCATGCCTTAAAACAGTTCCTCCATTGGAAACGGAGAACCCAGACATCTGTTTCCTGTGAAAAAGGAGATTTCCTTTTCTACTATCTATTCCGGTTATGATTTCTACTGCTTAACCCTTGCGTTCAATTGCTCATGAAATGGAACATGAGCGCCGCCACCAGCCAATCTTTTTCTGTGGTTACACTACAGAAGGTTTTTGACATGAGCCCAGAAGGGTTTCCTCTCACTGTGTGCCATCTTTAGTACAGTAATACATGGCAGTGTCCTCTTCTCTCAGGTTGTTCATCTGCAGGTAAAAGCTGGATCCGTCTTTGGAAGCTGTAAACCGACCTCGGAATGCAGAAGCCTGAGCTTCGTACCCTGGTTTCCTGAACCGAGACAACCCTTCGAACGTCTTTCCGGGTGCCTGCCTGATCCAATCCATGTAAAAACTTTCCATATCAGCATTCAAACCATTCACGGTGCACTTGATCTTTACCGAGTCTCCAGGCCTTTTGATTTCTAGACCTGACTGAGTGAGAGTCATCTGAGAATAGGCTCCTGAAAAGGGGGCATTAAAGGCAGCAGGGTGACAGATTAAAAATAAATGCTTCAATTGCTACAAGAAGCAGCTGTTCAATTCCCCATCCCCAAATACATTCCAGAACTATTTGCCAATCTCCAGAATACTTTTTGCCTGTAAAATGTACAAAGAAGCATACCGTCCAAAGCTGATAGAATGAAAAGTACATGTAGTAAAGTCATCTTTTTCCTCTGTCTCTTTCTCCAGTCCTGTCTTTTTAAATGACTTCTCTGGAAAAAAGAATGACTCAAAAGGCCAAGGGTAAACACCAGATGAACCCACAGCAGAAAGAGGCTTTATCAAGTACTCCATGAGATTCTTTGCATACAGTCCCCCATTTAAAAGGCATAATGAAGGCCACACCTGAAACCTATTTGCATGATGCCCTCTGTACTACTAAGGGGTGTAGTGCCATTCACCAGCACCTTGGGCAGGGGTGGAGTGTATTTGCCCAGCCTTTGCTGCTGACACTGCTGGGTGGACGCTCACAGGCAGGCATAGGGGGTGAGAGGCAGGGGCAGGACACAGAGGGTGCTCTTCACCCTTCTCATTCACCCAACCCTCACAGCCGGAGCCAGGCAGGGCACGATAGGAGCCTCCATGGAGTAAGGCGGCTGAGGGGGAGGTGGCAGGCAGACGCAAGCCCCACGGTGCCATTTTGGGCAGCACAGAGCTTTCATGCAGTCCACCCGCTGCCTCCCCCTCAGCCACCCTACAACCGAGTGGGAAGCAGTGGGCAGATGCGTACCCCACCCTGACGCTTTGGGCAGCATGGAGCCTGCAGGCGCCAGAGCCACTGTGTCACTCCCAGGAGAGACATGTGGCTCAGGCATGCCGCAGGCCAGGCCTTGTGGTAAGTGCCACGCTGGCGGTGTGGCACACAGTGTGCCCCGCTGCGCCACTCCCTGGTCAGAAACAATGGTGTTCTAGTCTAACAACACGTGGGAAAACAAGATTGGTAAAGGCTGCTGTATAGATAGCTGAGCCAATTCACGGTGTGGGGAGCCCATGAGGCAGAGCACTACTCCATAGGGAGAAGCCATTTCTGGTTGTTTATTGAAATTTATTTATATTAGAGACTGGCACTCCTGGAAAGGGGTATGTGCAAAGCAAGCGGGGGAGAGTAGCAGCGTGAAGAAGTTTGGTGAACAACAGGACAAGAAGATGGCGATGGTCGGAATGTGGCATTTGGAATTAAGAAGATCGACCTCATCCACACAGAGACATTATTTATTATAATTTAGCCTGCTTGCTGGCATATATCAGCAGCTGTGGAAATATTGGAAAGAATTTTGAAAAGCAATTGATGGAGGTGATCAGGGAAGCTCCGGCGTCCGAGGCATGGGAAGTCCATATATATATAAAAATATTATAATAATTAGGCATAATTGGAATGTTTCTTTTAATTGGGATTTGTAGAATTAATTTGGATTGTAATTTGAAATGTAATTGGGAATAATTTCAATGTGATTTGCTGTGATTTGTATTGGAAAATTCAATAAATAGATTATAAAACAACAACAAAACACTCCAATTCAGTATAATAATAATAATTATTATAATAACTTAGTATTTGTACCCATCCCATCTGACTGGGTTGCCCTTGCCACTCTTCACTTGCCCACTGAGTTTGGAATTGAGATCTCTCTCAAACGAAGAGGGCATGAAGTGGGGTGATAAGCTACATCGTCCAGAGAAAGGGTGGGGGGAAGGAAGTAGTCTGGGTAGAATCCCAAGGGATGACTAGAGAAATCTGGAGGGACACACTTGTCCCTTGAACATGTGATGGGAGATGCGTTATGGAATATAATGCTTGCGATTCTCTGTGAGCAATTGATTTGTTATTGAGGAAACAGATGGGCTGATAAATGAGCTTCTTTCCAGATGTTGTTCACAAACCTATGAAGAACAAGGTCATGTTTTTTGTACTGCGTCTTAGAAAGTTTCCCTCACTGTGCATCCTACACAGCAATACCGGGCAGAATCTTCAGGCTTCAGGCTATTCAGTTGCAGGGACACCTGGCTTTTTGAGGTGTCTCTTGTGATGGTGATGCGGTTTTTGAGTGCACTATTATAGTTAGTGTCCCCACTGCTCCAGATGCCTCCAGTCCACTCCAGGCTCTTTCCCGGGGGCTGACGGATCCAGTGCACATTGTAGCTTGTTAGAGAGAATCCCGACACTGTACACGTCAATTGCAGAGTGTCTCCTGGCCTCTTAAAGCCATCACCAGTCTCTGTGATTGCATTCTGGGGTGAAATATCTGTAACAGAAGGAAATATGAGAGGAAGAAAAATAGGAAATATGTTACAGAGGAAAAGGTC
The DNA here is from genome assembly GCA_034641395.1 of Darevskia armeniaca. NCBI lineage: Eukaryota > Metazoa > Chordata > Lepidosauria > Squamata > Lacertidae > Darevskia > Darevskia armeniaca. The sequence continues at coordinate 2,005,565 of JAWWNF010000347.1, forward strand.
AGATGGCCCATTTGAAGGGGGAAAGGAAGGTGCTCTCACATGCAGGGTAGATCAACAGGAAGCTTATCAGAAGGTTTGAGTGCATCACTTTAACAGATGGCAAACACTCTCATAAACTTGAAGTGGATTTAAATTATGCCACAGACATAAAATACTGCACCCTCTACATGTGGCTTCCTTTTAATGAGGAAGAAACCAAGAAATCATTTGCATAATGTCACCTGTGCTGCAAATATGAAGAAGAAGAGGAGGAGTTTGGATTTGATATCCCGCCTTATTACTACCCGAAGGAGTCTCAAAGCGGCTAACATTCTCCTTTCCCTTCCTCCCCCACAACAAACACTCTGTGAGGTGAGTGGGGCTGAGAGACTTCAGAGAAGTGTGACTAGCCCAAGGTCACCCAGCAGCTGCATGTGGAGGAGTGGAGACGCGAACCCGGTTCACCAGTTTACGAGTCTACCGCTCTTAACCACTACACAACACTGGCTCTCAGGGACAAATGAGGACTTAAGCAGTAGATGTGGTTGGAACCTCAGATCTTCATCCTAGGATAAGAACATGAGGGGAATTGTACCTTTAAAAATAACAAAGGAAAACCATTGAGTCACTTACCAATTCCCTCTTGGATCTGGGAAACAGTGGTGCAGGAGAGGGAGGAGAGGGAGGGAAAGCACTTGGCAGGGGCATAATTTGCCAGTGCCTGGCATAGGTGCAAAAGCATATGTGGCAGGTGGAGGGGGGAATGTGCTTGCAAAGCCCTTGCAACTGCTGGGTGGGCACTTGGGTACTGGGCGGGCGTAGGGTGCAGAGGGTACTATTCACCCTCCGCTCATCCAGCCATCACCCCTGAAGAGTGGGTGCTCACATGGGTGGGTGGGGCACAGAGGGTGCTTTTCACCTTCCACATTCACCTTCATTGCTGAAGCCAGGCAGGGCAGAACAGGGAACACTGCCCCAATTCTGCGGCCCGGTCAATGGGCCCCTGCCCCCCCACCTTATGCTACTGGCAACTGGCCCTTCACTTTCCTGACCTCCCCCGTTCCCCTTCTTGCGGGAGTGATGAACACAAGAGAGACGGACTACAGAATGCGTTAACGTGAGAGAGCGACCTCGATCACTCCAGGCTGCCTCTATTTATTGTCATTAACCTCATGCATAAACATTCTGCATTAACATATAGCATTACATCAATCTCTGGAAACTTCTCAAAACTTTTCCACTCCTATCCTAAGTTGTACGGTAACTTCTTGACCTGACCCAGGACCTCATCACAAGGTGTTTGCCTGATCTCATGCTCCCGTGCACGTACCTTCCTCATGCTTGCCTCTAATACAATGCATCCTTAGGTCATTCGTTTACACCATTTGTCACACCTCTTTGTCTTCCTTGGGGCTGCGAGCCACTGCGTCTCCTCACCGGAAGACGTGGTTTGCCAACACGTCGCCCTCAGCTAGTAGAGAAGTACCGTGGCATGCCAACGCAGTACAATGCGTGCGTGTATGCGTACTGAATGGGCTCATAGGTGTGTCCCATCAGCGATATTTAGTGTAGACAAAAGGTGGATGCAACACCTTCTTCTTCCAACCAATCCTGTGCTATAGCCTCGAACTCTGCAACTTCCCATGCTTCTGATTTTTACCTTCTGGCTGGTACAGGTTCCCACAAACAGCTGCCCCCCTTTCCTGAGTCAGCCCCCCGACCCCTGGTGCACACTCATCAGTGTCCTGCCAATCCCAGACAGCGGTGGATTAGACATTACTGGCATTGACATTTTTCTCTACTAAGCAGTAGCAGGTGTAACTCTTTAACAGATGGATTTTGAAAACACATGGAAGAGGTGTGGTGGCAATTCTATTTTTGCAGTTCAACATTTGTAAACAAAGAGGTCTGTTGAGTGCAGAATGCTGCCTGGCATAACATTATGCATTTGCTTCTGAGAGAGCAGATTAGAGATGGCATTGCAGCCAGCTGCTGCAAGCAAACATGAATGACTTATATTTTGTTTTCAGGAAGTTGAGTTTTTGTACTGCCTCTGAGAATGATTTGCTCACTGTGTCCCTTGAACAGTAATACATTGCAGAGTCTTCAGGCTTCAGGCCAGTCAATTGTAGGAACACCTGGTTTTTTGAAGTGTCCCTTGTGATGGTGATCCGGTTTTGAAGGGCACTGTTATAGTTAGTGCTTCCACCACTCCAGATAACTCCAGCCCAGTCCAGTCCCTTTCCGAGTGGCTGACGGATCCAGTGTACTCCATAGCTTGTTAAAGAAAACCCAGACACCACACAGGTCAGTCGCAATGTCTCCCCTGGTCTCTTCACACCACCGCCAGACTCAGTAAGTGTGATCTGTGAAGAAATGCCTACATTCATGGGGAAAAGAACATAAAAGAAGGGGAAGAGTCATGAGAAATGCAGAGCAAAACCATTGGCTCTTCTACAGAAATGAAATTGGGGACTTATCTTACATGCTGGAAAAACCAGTAAGAAAATCATTAAGAATTTCAGTTCCATGATGGATGGCAAGCACTATGAAGACCTGAAGTGGAGCTGAAATATATCAAGGACCTTGAATTCTGATTCCTCTACATGTGGCTTCTATTTAATAAAGGACCCACAACAATGTCATTTGCATGGTGTCATCCCTGCTACCAATATAAGTAGAGGCATGCAACTGAGACCGCATGAAGTAAGAGTAGTGTTTCCACCAAAAGAACAGCAATCTTATTCCCCCACCCTATGTCTGCCTTATAACCAATAAGGAAAGCAGATGCTGCTGCCAATAAAAGATGTGAGCAGCAGCAAATGAAATGTAGCACTTTCAAAACTGCAGCTCATCATCTACTCCATTGTCTCCCAAGGCCAACAGTTCAGTCAGCAGAGGAATGGGAAGGAAATCAGCTGTAACTTTTGGAGGCAAAAACATTCTAGATCCGTGCTGAAATTACTCTCTGCAAGTTCATAGGTCTCTTTAAAGGCAGAGAGAAAGTATGTTGCAGGTTAGGGGGAGTACGCAATACCACAACCTTGTAGAAGGAAATAGTATTCAACTGGGCATCCCATTTTAGTTCTTGAGAATTCCACTGGAAATTATTTCCATGAAGTCTGTGGGACAGCAGCAGGGTGGTTGAATGCCTTTTCCTCTTAACATTCTCCGAAATCCATCCATAGATGTAATTAGGAGGGAGAAGCGTGCAGGCCTGGCTGCTGAGACGCAGTTACATCCTGGGCCCACAGCCAGCATATGCCCCAGAGTCTGATTTTGCTGTGTATTACTACTACTACTACTATTATTATTATTATTATTATTATTATTATTATTATTATCTCTAGCTCTCCTGGAAAGAAGGTTTTTCAGCAAATTGCCCAGGTACTAGTGCGGTGATGCCCCCCTTATCAGATTCGGGACCTGATCCAGTGCATTAGAGATGTTGCAATCTGACCCGGAGCAATCTGCGGCTGACCTAACTTGTCTATTTTCCCCCATCCATCAGCAAACTTGTGTGCTTGAGGTGGTGGTACAGAGCATGTAGTTTGGAAAAAGAAACAAAACAAAAGATTAGGACCTAGCTGTCATTCCTTTTCACTCTTGACATAGTTTGAAAACACAGTGAAGAGTCGTGCTGACCAGTCTATATTTGAAGTTCAACATTTGCAGAGAATTGATTCTGTTAAAGAACTATTTGTGTGGCATCATATTGTGCTTTTGTGGTTGAGGGGAAACACGGGGTGAAATATGGCCTTGCTTCCAGCTGCTGCCCACAAACCCATGATTGTCTTATACCTTGCTTTCAGGAAGCAGATTTCTTGTACTGCCTTTGCTCACTGTGTATCGTGAACAGTAATACATGGCAGAGTCTTCAGGCTTCAGGCTAGTCAGTTGCAGGAACACCTGGTTCTTTGAGGTGTCTCTTGTGATGCTGATCCGGTTTTGGAGGGCACTGCTATAGTAAGTGTTTCCACCACTCCAGATACCTCCAACCCACAACAATCCCTTTCCTGGAGGCTCATGGAACCATTGTACTACACTACTTGTTAAAGAAAACCCAGACACCGTACAAGTCAGTCGCAATGTCTCTCCTGGTCTCTTCACACCACCACCAGACTCAGTAAGGGCAATCTGTGAGGAAATATCTGTATATAGAGAGACAAAATGAAACATGGAATGACACAGCAAAGCAATGGATTGTCTGCAAGAGTGGGGAGAGGATTTTTCTCTTACATGCTGGGAAGAACATAAGGGAAATCATCAAAGGTTGCAATTCCATGTTCAATGGCATCATCTCCCAGGACCTGAAGAAGACCTGAATTATATGAAGGACTTTGAATTATGCATCCTCTACAGAGGACTTCTTTTTAAAGAAGGCCCCCAGGATGTAATTTGCATGGGGCCATCAGGGCTGTTATTATAAGCGGCAAGCAGAGGCACACATGCAGTAGGTGTGGTTATCATGCCAAGAACAGCAGCTCCACATCTCCCTGCAATTTCAAAGGCCCATTGAAAGACAGAGAAGATTGGGAGAGGGGAAGCAGCACTTTGCAGATTGCAGGGAGCACACAATATAGATGCAGTATGGAATGACTGACATAATGATACCCATTTTCTTTTATTCCATTTACGAAACCACATTCCAAAATTAAAGAATAGTATAATATATCAGCAAAGGAAACTCTCTTTTCATATGTGATATGTGACTGTAAACATTTATTGGGCTGCATATTTGTCCTATTGGTAGCTTTCCTGTATGCAACGCTTTGATCAGCTGCATTAGATGAATAATAAAAAATAGCAAAGGAAACTGAAATCAGCTATGATGAGGCCTTTCAAAAGATATACTAGCCCTCGCCATTTACAGATCCAGAAAACCAGGAAAACTAAAGTAACCGTGCTTGAGGAAATCAATCTTTAATCAGCAACTTTCGGTTAATGTGCATTTCACAAATTTGCTATGCAATAATTCCATCTGCTTCAGTGGTTTAAATGTGCAAAAAACATACATTTAAATACATATTTTGAGACAAAGGTTGAATACACACAAACAATAAAATAAATATAATTTATTTTAAACTTTTTTGTAAACAAAATCATATAAATGTGGGAATGAAATGGAAGCATTCAGGAAAATATATAAAGAAATAAGGTTATTTTAATGGTTGTCTTCTATCCTATATAATAACGTGCAAGTGTCTCTGCGTCCAGTCCCTTTATCCCTGGGATTGCGCTACTGCGCATGTGCCCCATGGACAGCCATTGGGACTTGGAACGCAGAGGCGGGTCGCGTGCTTATTATGCATGATTACATATTACACCTCACCGCGTCGGGCGTGTCCCAGGGTGCACCGCGTGCGGCTGGCTCTTGCCCACAGTTGAGCAGCTCCACCTCCTCCTCCGCTGCCGCCGCCGCCGCCTCAACGGAGGAGCCCCCAGGAGGAGGAGGAGGACGGCTGGCCCAGCCTGGAGGCAGCGGCGGCAAGGAGGACGAGGAGCCCGGGCCAGGCCGACGCCCCGGGAGGGGAGAAGTGGGAGGCACCCCGAGGAAAATGCGGCTCCGGCTGCCCCGCGGCACGGCCGGCACGTGAGCTGAGGGAGGAGCGGCGGCAGCCCAGGAGCGGCGGGGCAGGAGGAGCAAGAGGAAGGAGCCGAGAAGGAGGAGGAAGAAGAGGAGGCCCAGCAGGAAGCGGGGGGAGGAAGGCGGGGGGCTCCTCCTCCTCCCGCCGCCACCGCAGGGCTCGGGGTCGCCGCCTCGAGGGGGGCAATGACAGCGGCTCCGGGACCCTCCCCGCAGCAGATCAGGGACCGGCTGCTGCAGGCCATCGACCCCAACAGCAATGTGAGTCTGTCTGTGTTTATTGGGGGGGGAGGAGACTGGAGAGGGAAGGGTTAATGGGAGGGAGAGGAGGCTGGGGAGGGAAGGGTTAATGGGAGGGAGAGGAGGCTGGGGAGGGAAGGGTTAATGGGAGGGAGAGGAGGCTGGGGAGGGGAAGGGTTAATGGGAGGGAGAGGAGGCTGGGGAGGGAAGGGTTAATTGGAGGGAGAGGAGGCTGGGGAGGGGAAGGGTTAATGGGAGGGAGAGGAGGCTTGGGAGGGAAGGGTTAATGGGAGGGAGAGGAGGCTGGGGAGGGGAAGGGTTAATGGGAGGGAGAGGAGGCTGGGGAGGGGAAGGGTTAATGGGAGGGAGAAGAGGCTGGGGAGGGGAAGGGTTAATGGGAGGGAGAGGAGGCTGGGGAGGGGAAGGGTTAATGGGAGGGAGAGGAGGCTGGGGAGGAAAGGGTTAATTGGAGGGAGAGGAGGCTGGGGAGGGGAAGGGTTAATGGGAGGGAGAGGAGGCTGGGGAGGGGAAGGGTTAATGGGAGGGAGAGGAGGCTGGGGAGGGGAAGGGTTAATGGGAGGGAGAAGAGGCTGGGGAGGGGAAGGGTTAATGGGAGGGAGAGGAGGCTGGGGAGGGGAAGGGTTAATGGGAGGGAGAGGAGGCTGGGGAGGAAAGGGTTAATTGGAGGGAGAGGAGGCTGGGGAGGGGAAGGGTTAATGGGAGGGAGAGGAGGCTGGGGAGGGGAAGGGTTAATGGGAGGGAGAGGAGGCTGGGGAGGGGAAGGGTTAATGGGAGGGAGAAGAGGCTGGGGAGGGGAAGGGTTAATGGGAGGGAGAGGAGGCTGGGGAGGGGAAGGGTTAATGGGAGGGAGAGGAGGCTGGGGAGGAAAGGGTTAATTGGAGGGAGAGGAGGCTGGGGAGGGGAAGGGTTAATGGGAGGGAGAGGAGGCTGGGGAGGGGAAGGGTTAATGGGAGGGAGAAGAGGCTGGGGAGGGGAAGGGTTAATGGGAGGGAGAGGAGGCTGGGGAGGGGAAGGGTTAATGGGAGGGAGAGGAGGCTGGGGAGGAAAGGGTTAATTGGAGGGAGAGGAGGCTGGGGAGGGGAAGGGTTAATGGGAGGGAGAGGAGGCTGGGGAGGGGAAGGGTTAATGGGAGGGAGAGGAGGCTGGGGAGGCGATTGCTGAGGCGAAAGACATGGAGACGGGCTGGGGGCTTTTCCTGCGGGCGGCGGCGGCGTGGCTCTGCTTGGCGGGGGCAGCCTCTGCCTCGGCGCCCCCTCAGCGCTACACCCCCGACTGGCCCAGCTTGCAATCCTCCTTTATAATTAAGTACAAGTGTCTCTGCGTCCAGTCCCTGTGTCCCTGGGATTGCGCTACTGCGCATGTGCCCCACGGACATATGTTCTAGCGCCCGTTAATTTAACGGGCTTCATGTCTATTAGTATCCATTAAAAATGTCACCTCCATCTAAAAGGGATATCCTAGACAGTTTCTTTCTGTGGCAAAATTAGATTTCTCTCTATATTTTCTCTTGCAGGTTTTATTAGACCTTTGGACTGCATTGCCCATCGTCATGGAGCGTGAGCACCACCAACAGCATTTTTTCTCTGTGCTTACGTCGTAGGAGGGTGCTCACTTGTCTTTATAGCACAGTAATACCCAGCTGAGAATGTAATGTGTCTATGCAATGGTCATGTTGGGAGAGAAATGAATCCCAAAGGTACGGTATATGGAGCAGATGGCCAAGATTAGCTCTAGCTGTGATTCCTCTTCACTCTTGACATAGTTTGAAAACACTTTGAAGAGTTGTGCCGACCAATATGTTTGAACATCAACATTTGTAGAGAATTAATTCTGTTAAAGAACTATTTGTGTGGCATCATATTGTGCTTTTGTGGTTGAGGGGAAACACAGGGTGAAATATGGCCTTGCTCACAGCTGCTGCCCACAAACCCATGATTGACTTATATCTTGCTTTCAGGAAGCATAGTTTTTGTACTGCCTCTGAGAATGCTTTGCTCACTGTGTCCCTTGAACAGTAATACATGGCAGAGTCTTCAGGCTGCAGGCTAGTCAGTTGCAGGAACACCTGGTTCTTTGAGGTGTCTCTTGTGACAGTGATCCGGTTTTGGAGGGCACTATTATAGTCAGTGCTTCCATCATACCAGATACTTCCAACCCACAACAATCCTTTTCCTGGAGGCTGACGGATCCAGTGTACTCCATAGCTTGTTAAGGAAAACCCAGACACCACACAGGTCAGTCGCAATGTCTCTCCTGGTCTCTTCACACCACCGCCAGACTCAGTAAGTGTAATCTGTGAGGAAATATCTGTATATAGAGAGACAAAATGAAACATGAAATGAAATGGAAGGACACAGCAAAGCAATGGAATGTCTACAAGAGTGGGTTGAGGATTTTTCTCTTACATGCTGGGAAGAACATAAGGAAAAGCATCAAAGGTTGCAGTTCCATGTTCAATGACATCCTCTCCCAGGACCCGAAGAAGACCTGAATTATATGAAGGACCTTGAATTCTGCATCCTCTGCAGAGGACTTCTTTTTAATGAAGGCCTCCCAGGATGTAATTTGCATGGGGCCATCAGTGCTGTTATTATAAGCGGCAAGCAGAGGCACACATGCAGTAGGTGTGGTTATCATGCCAAGAACAGCAGCTCCACATCTCCCTGCAATTTCAAAGGCCCATTGAAAGACAGAGAAGATTGGGACAGTGGAAGCAGCACCTTGCAGATTGCAGGGAGCACACTATATAGATGCAGCATGGAATGACTGACATAATGATACCCATTTTCTTTTATTCCATTTATGAAACCACATTCCTAAATTAAAGAATAGTATAATATATCAGCAAAGGAAACTCTCTTTTCATATGTGATATGTGACTGTAAACTTTTATTGGGCTGTACATTTTTCCTATCGGTAGCTTTCCTCTATGCAATGCTTTGATCAGCTGCATTAGATGAATAATAAAAAATAGCAAAGGAAACTGAAATCAGCTATGATGAGGCCTTTAAAAAGAAATACTAGCCCTCACCATTGACAGATCCAGAAAACCAGGAGAACTAAAGTAGCCGTGCCTGAGGAAATCAATCTTTAATCAGCAACTTTCGGTTAATGTGCATTTCACAAATTTGCTATGCAATAATTCCTTCTGCTTCAGCGGTTTAAATGTGCAAAAACATACATTTAAATACATATTTTGAGACAAAAGTTGAATACACACAAACACACACAAACAATAAAATAAATATAATTTATTTTAAACTTTTTTGTAAACAAAATCATATAAATGTGGGAATGAAATGGAAGCATTCAGGAAAATATATAAAGAAATAAGGTTATTTTAATGGTTGTCTTCTTCATCGATTAAAAATGTCACCTCCATCTAAAAGGGATATCTTAGACAGTTTCTTTCTGTGGCAAAATTAGATTTCTCTCTCTATTTTCTCTTGCAGATGGTATTAGGCCTTTGGACTGCATTGCCCATCGTCATGGAGCGTGAGCACCACCAACAGCATTTTGTCTCTGTGTTTACATCGTAGGAGACTTTATGACACATGACTTTATAGCACAGTAATACCCAGCTGAGAATGTAATGTATCTATGGAATGGTCATGTTGGGAGAGAAATGAATCCCATAGGTATATGCAGCAGATGGCCAAGATTAGCTCTAGCTGTGATTCCTCTTCACTCTTGACATAGTTTGAAAACACTTTGAAGAGTTGTGCCGACCAATGTGTTTGAACTTCAACATTTGTAGAGAATTAATTCTGTTAAAGAACTATTTGTGTGGCATCATATTGTGCTTTTGCGGTTGAGGGGAAGCACAGGGTGAAATATGGCCTTGCTCACAGCTGCTGCCCACAAACCCATGATTGACTTATATCTTGCTTTCAGGAAGCAGAGTTCTTGTACTGCCTCTGAGAATGCTTTGCTCACTGTGTCCCTTGAACAGTAATACATGGCAGAGTCTTCAGGCTTCAGGCTAGTCAGTTGCAGGAACACCTGGTTCTTTGAGGTGTCTCTTGTGACAGTGATCCGGTTTTGGAGGGCACTATTATAGGCAGTGCTTCCATCATACCAGATACTTCCAACCCACAACAATCCCTTTCCTGGAGGCTGACGGATCCAGTTTACTCCATAGCTTGTTAAAGAAAACCCAGACACCACACAGGTCAGTCGCAATGTCTCTCCTGGTCTCTTCACACCACCGCCAGACTCAGTAAGTGTAATCTGTGAGGAAATGTCTGTATATGGAGAAGAAAAATGAAACATGAAATGAAATGGAAGGACACAGCAAAGCAATGGATTGTCTACAAGAGTGGGTTGAGGATTTTTCTCTTACATGCTGGGAAGAACATAAGGAAAAGCATCAAAGGTTGCAGTTCCATGTTCAATGACATCCTCTCCCAGGACCCGAAGAAGACCTGAATTATATGAAGGACCTTGAATTCTGCATCCTCTGCAGAGGACTTCTTTTTAATGAAGGCTTCCCAGGATGTAATTTGCATGGGGCCATCAGTGCTGTTATTATAAGCAGCAAGCAGAGGCACACATGCAGTAGGTGTGGTTATCATGCCAAGAACAGCAGCCCCACATCTCCCTGCAATTTCAAAGGCCCATTGAAAGACAGAGAAGATTGGGAGAGGGGAAGCAGCACCTTGCAGATTGCAGGGAGCACACAATATACATGCAGCATTTAATGGCTTGCAGAATGGTACTCATTTCCTTAGATTCCATTTACAGAATCACATTCCAAAATCAAAGACTGGTATAAATTATCAGCAAAGGAAACTGTCTTTTCATCTTCTTCCTGTGGCAAAATTATATTTCTCTCTCTATTTTCTCTATTGTCCAACATCATGGAGCGTGAGCACCACCAACAGCAATTTTTTTTCACTGTGCTTACATTGTAGGAGGCTGTTCAGATGAGTTTATAGCACATCAATGCCCAACTGAGAATGTACAGTAATGTGTTTGTGCAACAGTCACATGTTGGGAGAGAAGTTATTCCCAAAGGTATATGGAGCAGACGGCTAATATTAGCTGCAGCCAAGAATCTCTCTGCTTCTTTGATTGATTGTGATTTGATTATTTAATTTCTATACAATTTAATGTATTTAAAACCTCTCTAAGCAACAACAGACAAGTTAAACAAAATATTTCAAAAGTACAGAATTACATATAATTTTTTTTACATTAATGCAAAGTTACTAACATATACAAATCAACATCAGTTCATTTTCCTTCTGACACGTGCTCCCTCTCAGCCTCTGGGTTCTCACCCATGATCTAAACAAATTCTCAGCTCACCCCCAAAAGTCTCACAACAAGAAACTTCCTCCTCCTCCTCAATCTTAAATTCAGTTCCTCACATTTTTGTAGCAATTTCTGGTTTTTGTTTTGTTTAAACATCTAATATAACTTCAGCAGCATTTTAGTGCAAATTCAATAGTATTTTACTATGACTTTTCCCTAATAGTTTCATGTTTCTATCAATTTCCCCCAAAAGTGTCTCTTAACAGAATGCCATTTGAAGACTCCCCCCCCCCCCATTTATGAATTTTTATGCACACTTCACCCTCACGTATGCATTTTAGTTCACACTGATTGGAGAAGCACATCGCAAAAATCAGAGACCTGCAAATTTTGAAGTATGACTGTTTTGCTTCCTATATTAGTTTGAGTAGTGTGTTTATGTAATAGAGTACCATTCAAATCAAACCTGGCAGCACCCTCTCTAGTGTGGATTTGGGTGCATAATTTGGGTTTATTGCCACAGAATGTGTGCCATTGTTCAGAGAGACCACTGCTACCTGTTTACAGTGTAAATGGCCCAGGCTTTATCAAGGAAAACCATCAGTTATTCCATAGGAGTTTACATGCCATATACACAGAAACTTGTTTTGTTTGTGCTTAGTGCCAAGAGTCTGCAAGCTTCTCTTTCTGACTGAAACCAAGAGACACCTCTCTCCTGCTGGTCTCATTGCAGGTTTTTGTAAATGTTCCAATTCACTCTCCTTTTGCCTATTCTGTGCAGTAATCGATACCTTTGTCATCAATTTTTAGGCTTCCCATATGCAGATAAACCTGCTTTTTGGAACTATCCATGGAAACACCTAACAATGTGCCATTCATCTCAGTAGTAGTCTAAAGTCATTAAATAATTTGTTGAGGACATTTTTTCAAGGACCCCATCTTGATTAATTTCATGACAGCAGAGGAGGGTAGGTGGCAACTTCTGTGCATTGCTCTTTTTGCAGCAGTTTTGAAGTCACTGTTTCGGATTGTGAAGATGAAAGGGCTTAGGGGAGGCAAAGCAACAATGGTCACAAGGAACACAACTTTGTTGATTTGGGTGTCACTTTGGGTCGAAGGCCTCAGGTACATGAAAAACATTGCTCCATAGAATAGGCAAACAATAGTGAGATGAGAGGAACATGTGGAAAATGCCTTGGAACGTCCAGTAACAGATGGAATCCGCAATATGGTGTTTATAATGCTGGCATAAGAGATAAGTGAAAAGAAAAAGGAACCCCACATAAGAATGACGCCATAAAAGAGACCTACAAGCTCCATCACAGTTGTGTCAGCACAAGCCAATTTCAAAACAGGTCCGATATCACAGAAGCAATGGTCAATGACATTCTGTCCACAGAACGGGTAAGTCCACAAAACTATGGATTGAGACAATGTAGCTATAAACCCTACAACCCAAGCCATTAATGACAGGTGGAAACACAGTCTATTAGTCATCATCACATTGTAAAGAAAGGGTTTACATATGGCTGTGTAGCGATCCAAAGACATGGTGGCCAGGTTGAGGAACTGTATAGCTCCAAGTGAGAAGCTAACTAAAACTTGTATCAGGCAACACGTGAAGCAGATGGTGTTTTGGTTCAAGAGGATATTAGTCAGCATCTTGGGTATCACTGCTGTGGTGCTACAGAGCTCACCCAAGGAGAAGTTGCTGAGGAAGAAATACATGGGTGTGTGGAGTTTGGGTTCCATGAAGACCACTGAGATGATGAGACAGTTTCCTGAAATGGACAGCAGGTACAGCAGAAGGACAATCCCAACAAATGGCATCCTCATTCCATGAAATTCAGGGAATCCCAATAGAATGAACTCTGTGATTGATGTTACATTGGCTGCCTCCATTTCCTTGTTTTCGTCCTTAAAAAAAAAAAAAAGTTTCAGCACAACTTCTCATAAGTACACAATGAAACATATGTATACTGATATGCATTGTAGTAGACAGCACATGAATTTAGCACTAGGTGGTATGTTTAGTTACATAATATATTTCTTCACTTTAATGACATGAATTCCTATTTCATGACACTTTCCCCATTCATTTGCATGCAGGTATCAGGGAGGTACATAGTGTAGCAGGAGTGGATATAGTTTTCTATAGGTGGTTCATGAGGAAGTAGAAGGCAGTGGTATCTTAGGAGCATCAATAGGGCATCACTCATCAGGATGGAGATGGGGTGAGACTGCTGTGTCAAGGCTGGGGGAGCTCTGGGTAGTTGTTGGTGGTAGCACCACAAATACAAACACACATATTTAACTTCAATTTTGATTTCTTTCCATTTCTTATTTTCTCAATTTTACATTCACTTCTGTGCATTTTCAGCTCAATTTGTGCATTGCTTTTTTTATATAAAAAAAGCCCTCATGAAGATTCATCAGCATTTTAGTGTGGATTTCACCCAGTGATAAATATTTCTGCCAGAAATTTCCCTTGATATAATTAAACTGTGCGTGTTAATTTCAGTGATTTGTGCATTAGCCTAGCATATGCACCACTTGGTTGGGAAAGTGTGTTACATAATTCAGAGAAATGTGAACCTTAAAATATGGCTGTGTTTTCGGTTCTCAAATTGTTTCAGAAGGTGAGGATTGGGTAGTTTGGCCTTGTAATGCAAGCTGAATCAAATTACTTCCCCCATCCCTGCCTGCACATCTCCAAGGCCACTGCTACCATGAACCTTCTTGTATTTCATCGCTGCTGCCTTGTCCCACTGCATCTCCCAACAAAGTAGTACAACAGTGAAGAGGACGCTACTGCCTCCACTCCCCCTCATGGGCCACAAATGTGCTTTGTACATAAAATCCAGATATCTCCAGAAAGGTAGCAGTGGAAGGGAATACCCATGTCTACTGCATATCTATTGTCTGTCAGAGCGGACATTGCAAGCTTGCAAAAGTGCTGTCACAGCGCTGTCAATCAAAAAATGTCCAGAGCAAGGAATTAACTTTTTTATTGTCAAAAGTACACCTACAAGATAGGAAATGGCATGTCCATTAGGCCTGCATCTCTCAGCTACTCCTAGGTGTGCACCTGATGAAGCAGATGCGGCAACAAAGAGGCCTCACCCCTAACCTTAGCTAATGTATCTTCCCCCACCTGAGCTGCATGCAAGCAGGCAAAAACTGAGCCTGCATGTATCCTGTTTCTGCTCCTGCATCTTCAAGCTTCTTCTGGTCCTGGGAGGAAGTGGAGCAGGAGAAGTAGAGGCAGGTGGAGGAGGTATGGAAGCCCTTGATTTTACACCAGTCTGACCGATCTCTGGCTCCTCCTGCACCCGTTCTTCACTCTCCAATCCCGCAGCTTCTCCTGCCTCTGAATCTCATCTCCTGGCCATTACAGGCTCTGTTGGAACACTGACCCTTCTTCTAAATCAGTCTCCAACCCCAGTTCTCCTGGTGCCCACTCATCAGTATCCAACCACCACTCCTCAGTGTCCAGCCAGCCCCTGACATGTGCTAACATTCTGACCAAGTAAAAAAGGTAAAGGTAAAGGACCCCTGGACGGTTAAGTCCAGTCAAAGGCGACTTTGTACTAACCAAGCACAACACCAATGGACACCAGACACCAATGTTCTCAGGTTAACTCATAAAAGTACATACCCAGTAATGTCAAGAACCAGGGGGAAACTCTCCGCATATTATTTTATTCTGTAGACATTTGACGAAAGGTAGCTAGGAATAAATACACTGTGTGTGTGTGTGTGTGTAGAAAAGCTGAGGTTTTCTTTAAAATGATAGTAATCCTTGTGCCAAACATCAGTTTTATGAAATTATTTCCTTTCCCTTCTCTACTTGTGAACAGTTCATTAATGCCTCCTCAAAGAGAAAGCCTTTGAAGACTTCTATAGTTTCTCCCATGCCAATTAAGAACACTAATTAAGGTTTTAGAAGTTGTTGGGTTGTTGTTGTTTTTAAAAAAGCAAAGTTAACTTAGGAAGT
Source organism: Darevskia armeniaca (assembly GCA_034641395.1). NCBI lineage: Eukaryota > Metazoa > Chordata > Lepidosauria > Squamata > Lacertidae > Darevskia > Darevskia armeniaca. The sequence continues at coordinate 2,020,645 of JAWWNF010000347.1, forward strand.
CGCAGGAATGGTTGACTCAGTATGAGGGAGCTTCCTAATTTCTCCTGCATCCCCGCCCCTTGTCCAAAACTCCTTCAACATTTCTAATTTATAGAATTGTTTTTATATGCATAGATCTATTTTATTATTAAATTGCTTTGAGATGCTGCTTAGGAAGTGATCCGTGAATGAAACAAATAAAGAAGCAAGCACAACTATATTGGCACTAAGTGGTATATAAACAACCCAATAATAAAACAACCCAATAATATAAGAATCAATAGCAGCAAGGTATTCTTTTATTCCCTATCCCCTTGTTGCTTAGGAATTTGATTATTATTAAATGTAACAGCAAATGGGAGAAATATATGCTGTCGTTGCAAGTTTTTTAATGAATTAGTTTACAATGCAACCACTTCCCAAACACAATCTAGTGAAGATGAAAGATCTGAACCAGAGCCGTCTTTCCCATTGGTCTTAGTGGTTTGTTGTGCCAAGGCGCCAGCCTCTCGGGGCGCCCTAGCGAGTGGGGGAGCTGTGTGGCTTTGCCGGCAGCCTCCCCTTTCCCTGCACACCCACCAGCTGCGCCCCACCAACTATATGGCTAGCTTCCCTCCCAAGCCTCTGCATCTGCTAAAGACGGGGTTGTTGTTGTCCTCCTCCTGCTTCCTGGCAAAAGGTGGTGCGCAACCTTCCCGGGCTGCCTTCTCGGGCACCCTGATGCCGGAGAGCATGTCTGCCAGCATGTTTTCCTGCTTGATCGCTACCACCACGCCAGGGATCGGGCATTGGGGGAGGCAGAGCACATTTTCCCACTGCCCCCTCCCTTGTTTTGGAGTTGCGGGGGGGGGGCGCCGCCGGAGGGATCTTTGCACCACGGCGCCGGATATGCTTAAGATGGCCCTGATCTGAGCTCCCTGTTATACTTCAACCATTCCCTCAATTAAGCCCTGCAACATCACATTGAAAGCTTTCCCCCCTCCTTTCCCTCCAGTAATTCCAGAATCTGAGAACATCTGAAGGAACTAATTCAAAAGGAATTTATGACAGACTTCTGTCCACTTCATCACACAACACTTAAATAATGGTTTGGAATTTGCTACCACAGCATGGAGTGATAACTAATAGCATAGATGGCGCCAAAAGTGTATTAGACATATTCATGGATGAAATGACTATCAGTGGCATTTAGTTAGAATGACTTCATGGAACTTAAGTTGTTTTTGTTGCTGCTGCTGTTTAGTTTATTTACTCATTGAAATAAACCAAATTGACTTACAAACATAATAAAAATACTAGAACCATTTTTCAATAGACACAATAAATACATAAATAAATACCCGGAACACAGGTGTAACAGATCCTGGTCTGCTGAAAGAGGCCACAAATGCTCACTGGAGAGAAAATTCCACTAGTGGGGAGTCACTGCTGAAAAGGCCATTGTCATATTGCCACCTCTGGGCCTCCCATGGAGGGGGCAGATGGAGTAGGGCCTCAAATGACAATTGCAGGGTTTGGGTTGGTTCATGTGAGGAAAGGTATAGGGATCCTGAGGCATCGATGATGATGATATTTATATCTATATATATTTATATTTACCCCCCCCTCCCAATTTTATTCAAGTTGGCACCCCTGCATGAACCTGATAATGTGGTAATTTGAACAGTAGATCTTTAATATATGGGAAAATATAAAAACACAATCAACCCCTCATAATAATTGTAATTTATTCATGTATTAAAACAGTATTATTGTTTTATACTAGAATGTATTTTGGTTAAAGATCAGAAAACACACACACACACACACACACACACACACACACACACACAAACATAGCTAAAATTCTTTTGGCTTATTCTGAGGAGAAAATAAGGAGGTCAGAAACAACCAGAGAAATAGGGGGGATACCGGTAGGGGAGGGTCATTCTGCAAGGTTATAGTCTGCATATGGTATGTATGTGTTTGTATTTTTGTGCTCTGCATTTGTACTTTATTATGAAACTCAATAAAAATTATTAAACAACAACTGAAGCACTTTGAATTGATTCCCAAAACTAATTGTTAAACAGTTTCATCAGAACTGGAGTTACATGCTCAGATCTTCTTTCCCTGGTGAGCAACCTGCCCACTGAATTCTGCAATAGCTGTGGCTTCTGAACTATATTGAAAGACAGCCCAACGACAGTAATTTAATATAGAGGCTACCAGAGCATAGACAATTGAAGGTACCCTATTAGACGGCTACTGGTTTTCATGTCTTAGATGGTGGGCTTCCCAAAATCACCTGGCTGGACACTGTGGGCTACAAGATGCTGACCTTAATGGACCTGTGCTGTGGTCCAACCAGTCTTTTCCTATACTTTAAACAATGGTTTTCGGAAGTAGGATTGCAAAAGACCTTTATCTTGTCAGAGTCAACAATAGTTGTCTATGTGGGTCAATGAATCATAATATAGATTCATATGAAAGGCCCCAGGTGTCAAAATATATTTAAAACATATGACAAAATGTATTAAGGCAAAAATCAAGGCAGAAATCCTAAAAAGAAAAATAATAAGATCTAGATGCTATAGAAGTGGTTCTACAGCACACTAGAACCAGCATTATAAATATTAGGTTTTAAGTATGAGGTTCCTCCTTGATTAACATCAGCTTATTTCTGGAGAGAGACGTTCTAAGGCAGCTGCTTCCTGTAGTAAAAATAATTTATTTTTCTAGTCTTTCTCTTAATTATGCTTTCTGTTAGCAATTCATTTTGTACACTTGCTGTTATTGTGGAACGTGCACAACATTGTCAGAGTTTAATTCCAGAACCAACAGCATAAACAGCATCAATAGCGTCAGAGAAATAAAACTGGATCTATCTCAGTGACTTGAGAGTCTTCTAGGGTAATAACATTTGATACTTATCCCATCTAATGAAAGTATTCAGAAGACCTTACAGAATTTAAATGAGACATCTTTCTCATTAAGCTATGAATCTCCTTTCTTCAAACTATACCAATCACAACTCTGAATTGATCTTGAAAACCAATATTATAAGTCATTAAATTGTCAGAAATAAACCAAATAATCACTTGTACATAGGACCACAGTGAAATAATAGCAAGCGACATAAGATTCAGTTCCTCTTCTTTCTTCATGAAAAATAGAGAGAAGGACCAACAAACAGCACTATCTGCTTTGAGTTGAGATATATGTGTATATTTTTAAGAATGGAAGAGCCCGATGGGATCATGTAGCAGAGCTCTTTGAATTCCACCCCAAAGCTCCTGGAAACAAATGATAAACAACAATTTTTGCAACTTTAGAAAGAAGGAGAGTATGGGTGGTATTCAACTGAGTGCTACTCAAAGTAGACCCGTTGACATTAATGGACATGACTGCTAGGTCCATTAATTTAAATGTGCCTATACTGAGCAAATGTTATTTGCACTATCAGGGAGAACCTGAATTATATCCACCAAACGAGCACCTTGAGTATTATCACATTTCCACTTCTGTTAAAAAAAAAAAGTTCTAAGAAATAGCTGACAATATACCCCTGATCTCAGTGACACTCCAAAGTCTTCTGGTTATGCTCATTGAAAAATTTGCTGAATGTGCTTTGCCAGGAACACTGCTTGATCAATCTCATGACCACAGAGGAAGGCAGGTGGCAAATTCTGCCCATTGCTTTTTTCGCAGCAGTTTTGAAGTCATTGTTTCGTATTGTGAAGATGAAAGGGCTTAGGGTTGGCAAAACAGCACAGATCACCATGAATATGACTTTGTTGATTCGGGTGTCACCTTGGGTCGAAGGCCTCAGGTACATGAAAAACGTTGCCCCATAGAAGATGCCCACAATAGTGAGATGAGAGGAACAAGTGGAAAATGCCTTGGATCGCCCGGTGACAGATGGAATCTGAACAATGGTCTTTAGAATGCATGCATAAGATCCCACTGAGAAGAGAAATGAACCACACATAATAATGACACTATAAAACAAACTTGCAAGCTCCCACACAGTTGTATCAGCACAAGCCAATTTCAAAACAGGTCCAATATCACAAAAGAAGTGATCGATGACATTGCCGCAGAATGGGTAAGTAGTCCACACAACTATGAGATGCAAAAATATAACTGTAAACCCTACAACCCAAGCCATCAATGATAGGTGGAAGGAGAGTGTGTTAGTCATCTTGATATTGTACTTAAAAGGTTGGCAGATGGCTGTGTAGCGGTCAAAGGACATGACGGTGAGGTTAATGAACTGAATGGCTCCCATCGAGAAGACCATAAAAGTCTGAGTCATACAACATGTGTAGCAAATGGTGTTTTGGTCCAAGACCATGTTGGTTAGCATCTTCGGTATCACAGTTGTGCTACTGCAGAGCTCAGCCAAGGAAAAATTGCTGAGGAAGAAATACATGGGTGTATGGAGCTTGGGTTCTATGAAGACCACGGTAATGATGAGGCAGTTGCCTGAAATGGAGAGAAGGTACATCAGAAGGACAATCCCAACAAATGGCATCCTCATGCCATGGAGTTCAGGGAATCCCAGAAGAATGAATTCAGTGATTGATGTAACATTTCCTTCTTCCATTTCCTTCCTTCCTTCCTTCCTTCCTTCCTTCCTTCCTTCCTTCCTTCCTTCCTTCCTTCCTTCCTTCCTTCCTTCCTTCCTTTAAAAGAACAATAAATTTAATAAAAACTGCTCATCACCACACCAGTAAACATACCTATAACAATATGCTTTGGGATAACCCATGGCTGAATACTGTATATAAATAGGTGCTACATTCAGTTACTGTACACTATATGAATACTGTTCCTTTTATGCAGTAAAAGCAATTAGGTAACAGCTCAGAATGAATAGGAGCAGTTTAAATGAAACTCAGTTTAGACTGTGTCTTCTGCTGCATTGGGAGAAGGGTGGTTCATTAGGAAAAATGGGACAGTGCCCTACCAACCTCATCCTGCCCTCTGCAATCCCCCCTCATGCTGTCTTACTTACATCCAGTCCAGAGGGTGGCACTGCTTGTCAAATTTCTCCTCATTTGTCTCAGCGTCACTCTTATAAAAACTCAGCACAGACGAGGATGAGGACAAAACTAGAATTAGTTAGATGTGGCTCCACCTAGTGTTGGTCTTCCTGTCTTATGTCCTATGGAATCCAGTGAGAACTGTTTCCCCATTAACTTGTAAAGGTAAATTCAAGAACAAGGGGTGGGGGTGGGACATCATGTTCCACATATTCTTTTCTTCTACAAGCATTTGCCCAAAGGTAGGTGAGAATATATATATATACACACACACCAAATAATAATAATAATAATAATAATAATAATAATAATACATTGACGTGAATGTTAAAAGAAGAAGCAGAATGACAAATGAGTGTGTCACTGTAATAGTCCTAATGGAAAACATCATTCTTATGAATTCTCCTGCTCCCATCTCTACTTGTGAACTTTTCATCAATGCCACATGGGATTGCAAGAAAAAAGTCTTCCAAGATTTTAATAGTTTCCCCCCATGCTAATTAAGAACACTAATTAAAGAGTCAGAAAGTTTTAAAAAAGGAAACAAGGGCAACTCATCAAGCAGCAAAATTGTTTTGTTATGTTTTAATGCATAAGATGAAAATGAAGCAGAGATTATATGTACAAGGATTGCTGGTTGTCCCCTGAGATGGTGAGCCTCAGTTGACATCACCATGAGACCAAGTCCTTAGTGTCATTGGCCCAGTCCTGTGGAATGTTCTTGCAGTAGAGCTTTAGCAAGCAACTTCTATTTTAATTGTTAGAAACATTTTATTTTATTTTATTTTGCTGTCAGGTTTACACAAATAAATTAGAAAAACTAGCATTAGAAATTATTCACTCCAATATTACAAAGCATTGTCAATCATAAACCCACTCATCAGTTTTATGTTGGATTGCAGTGAAATCATCAAAAGTGACAGAAGATCTAGTTCCTCTTCTGTCCTCATTGAGAGGGGGGGGGAGGAAAGATTAACAGACAGCAGTTTCAGCTTTGCCATGAGCTGTTTGTATATGTATTTAATAAAATAACATAAGCTCAATCAGGCCAAGAAAACCTCCCTGGTTACAAAAATGCTAATTAAGAGACTACCTGAGGTTGTAGAAAAGTTTTTTTTTTAAGGACAGTGGTAACTCGGGTTACAGATGCTTCGGGTTACAGATGCTTCAGGTTACAGACTCTGCTTAACCCAGTACCTCGGGTTAAGAACTTTGCTTCAGGATGAGAACAGAAATTGGGCAGCGGTGGCGCAGCGGCAGCGGGAGGCCCCATTAGCTAAAGTGGTGCTTCAGGTTAAGAACAGTTTCAAGTTAAGAACGGACCTCCAGAACGAATTAAGTTCTTAACCCGAGGTACCACTATACTACAAATTTTATCTGAGATTGCCCACGCTAATTAATAATGCTAATTAATCTTTCAGAATGTCCCCCAAACACAGAACAGTCAGCTCCTTACAGAAGAGGCAACCCAGCCAGGTAAAAGGTAAAGAACCCCTGGATGGTTAAGTCCAATCAAAGGTGACTATGGGGTTGCGGCGCTCAGCTCACTTTTCGACTGAAGGAGCTAGCGTTTTTCCACAGACAGCTTTCCGGGTCATGTGGCCCGCTTGACTAAACTGCTTCTGGAGCAATGGGACACCGTGACGGAAACCAGAGCACACAGAAACATTGTTTACCTTCCCGTCGGAGCGGTACTATTTATCTACTTGCACTTTGACGTGCTTTCGAACTGCTAGGTTGGCAGAGCTGGGACTGAGCAACAGGAGCTCACCCCGTCAAGCAGATTCAAACTACCGACCTTCTGATCAGCAAGCCCAAGAGGCTCAGTGGTTTAGACCACAGCGCCACCCATGTCCCCAAGCCAGGAGAATACACCCAGGAAAGGGAGATCTGATACCAGATTTGCCCAACCATGCAATGAATTCAAGACACAGAGGTTTGGATTGTGCTCCCTCTGTTCAAGAGTTTGCTAAAGGCCAGCAGTCTGGCAGGTGCAGACCAAAACACAAAACAGGAACAGAAAGTGTCTGTTCTGCTGGGTGGATCGAGTGATTACCCACACAGAGATAAAGGCAGCATTGTGACTTTTTGATTGCATGAATCTGGGTTTTTGCACTGGTCCAGGATCCTTTTCGTATGCATGTGCACCCACAGGATCAGTGGTGTGAGATTGTAGCCCTAGCACCTGACCAGCAGATGGAGTGATGGCATAGCAGCTATTTCTGGTTCTGTATGATTCCATTTCACTGTGGGCGCTGCAGTAATAGAGACGACTGTCTTCAACCTCAAGCTTCCTTATCTCTAAGTAAATGGTGTTCAGTGTGTTATTCCGGGAGATGGTAAATCTTCCCCTCAGAGGCTGGTGCACACCTGTTCCTCTGCCATCTGGGCTGATCTCTCCAATCCACTGAATTCCCTGGTCCCCCGTTTTCCGACTCCATTGCATCCAGTACTGATCCAAAGAGGAGGAACTTTTGCAAGTCAAGGTCAAGGTCAAGGTCTCTTCTGGGCGTTTGATTTCTGAAACAGGCTGGATCAGGGAAATCTGGGACTGGGTAGCTGGAATCAGAATGGTGGAAACAATTTTTGATCATCAAACCGGCATCAAATATGTACACAAAGCATTTACATCTTTAATCAAGTATTTTGCCCAGTGATTATGTCCGAATCATTGTCAAAGTCTGGTTTGAGCTTCCCAACACTTTATCTGATGGACTGCTGATATCTTGATGGCTGGAATATAACTACATTTTACATATCCACAAATAGAAATACTCACCAAACAACAAGCTCATGAGTATAGAGCATGCTAATAAAGTCTGCATGATAATGTGTTTATGGGCATAAGCAATTGATGAAAACTATGTATTGGGAGGAACAATGTGCCAGAAGGTATTTGAGCAGGGGGGAAAGGACACTAGAGGAAGTATCATTTGCATGGGGATGCCTATAAGAAGATTCAGTTCACTGTTTCATATGCAGTTGTGTGGAGAATGGAAGAACAGGAAAAATAAGAATTCAGCAGCAGATAGGGATGGGCAAATCTATCATTTTAAGTTTCTCATTTGCCTGATCTAAAGTCCAGTTCTCTACATTTCAACATCAACTGGCAGGTTTGGTTGTTTTGGTGAAATTTCATCAGCATTTGAGTGCAAATTTCTCCTAAAATGCAATTTTCCCTAATCTTCATATCTTTGCAACACAGTTTTCTGTGCTATGATGCATTTGTAATGTTATTTTAACTACTATGTGCATTTCTGTACATATTATGCATGTATGTGTATGTATGTGTATATTTAGAGTTTTTCTACCCTGCTCTTCGGGCAAAATGTTACCCAGAGCAGCTTCCATACAATCAATTACTTGAGGAGAACTTCATTGCAAAAATCAGAAAGTGTAAATTAGGTAGTTCTACAGTGTGTGATGATTTCCACTGTAGGGAATTCAAAAAGCACACCATGGACACAATTTCTATCTGGACAGCATGCAAAAGAGCTAAGAGCCAAATAATACATGTTTGTTTGTTTGTTTTACTTTTCTGTGTGTGGTTGCACAAGTAACTTAAAATAAGAGCTTTGTTTTTTGAACATCAAATAATTTTAAAATATGCCTACTAGGCATTTCACACATATAGCCAAATCAACATAGACAAGACTTCCTTTGTGTTGCTTGGAGTCTGGGGACCTCTAATGACTATGGGAGGAAATAACACAACAGTCTCATAAGACAAAAGTGCATGGATGGGGAATCTGTAGCCTTTCAGATGACTTTAGACTCCAACTCCCATCAGCCACAACCAATAGGTCAGCACATCTGGAGGGTCACAGATACCCCACCTATGCAACAATGATTGGTTCTTAATCCAAATCTTGACTTCTCCTCACACTCAAGGGACTAATCTACACTGATCAGTTAAAACGTTATCAATTTGTTATAAAAATGTGACACCAGAGGCTGGTGTATAGCAGTCAATGGAAAATTGCATTGAGAGCTACATAACTATTTTTGAGCATTTTTACAGCTCAGTGTAGATGATGATGATGATAGGTAAAAAAAAAAATTATTTATATTGCGCCCTCCCCTGCCAGTACCGGGCTTAGGGCGGCTAACATCAAAATATATAATACATTAAGACATAAAATTCAGCAATTGACTGAAATACAGCTTAAAATCAATTAAAATCAAAATAAGATCAGATGGCTACTCACATATTATAACTATAGGGGTTGGGAACCTTAGTACTCACCAGGCTCAGCTATTTGTATGTGCCGGTGAGAAGAGTTAGAGAGGCCACTTATATGCAGGGTCTTGTAAAAGATCCAGCCAAGATACGATTGGAGGCCCAAAAGGAATCTCCATGCATCACCTTCTAATACAGATCACCAACACTCTGGATTAGTATATTTTATTTTTGTGCCAAATATGAATTGGGTACTTTGTGTTAAATCTCCCATCTGGGTGCCTAGTAGGCATCTTCTGCCATGCATGATCTTGCTGGTTGTAGAGCAGGGAGTATGTGTATGTATGTGTCTATGTGCATACAGTGAAGATGTGCTCCATCCTTATACAGTGGTACCTCGGGTTAAGAACTTAATTTGTTCCGAAGGTCCATTCTTAACCTGAAACTGTTCTTAACCTGAGGTACCACTTTAGCTAATGGAGCCTCCCGCTGCCAACGCGCCAATGCCGCGTGATTTCTGTTCTCATCCTGAAGCAAAGTTCCTAACCTGAGGTACTATTTCTGGGTTAGCGGAGTCTGTAACCTGAAGCGTCTGTAACCTGAAGCGTCTGTAACCCGAGGTACCACTGTAGTACACATGTGTTGTAGACTTTGACTGTGTTTATGCTTTGTAATTCTTTGATTTCTGCACCAACAGTTTAGCAGGTTTTTTGCTTTGCTTTGCTTTCTCTGCCACTGAGTTTCCCCCGGAGGGTTTTTGACTGCCTGTGCATGTAGTCTTGCCCTGTGTGTGCCTTGCACAGTAATATATAGCTGTGTCTTCAGCTTTCAAATTGTTCAGCTGCAGATATGAAGTGCTGATGGAGGTGTCCACACTGATGGTGACTCGACCTTTGAGAGACTCAGGATAGAATGTTTGGAAGTTATCTGTCCGTATAGTACCGACCCACTCCAGTCCTTTTTCCGAGGCCTGTCTAACCCAAGCAATTGCGTAGCTGGTAAATGTATATCCAGATGCCCTACAGGTGAGTTTCATTGATTCTCCAGGGCTTTTAATTTCATTAGCAGATTGAAAAAACTGGATTTGAGACTGGACATCTGTGGATAAAAAAGAGAGAAATTATAATTCATTCATATACTGTGAATAATGTGCTGACTGTTTCTTCCTATTCTGCCAGACTTGTCTTTTTATTTAATTTATTGTCTAAATTCAATAGAAGTCAATAACCTGGTGCTCCCTTTTCCTTCAGTCTCTTTTGAGACCAACCAAACATATGCAGTATACATTTCCTAAATAAATAAATGCAATATTTTTGCTGTAGCATTATCCAATCAAACAATCATTATTTCTCCAGTTTAAATAACAGGTTGGTATATAAATACTGCAATGTATTTATCTACCTTGACAACTGCCATGACAAAAAAGAGCAACATTTTGGCGTATATTCTGACCAATGCTCAAAGAGTAGGGAATTGAGGTTCCTCATGTCCCATATAATATCTATCATCTCTCTCTTCTTTGTCTTCATTGTTCATCACAACATTTTCAGAATCTTTGACCCACAAACCAAAAATATAATTTTGGACAGATCATTCACAGGCCATCTTCCTTACCTGCTAATGTCACTGCCCAGAAGAGAAGACACAGTGTAAAACTCATAGTTTCTGTTTTCTAAGGCAAGAGGTGGATGCCATCCTGCTGGCCAAAGCTTTGCTTTAAAGGTTTCTAGGAAAGGAAAACAGATTTCCAATTTGCATATGGACATTACAGTGGCTTTAAAAAACAGCTTTCTGAGATGTTGCCTCTGAGCAGTTGTATGTCTCATCTCTCACCTCTGGAAGGTGGTGTCTTTAGTTTTACATACTGTATTTTTTTTGTTTCCATAATGATGTTTCTTGTTTTTACAATTTTGTATGTTTTTACACTTGAAGTCACATAGAGACTCCCCTGTCTTGGGTGAACAGCACATTTGATTAATTTAGCAATAATCAAACAATAATCATTTTGAGAGCCAGTTCTTCTCAATGGGAAGATACACCTGCGGAATTTCCTCAACACAAAACAAACACCCAAGATTGTCCGCATTGTTAGTTAGTTAGTTAGTTAGTTAGTTAGTTAGTTATTTGTGTACATTTGTGTGCCGTTATGTGCATGTTCCCAAACTGTGGTCAGCTTTGGTGTCGTGATCCTGCTCTGGATGTAGTTGAACAGATTTGCCATAAATTCCACCCATGTCAGGATGTTAAGAGTAGGAAGCAGTCAGATCAGGCACCTTTTGCCATAGTTTCATAATTTTCTGTAGAGTATTTATACTGGAGGAAACCATTGTGGCCAACTCCCACAGCAATAGATTCTCATTAATATGCATCTGGACAAATCTCAGAGGAACATCTCCTTGGGGATAACATGGTGGTGGAGGGAGATTTATTTAGCCTAAAGAAAATGATTATTACAGGAAGCAAGGGCTTCCCCCCCACTTCAGATATTGGGAAATATGAAATTATTTAAATTATCTGCTGTACTAAAATGCTAGTGGTGTTATTACTAGAACAATTCGAAAATGAAGCACATCACTGCATTAAATGCAATGTTGTATACACATATATAGGTGAGTAGTTTTGTGAGAGGCAATGTGGTGTTCAAAGGCAGAGGGGCAGATATGGGCAAAGATCTCTTCTATGTTTGCTAATTAGAATGACGACGTTGGAACCTGAATGGCTGGAACCCACTGAGGAACCCCAATAGTAATATACTTCAAATATACTACAACATCTCAACAAATATACAACAAATATACTACAAAAGTAATATACTACAACATCTCTGATAGGTGTCGACCCAGCCGCCACTTAAAAACCACTGGCAAAGGACAGCCCACCACCTTCCAAGGCTTTCTGTTCAGCTCATACAGTCAGGATGTTCTTTTTAATGCTTTGTTAAAATTCTTCTCACTTGAACCCATTGGTTTATGCCTGACCATTTGCAGCAACGGGAAACAAACTAACTCCATCATCTACCCCAGGCACCCCCAAACTCATTCCTCCAGATGTTTTGGGACTACAACTCCCATCATCCCTAGCTAACAGGACCAGTGGTTAGGGATGATGGGAATTGTAGTCCCAAAACATCTGGAGGGCTGAGTTTGGGGATGCCTGATCTACCCTATTGCATTTGCGCAAACAATTTGAGGAAGAGGTGACTATCTCTGTTCTGAAACAAAAGAATACAAAAATTAAAAATATGGCCAACCCTTTATGCTTATAAAGGCTTATAAACCCTTTATGCTTATTGCACATAACCAATGCAATAATTTAGAATGTCAGATCATGGCTCCCTTCAAGTTTCTTGAGCACTACCGCCCACTAGTGGTCGTAGAATATGAGAACTCATGATATATCAGCAACTAGCTGAGCTTCTGGTGAGTGACAAAGTCTTTCTCATCCCAGTGGGTATATTAAGGTGGTGTTTAGAATTATGCTCAGTGCCAGTTCCAGGAATCAAAGCAGTTGAATGGACACATGTGAGGTATAATATTTCAGGCTATATGCTATTCCAGGCTGGTCAATACCAAATATTGTCTGCTGTAGATACATCTACATATGTCACATGCTGATGTAGGATATCAAATCTTCACTATGTAATTCACTATCAACATTTGGAGATGTGTTTTTAGACTCTCTCTCTCTCTCTTTCTCTGTCACACACACACACACACACACACACACACACACACACACACACACACATTTCTCTTTGAACTGTGAGTTTTCTTCTTCCAAATCAACAATTCTGTTTGCTAAACTACATTGGCAAGTGTATAAGTTTAACAATCCCAGTTAGAGGAATAATAAAAAAGTGTACAAGAAGGAAATCCCTCTTAATGAGGTCCCTGGAGGATATTATTATTTGCTGCTGCTTCAAAACAAATTCATTGCTTGAAAAAAAATCATTGACAACATAAGACACACATAAAATAACTCAGTTCCAAGATGACCTTCCTCATAATACTGATAACTGGTATTATTTATCGTGCCCTCATAAAATCTGCACTGATTATCTTGCTGCCACAATTTGAATATATCTTCTTTAGTGCCTTGAGTTTAAAGTTTTAGACTCTATTAAAGAAATGTTGGTGTGTCTTGTTATTTGTTTGTGATCTAAGGCAAACAACTTGCAGTTGAAGGTCCATAGGCTGTATGAACAGAATTATCCTGGCTGATCTTGGCCATTTCTTCATATCATTTATTTCATGTTCAGTAAGTACATTTTACCTACTATGCCTATGCTGTATTTTACTTGGAATGTTACCAGGATCTGACACTGCAGAGAGTTTGTGGTCCTGCAAGTAAACCCTAACAGCAGGGAAGTCACAGAGAAATAATATATGCTTAATTTGAACATAATTTGACTTAGTTTCAGGTTTAGTCGCATCAGGGCAAAAGAACTTTTAGAGCACAGAGCAGCTAGGGAGCGTGATTTTAGATTTTTTTTTAAAGCGAATTTCTTCCATCTCTGTTTCTGAAGATCAGTTTGGAAGTTTGTGGGTAGTGTCTGGAGACAGAAGGATCTATCAATTACAGTTTCATTTTATTTCATTTCTCCCTCTCACTTTTTGGAATCTTAAATTCAGTTCTCCGCATTATGCAGCAATACAATTTTAAAAACTCAGGAAATTCATCAGCATTTTAGTGTAATTTTTCTTAATAAATACCTTTTTTATATGCAGTTTGGACTAATGTACACTTTTTTTGCAAGTAATTTCCCCTAATAAAAAGGATTTTGTACATCCTTCCCCACTAACCTCTTCACATTTTATACACTTTTCCAATAAAATGCATTTTTATAAATATTGTTTGGTCAGAGAACTGCATTGCAAAATTTAGATAAGTGTGAATTCGGAAGCACAGCTGCATTTCGGTTCTCATATTGTTTTGGAAATTACAAATTTGGTAGATTTGGATTGAAGTGCATACTGAATGAAATCTCACCTCCATCCCTTGTCAAATCTCACATGCCAGACATCTGTGAGCATTATTCCTGACTGGTTGAGTTTTAGTAGCGGGATTGTTTTTTTTGTCACTGCCCACTACTAGCAGGAGCAGAATAATGTGCCGGTACATAATATATGCATATCTTAGTTCCCATTGAAATAATTGATTTTTGATATGCAACTATGAGTTTGTTAAGTATAATTGCATAATTGACACCGAAAAGGAGAATGCCTTTGTGCATTACTGAAGGCTTTAACATGAGGATTTTCCACGGGGCTATATTAAGCTCTCTAAGCTCCTAGATCTGTTGATAACTAACTATTGTTATTCTCTGCTAGCTAACACATGAGTGTTTAACCTTAGCTCAGGTAACAAAGGTACCGGGTTGCAAATCTCCGTTTTGAAAGGGAGTTCCCAGCGAGTGTGGAAGTAAGATTGATAATGGAGCTCACTCCAGGAGTACATAACCTCAGGTTGTAATGAAGGCTGTAATGGGGGAGAGATAGAGTTTTGACCTCAGTCCCATTTAAAGTTATTTTTAAGATAATGAACCTGAATATCACAGCACTGTTTGGATGTATCATTTACTCTTGTTGCTTTTTGCTCTGTTTCGAAGAAAGTTATGCAGGTAAAGCTTTGAATCAAACTTTTGGGCCTGGGCAATCTTTTATTTCAGAGGGAGTCAGTTTTTATGTATTCAGTCCCTTCAAGCTGCACACTGCAATAGTTTGCTGTCTTATTAATCTTTTCCCCCATGCTCTTAGCAGGTATAGAAAGGAGTCAGGCAGATGAGTCTTCTTCAAGAAATGCCTCAAACAAATCAAACTGTCCTCACTGAGTTTATTCTCCAAGGGTTTCCAGGTTCCGCAGAGCTGCAGAAGTATCTATTCGTTCCCATTCTGCTTATGTACGTCCTCACTGTCACAGGCAACATCCTGATTGTTTTCATCATCATCCATGATCACCATCTCCACAACCCCATGTACTTCTTCCTAGGGAACTTCTCTTTCCTGGAGATCTTTTATGTCACCACCCTGTCGCCCAAGATGCTGGCCAATTTCTTGGCAGAGAGAAGGACCATCTGCTTCTACTGTTGCATCACCCAAGCCTTTTTCCATTTCCTTCTTGGGGCTACTGAATTCTGCCTGCTTGCCTCAATGTCCTTTGACCGCTACATAGCCATCTGCAACCCACTGCATTACAGCAGCATCATGAACAGCAAGCTTTGCCTGCAGTTAGCATTGGGGTCTTGGCTGGGAGGTTTCTTCACTGTCATAGTGCAGACCATCTTGATCTGCCAACTCCCATTTTGTGGCCCCAACCTGATCAACCATTTCTATTGTGATGTGACCCCGTTGCTGAGCTTGGCTTGCTCTGATACCCACCTGCTCGAGCAGATAGTGTTAGTGGGATCGGCCCTTCTCCTGTTCAGCTCCTTCTTACTCACTGCCATCTCCTACATCTTCATCATATCCACCATATTGCGCATCCCTTCTTCGTCGGGGCGACAGAAGGCTTTCTCAACCTGTGCCGCCCACCTGACGGTGGTGTCCATACAATACGGAACAGTGATGTTCATGTACGTGAACCCCAAAGCAAACTCCTCTCTGGAGGTAAACAAAGTGGTATCTGTGCTGAATACAGTTATAACTCCGCTCCTCAACCCTTTCATCTACACCCTGAGGAACAAAGACGTCAAAGAAGCTTTGAGGAAGGCAGCGAATATTAAAAAAAAAATTCCACTGAACTGATGCGGAGTGACTTGATTTGATTGTCATTTATTGCCAAAGAGGGTTAAAAATAAAGTTGGGAAATTGCTTGCCTCTGTCTTCCACTGTGTCAACAAATAAAAAATTTAAAAAATCACAATTATAAGCAACACTTTCAGAAGGTCTAGGCATCTTTTGGTCTCAGAGGATGGTGGTCACCTTTGAAGGTGACTCGGAATCTACAACTAATCCAAAATGCGGCAGCTAGACTGCTGACTGGGAGTGGCCGCCGAGACCACATAACACCAGTCCTGAAAGACCTACATTGGCTCCCAGTACGTTTCTGAGCACAATTCAAAATGTAGGTGCTGACATTTAAAGCCCTAAGCACTGCTAATGTTCCTTTTGAAGAGCTGGGTCCTTGCAGAGTCCAGCTGGGTCCAGCAGGTCCTTGCAGAGGTGGGGGCAGCCAGGTACATTTGTCCCAGGTCTTGGAGGACTAAGCTGGCCGGGTGTGGGGGTCAAGGAACTGGTTGCTTTTTTTGTTTGAGTTTATAATATTATTATAACAAGATTCCCGTGTCAGGTCTCAGACAAGCCAATGGTCATAAATAATGATGTTTGTAGTCCACCACATCTAGAGGGAACCGGAAGGTCCAGCCTTTCTTGGAAACAGGCACTGCAGGTAAGCTCAACACAAACTAATTATTTAAATACAGTAGACAGAGGGCCCTATTTACTCTTCAGCCTCAAGGACCACATTGGCTTTCTACTCTCATTCATCTCTACAGAAAGTTCCCTCTTCAAGTAGTTTCTCCACACCCAGGAACTAACTATATACACAGGTACCAGGTGTTGACTACTCTTTGCCTAAAAGAGGGCCATTTATTCACATTTATTCACATATTCCGACAAGGCACATGAAGGCACTAAACTATTAGAATCATAGAATTGTGGAATTGGAAGGGACCCTGAGGATCATCTAGTCCATCCCCATGCAATGCAGGAATATGCAGCTGTCCCATACAGGGATTGAACCTGCAACCTTGGTGTTATCAACACCATGCTCTGATCAACTGACTGGTTACAACCACTTGTATTTTGCTTTGTTTTTAAGGAAAGCATTGGAGACATCCCTAAAGGATGATTCCAACAATGGTGATTTGTCATGAGACTTAAACAGATTTTCCGTATTCATAGGCATTATAATTCTCTGGGCAAAAGGAGCGAATTTATTTTTTAAATATTGGGGGGGGGCAAACCACAAGAGAAAGCCGTTGCCTTCCTGCCTTGCATGTATGATCAAGGCAGGAAGCATCTGGTTAGCAGTTTTTGGAAGCGGGATGCCCCCCTTTTCTGCTGCTCTGATCTAGAAATGCATTTTATGGTCTTACATCTTTTATCCTGTTCTCACAGACACCTATGGGAAGCCTGCAAGCTAGACAGGAGTGCAACAGTACTCTGCCCACCTGCGTTTCCCAAGAACTGATATTCACAGGCCTACTGCCTCTGGCAGAGGAGGTAGAACTCAGCCATCATGGCTAGTAGCTGCTGATAGCCTTTTCCTCTAATAATTTGCCTAAGCACCTTTTAATGCCATCCACTGTTTCCTGTGCAAGCAAGATCCATATTTTAATAATGTGTTATGTATTTTCTAAGTACCGTATATGATGCAGCAGTCCACCAGCAGCAGCTCCACAGCATTCAAACCCTCCGTCTTTGTTCAGGCACTTGCCAAGAAAAACACATATTAAGTTCCCCAAAGTGCTTCTCTGCCTCTCTCAGGTGGTTTAATTTCCCTAGTGGGAATGTTTGGGACTGAAGTACTCTTTCCCATACATTTAAACTGCTCTTGTAAACCTGCACCAAAGAACTTCATTGTGGTCTACAGCAAGCGGAATGCCAAAAGATATATGCCTGAAGTATTTGTTCTTTTTCTCCTCGTTTCTGTGCTCATCTGCGCATATACAGGCATCAGAGCAAGAGGCAGACAGTGTTATAGTTCGATAGCATCTTTAGCTGCTATTAAGTATCATTTTCTATATTGCCTATATTGTTTTTCTCATTATTATAAGTGCTTTGAAAATAGTGGATACTGTACAAATACTAGAATATGTGACTATGTTTTCCAGGAAACAAACAGAAAATGGTTATTCTGAGAACCAGTCGGGATCTGTAATAATGTGAGTTCCCTCTTGTCTGGTTTATTTTTCTACATCAGCCAAGTGCTATTTGTTATTGAACCAACAAGGTGGTTGCAGCACAATGGGGTGGGTGGTGAGCCAGTGACCCATATTTTCATTGATTGTGCAAAGTTATTGGTCAACTGCAAAAGCTTTACTCAATTGATAGTCCTATCATGCCACTTAAGGAACTGAGTGGCAATGCTTGAAAATCTTACAGCAGAAAACAAAAGGAATTAAGTACCTGTATATGCTTTACTTCATCTCCGTCTATTGCTGTAACTTCTATGTGTGAATGTTTTGAGGTTCTAAATAGCACCGTGTCTTCAGAGCCACAATCTCACACCTTTTTTAAAATAATAATAATAATGAAGTATACACCTACTTCAGAACATTAAATGAATATTTTTTTTACAGAGCCAAATAAGGTTTTCTGCCCAAATTGCAAAACTAAATCTGAAATGCAATTTGCAATCTGGATTTGACCTTTTATTTTTCTTGAGTCCAAATCTGACATTTTAAATTTTGATTTCAAAATCCCTAAAGTTCACTTTAAAGTGAAATCATATAGTTCAATTATCTACATGCGTGGAGATGTAAGGAACGTATGGAGAATTATGAGTTTTGTTCTCCTTAGAAGGAAGGCTAAAGTGGTATAGAGAGACAGGGCTTATGATCATAGATTCATAGAATTGTAGTGTTGGAAGGAACCTGAAGAGTCATTAGTCCAACACTCAGCAATGCAGGAATCCCGACTCTTTTCCAGAGAATGTAATTATTTATTTGTGCTGTATATATGGATAGTTACAGAGGATAATTTTTCTTTGGAGGCTAATAGCATGGGTGGATATTTCCATTGCATCTGCTTATGAGCATTTCTATTGGCCTTTAGGATCTGTGAATTGGGTAGGTGCCAAGAGATAGACTCTAGGGATAGGAAAGCAACCCAATTCAGTTCATGTTAAAATGCAAGCTTACCACACTTTCTGAAACAGTAAATGACCCAAAACACAGCCGTCCTTCGTAATCTGTGTTTCTCCCAATTTAGCAATGCCATTCTCCAGTCAAGTAAAACATACAATAATGCATATAGTGGGGAGAAGTGAGCATGAAAAATGCATTTATATCTTTAAAATGCATACAAAATTGGTTTCGAAATGTGAAGAGGCTAGATAAATGAGAAACAGAGAGAACCAGAAATTGACAGATTCGCCCATCCCTAATAGAATCATCTCCTAGAGAGAACATCTCTCTGACCCGGTTTTGTAACTCTTTCCTATGTTTTAATGCAGGTGATGATGGAAAACCAAACAGTTGTGGTCGAATTTATTTTACTGGGTTTCCCCAGCATCCAAAAGGTGCGAATTTTAGTGTTTGTGGGTGTCTTAGTGATCTACACCTTGACTGTCACTGGGAATATTGTCATCGTGGCCACTGTAGTCCATGACACCACTCTACATAAGCCAATGTACTTCTTCCTTGGAAACCTTTCATTCTTAGGAATCATCTATGTGACCGCGACCATACCCAAACTGCTGGCCAACTTACTTTCAATCAAGAAATCGATCAGCCTAGCTGGTTGCAAAGCTCAAGCATTCTCCCATTTTTTCCTGGGGGCCACCGAATTCTTCCTTCTCACCGCCATGGCGTATGATCGCTACATGGCTATTTGCCACCCTCTCCACTACCATTCCATCATGAGCAGTAAGGTTTGTGTTCAGCTGGCTTGTGGCTCTTGGCTTGGTGGCTTGATGACGGTCTTGGTGCAGACGATTCTAGTGTTCCGCCTGCCTTTCTGCGGCCCCAATATCATCAATCACTTCTACTGCGATGTTGGACCATTGCTGAAGCTGGCTTGCACCGACACTCGCCCCATCGAGTGGATCGTCTTCATCGTGGCCACCATTGTGGTGTTCTGCAATTCCCTGATGACGGTGGTTTCGTACATCTTCATCATCTCCACCGTGATGAGAATCCCATCAGCCTCTGGGAGGCAGAAAGCTTTCTCCACTTGCATTGCTCACTTGATGGTTGTCATCATGCTGTATGGGGCAATCATCTTTATCTACGTCAGGCCAAGCGGACATGCCTCGTTGGGTTGGAACAAGTTGGTGTCCCTCCTAAACACCCTGGTCACTCCACTGCTGAACCCTTTCATATATACACTCAGGAACAAGGAAGTGAAAGATGCCCTGAAAAAGGGATTCTCCAGGAATAAAGTATTTGAGGACAAAAAATGGTAAATGAAAGGAGGATTATGCACAATGTGGATGGAATTGGGTCTAGTTGAACTTTTCACTGGGAGATGTACAGAACTCAGAAATAGCATCTGATCAACCCAGATACTTGTGTTATTTTTCCCAGGTATGGAGGTGTCAGTTTATAATGGACAAGAAATGGATAATGGACAGTAGGCACCTGAGGTTTAGGGAATTTACTATTACTTGGGGGGGGGATACACATGTGCTATGCCTGAGAAATGGTACATTAGATCTTAGCATCTTGATATACATACTCACTGTGACTATGAACTCACTTAGGTGACATAGGGCAACTCACTCATAGCTCAGCATGGTTCCTTTTCTAGATGTTTAGAAACTGGATGAGAAATTAAAGATGTTGGGAGCTGACAAAATGTGGGCAGAATAAATTTGTGGCAGAAGCGTAAGAAAAATTTGAATTTTCATGTACAGTTTGATTTTTTTAAAAAAAGAAAGAAATCATCAAATTGTGTTGGATTGTCAAATTATTGTTGTGTTCTTTGGAAGATGAGTGGAAAGAATGGCCTACAAAGATCAAATAAAGCAGTTTTACTTCTTTATTGATAGATCATGTCACACACAAAGCATATACTACTGTGGGCAAATTCAACTTTGGCTTTCTTATTGTGAATAATTGTTTACTTTTGTGCTATGGTTGCTTTCATGCATTTTTTTCCAACTTTGTTTTTATTTTTAAAGTGAAATAAATAAAATAGTACATATTAGGTTGAATTCTTTTCTATACAATGACATGAATAAGGGAAGATCTGTGTGACAGGAGATGCCTGGAGGTTGTCACCTCCTAAATATTATCTGGAAGGAGAGGTATAAATGCTTCCAGAGAGGGATTGCTCTTTATCAAGGGAAAGACAACTGGAATGATCACCAACACCAGATGTAACATTAAGGACTATAACTTTAAGGACTTGTCCTTGAGCTTGATTCTTTCTCCTCCCTCCCCTTTCCTCTTTCCTTATGTGTCATGTCTTTTTAGTTTGTGAACCTAACGGAGGAACCATCTTAGAACTTACTCTGTAACCTGCTCTGAGAGCATTTTTTTAAAAAAACTAAAGGGTAGGATGTAAATACTGTAAATGAATAATAAAAAAAAAGTGCAAATCTTTTATAGAATGTTGCAGTTTCCCCCCTGCCCTTAAGGGTGTGTGTTTGTGAATGTGACAGTTGTAACATAGCCATAGGATGGCGCTGGCAAGGCTTCAGTGTTGGATATGATGACTTGTGTAGTCTAATGAGGTCAGGGGATATTTGGGCAAGTTTGCCACAAGTCAATTCCAAAGTATTAAATGGGGCCTCCCGCTGCCTCTGCGCCGCCGCTGCCTGATTTCTGTTCTCATCCTGAAGCAAAGTTCTTAACCCAAGGTAATATTTCTGGGTTAGCAGAGTCTGTAACGTGAAGCGTATGTAACCTGAAGCGCATGTAACCCGAGGTCTAATGTCTAATGGCCCTTATTAAACCATCAAACACTTGATAGGGATGTTGGAAGATGCATTATTTACGGGAAGATGCATTATTATGCTCGTATTTAGGGGACCGCCTCTCCCGGTATGCCCCACAGAGGACCTTGTTGTTGTTGTTTAGTCTTTTAGTTGTGTCCAACTTTTCGTGACCCCATGGACCAGAGCACACCAGGCAGAGGACCTTATGAATAACCATAGCTTAGAGGTCCCGGGCCCTAAGGAAGTCAGACTATCTTCCACCAGGGCCAGGGCCTTTTCAATGATGGCGCCGACCTGGTGGAATGCTCTGTCCCATGAGACTAGGGCCCTACAGGATTTAACCTCCTTCCGCCGGGCCTGTAAGACAGAGCTATTCCGCCTGGCCTTTAATTTGTAACTCAGCCTGATCTTTTATTTCCCTTCTCTTCCCCCCTTCCCTTTTTATGAAGATTACCCACTCTGGGACCCCACAGCTAATTCCCCCCTGGCCTCCTTGCTGGCCCAAGTAGGATTAATTTAGCCAGCTAGCCCTGGTGACTATCTAATGTTTATTGGATGGATTTCCCCCAATATTGATTTTTGAACTTTGAATTTTATTGTTACTCATGCTTTTATACTGTATTCTATGCTGCTTTTATGTTGCATTATAATTAAGTGTTTTAAATCTGTTGTTAGCTGCCCTGAGCCCGGGTTTCTGAACCGGGAAGGGTGCGGTATAAATAAATTATTATTATTATTATTATTATTATTATTATTATTATTTAGTCAGACCACAGGTCTATCGAGATCAGTAGTGTCTACACTGGTTGCAGCTCTTCAGGGTTTCAGACTGGGGTTGTCAGTGTGGTGGGGCAGAGCCAAATTTCTTTTAATTCCCCTAACAGACACTTTGTGTAACATCTTGTCTGATGAAAAGATGTTGAGAACTCAAATGCTTCTCACAGCTTGGTGACATTTTGCATGTGTCTACTAAAGATAGTGACCAGCTGTGGACTCTCTCCTCCTCCACACACACTCTGTATGAACCAACATGATCAACTTCACATTTTAGGCATTCTGAATATTATGGTTGTTTATTAAGCCAGCTGAGATTCCAAATATGGATATTTGTCCATCTGAAGAATACAGAAACGCACACATGCACACACAGTCCAACTTTACCAGGCTTCTGCCTGACATATTTTATCTAGAGAAAACTCTACATAACTCTAGTTTTATCTAGATTAATAAATATTGAGAATACTCATGAGACAACCCTTTCCTCTTGGACATCATTCTCATGAGAAATCATGCATATCCAACAAAACCATGTGTTATATTAAGTTGAGAGACTTGACGAAATAGCCTCTCATGAGAAATACTTGGCACAGGGACAAATTGGTTGCTTGGAAGATCAAAGAAAATAAAGGACCCACTCAAAAGCCGTCCTTTCTAATGAAGATTCTCTATTCCTGTGAAACTGTAGTAAGGATAAACGTTGAGTTATCATAGCAATTAAATGCAGTAGAAGCATTCATGTAGAACACAACTTTGTCATGTGATGGTGAAAATAGGTGCAAGATGGGGTCTAAAAAAGCCAAGAGGCATCGCAGCGGGTGTTATTTTGTTGTGGTTATTCTTACAGAGTTTGGGCCTGTTGAATGTGTTGAAGACTTACCTTTATTTTGTACCTCTCAATTGCTTTCATCTCCAGAATCATGAGACACTAGTAAATTAAGCCCGTTAAAATAATGGGCGTTAGAAATTATATGGTGAAACATGTTTATAATAAGTAGAAACAGACTTGGTTTATTGTAAAAGAAAGTGGAGGAGCATGAAGTTGTTTTATATGTTATTGTAGTGAGTGATTAGAAAGGGTAAAGTAAAAGAATGTAGGAAAGTTCAAATTTGTAATGGTTGTGTTTTAATGTAGTAAGCAGCAGAAATGAAGGCAGAGTAATTGCTTTTGGAGAGTCAATATGTGTAAGTAATGTTATGTGTTGAAACATGTTCATAAATAGTATGAAGAGACTTGTTTTACTTTCAAAGAAAGTTGAGGACCATGCATTTGATTGTTATCGTATTGTATTTATTATTTTGAATTTATAAAGTAGAATAATGTGTTTAAGTTAACTGTTGTAGTGGTGGTGTTTTGATGTATTAAAGAGCAGCAATTAAGGTACAGTAAATGTTGTTGAAGTGGAAAGTTGGAAAGCAATGGTAAATATACAGAAGTATTATATAAATGTTTGTTTGTGGTTTGTTTTTTTTTTGGTGGGGGGTTATTTTGAATGTTTATAGAATTTCTTTATAGACAACATTCCTGGTGTATATAGTGTCAGAGTTTTGCAGCAGTTTGCCTTGTTCAGGACCTTCTACGACCTTAACCATGACATCATTAAAACTCCTTACTCTGGATAATGCAACATATAACTGTCCATGGCTGAATACTGGTTGTGGCAAGTAAATTCCAACTTTTTCCAAGGTTTGTCCTTGAGATTTGTTAATTGTCATGGCAAAGGCTAATGTTACTGGAAATTGTCGTCTTCGTAAGATAAACGGTAAATCAGTTGTTGATGGAGCCAAATCAGTACGGGGAATAAAGACTATGTTTCCTTCTGCTGAACCTGTTATTACTTCAGCAATGATGAGGTTGTTCTTAAGTTGTTTGACGATGAGACGGGTGCCATTGCACAATCCTTTTTTAGTGTTTAGGTTTCTGAGGAGCATAATTATAGCGCCCACTTTAAGGTTCAGTTTATGTTTAGGCATACCTGTTTGGGTTAATTCATTGAGGAATTCAATGGGATAGTTTTGAATATCTTCATCACTTGCGTCATTAATTGAATTAGAGCCGAGGTATGTAACTGTTTCTCCTTCTAAAATGTTAAGCACCTCTTCATTTAAGGTGTTGACATCACAGTTTTTAGGAGAAAGAATAGTTTTTTTGTGCAAAGTTAGGGACATGTGTAAGAGGAATTTTGTCTCCAAAGAAGTCTTTTACAATATCTCCTGTGCATAAAATTTTGGAAGGTATTTCAATTACATCTTGAGGCAAACCGTCAATGTGTGGTGTATCACCATTGCCAACTTTGATTAGCCAAATGCTGAAATCATTATCAACTGAGCGTATATTATTTGTAAGTGTAAGTACTTGGAAATGGCTCCATAGTGTATTATTCTTAACACAGGTCTCAACAATTTTTGTTTGGTCCCCGTGAGGTACCACGGGAAGTGTTTGCCTGAAATCTCCTCCAAGTAAGAATACTTTTCCTCCAAATGGTTTTTTGTTGTCCATTACTTCTTGGAGCAGTCTACTAACCACTGAAAGAGCTACAGAGGGGGTCATAGTACATTCATCCCAAATGATTAATTTTGAATTTCTTAAACGTTCAGCATCAACAGAATTGAGTCGTATATTTGATGTTGTATTCTCAACTATAGGCACTGGTAATTTCAATTGGAAGTGGTATGTTCTTCCACCCTCCAGAAGATTGGCTGCTATACCTGTGGATGCTACAGGTAGTGCAATATTTCCTTGTCCACAAACTGTGCTGAGCAGGGTCTTGTAAAGATATGTTTTACCACTACCTCCTGGGCCATCTATGAAAAAGCAATGGTTGTTAAGGCTGTCATTTTCAGTTGCTTCCAATATTGCTTGTAAAGCTGTTTTTTGTTCTTTGTTTAATGTACTTGTCATTTCTGTAGCTTTTTTGTTTTCAGAAAGTTGGTTGTAGTGATCTGAAAGTAAGTATGAATTTGGTAGTATAGGTGGTAATCCAAAGTCTTCACATTTTTTTCCATGGAGTATTAGAATGTTAGATATTTCCTGTAAGGCGATAGAACGGCATATTGTACATTCATTGTTGTGATGTATATGTTTTTGAACAATATCTTCCGTGAGGTATTCATATTTTACAAAAAGAGTATTCATCTTCTGTAGGGAGGCAAATATACAAATGTAGGCAAATAAGTCTCTTAGTTGTTTTGGCATGCTGTATTGGATAGCATCTTCTAAAGTGTTATCCCACACTTGGTCATCATTGATGAGGCCTCTTTGTTTTGCAGCATCTTGGAAAGTGGGATAGATATTTCCATTGACAGTTCTGAGATCTTGAAATGATACTGCACCCGGAACATGTAGCAGTAGGAGACGCATGCAGTAGCGTTCCGGATCTGATGATAAGTTCACAGAATACATTTGTCCAATGATTTTTTCTGCACCCCGCTGTCGTAATTTCCATGTACAGGTTTTTGAGTTAAATACATAGTGTATAGGAATGTCTGAATAGAAAATATTTCTAGCTTGTTCTTGCTCTTGATTTAATTTAAACCAAGCCATCAATTGAGTATTTCTTGCTGAAGCTCTTTCAGCCGCTGTACTGATGTCATTTGGATTGAAAAATACAGATTGTTCATCAGGCAGATGCACTGGTAACCTATGTATGGTATGTGATTGGAAATGCATTTCAAATCCATTTAAACGCCACGCTGCTTCTGGAGCGCTGACATATCTTGAATCCATGAAGGTCTTAATTTCATCATGATTTAAAGTGCCTTGTTCTTGAATCACAACATTTGCGCAATCATGACCTTTGTAGACATATTTAAACAGGTATTTGACACTTTTTATGGAAGCACAGACTTCAACATTAATGTGGCAATTGTACTTGAGGGAGAGATGTGGATTATATGGTACTACCCATTGGTTATCTATTTTCCTGCCATTGACAATTGAAGTTTCATTTGTGTTTCTTCTTCTATATTTTGGATAACCATTTGTGTTTGCTGATGTTTTTTGCTGGAATGGTTTTGGAAATTCCTTAGTGCATTTGTCATTTGACATACATGGTGAATTAGGATTGAGTGGTCCGCATGGTCCATGAATCATATGTTTTGTAACAATTGCATGTAAGCGAGGAGTGTTGTTTATATTTGGAATTTCTGCAGATACAAATTTATCTATCAGTTCTTCAGTTTTTGGTTTGCAGTCATCTTTAAGAATAAGTAGTATGTGTGCATGTGGTAAACCCCTCTTCTGAAATTCTATTACGTAAACAATTGCTTTTGGTACTCCAAAAATATGTTTTTTACAGATATCATCAATTAAAGCTTTCAGTTTTAGATGAAATACTCTTGCAACTAAATCAGGTCGAGCATCAGTAGTTTGGCCATGTTGTAGGTTTTCAACAATCTCTTCCCATTTGGGGTTGCACGTCATTGTAATGAAAAGATCAGGTTTGCCATATTTTCTAACAATTGCCGTTGCATCTTGATAATTTTGAAGCATGTTTCTTGGGCTACCTGCAAATGAGGAAGGCAATATATATGTTTTACCAGGAATTAGGCCTTTCTGATTGGATTCATTCATTAAGTGGTCCATCAATCCTGAGTATTTTTCAACTCTTAATTTTGGCTGATTTTGTCGTACGTAGTTGAGCCTGTTGGATTCAGTTTTGACATATGCATCAACTATATACTGTTGTGTAAGGCGGCCAGCATTTAAAAAGGGGTTAAAGTTGTCTCTGATGGAAAGACGATACCCGTAATATTGCATTTGTGTAACTCGAATTCTAGGTTTTTGTGTTTGATTTTTTAAAGTTTTTAAGGCTTGAGGTCTGTGTTGTAAAGGTATATCAATTCCCCAGCTCTGATCACCATAAGGGAAGAGTAATGGATAAACCATGGGTTCCAGATTGGGGTCAAGGACACTAATCCTTTGTGTTTTTCTTGGATTTAAATCATCTGTACTTGGTTTGCAGTGTATTAGAAGATCTCTTTCTAGTGGAGGTTCGCCATCATCATTTTGAAAAATGAAAGCAACCTCATTATGTTTTGGTGCATTATAGCGTCTTTTGTCATTTCTACGATCTTGCACTATTGTCAGGGACACTTCCTTAAGAACGTTTCCAGTTGTTGCAGCATCCTCCTCATATTCTTTTTCAACCTGGTACAACATTTTGCAGGCCTGTGCAAATGGATTTGTTTGAGCAATGAGTGTGCTTAGTATTTTCATAAGGTCTGGATTTATTCCATTATTTGCGGAAATGTGCATTCTTTCCTCTGCTGCTTCAGAAGGATCTAAAATATATAATTGAGCAAACTGTCTGTTTTGTCCCTATTCTGGGTGCAGTGTGCCTGCTCTATGACAAATTGATCCGTGGATCCGGAAACAATATGGGCCATGGCCAGGTGGTGGAGAAATGTTTGCTCCCATGGAGGCAAATGCTAATGCACTATTTATAGATCTAATATTTTTGAAGAAATTGTTGCTGGCGAAATGCTGCCCAGTCATTAGCTGCTGAATTAATGGATTTGTAGTAATTGAGGGAAGATTAACTTTTCCTTTGGAACAACATTGTGTAAATTTTTTATCTGAAGGTGTTTCAGCTTCAAAATGTTTTGCAGTACAAAATTGGCATATGTGATCTAAATGTCCACACGTGT
This sequence comes from Darevskia armeniaca, assembly GCA_034641395.1. Taxonomy (NCBI): domain Eukaryota; kingdom Metazoa; phylum Chordata; class Lepidosauria; order Squamata; family Lacertidae; genus Darevskia; species Darevskia armeniaca. The sequence continues at coordinate 2,048,860 of JAWWNF010000347.1, forward strand.
GTGTTTTAATGATGTCCTCATTAAAGTTGTCATTTTCATTCATAAGTGTCCTTGTTAGTATTTCCCTCTCTATGCTTTTCCTTTGTCGTATTTCTCTTTTCCTGTGAGTTTCTTTATTTTTCTGTAGTTGGTGTTCATCATTAGTCAGATGTGTTAACCTTTCTCTTTTTAGTGTGGCATGTATTTGACATTCAATTTTCCTTTCCTCGGGAGTTCTATTTGCTCTCCTTGCTATTTGTCTTTCAGCATTTCGCTGTCGTTTTAGAATTTCTTTTGTATCATTTCTGTTTTTCTCTATAGAAATTATTTGTTTTTGTCTGTGAGTGAGTGTCTTTGCATCTTCATGTAAATTTCTATTTTCTGTTATCCTGTCAATAATGTTTGTTTGTTTTTTTTTTAAATAATATTTATTAGATTTTCCAATTTTTGTCCAGCCCCGGTTCAGGCCAGATCACATACAATTTATACAATCTCTGATGACTTCCTCGCGCCCCCCCTCATTGTTTTCATTTATCATAACATACATTCTTACCAGGTTTCTAATTCCACATCATTAACATTTCCATAATTCCTTAATTTCTAATCGCTTACCAACCACTCACATCTTTAACATTCTTATCTTTTACATTAATCAAATCCCTATTCCCCCCCCAGTCCCAGGTGCAGACTATTTCAACATCAAAATTGCTTATCATTTATAGTATCTATCAATCTTATATCATTATTTTCAAAAATCATACTGTATTCAGTTCCTGCCAAATCCGTGTTCAAAAACCAGTAGGCCACAAAACAGTTACTTCATATAAGTGTTCATCCTATTCCTGCAGGCTCCAACTTTGGAACCCATTGTCTTTGCTGCAGAGTTGCATCCAAAACAATGTCCATTAAGATCTTTGGCCTTCCCTTCCATATTCGGTCCAGATTGTCTCGACTTCCTCTCTGCTGCTTGTCATTGAGCTGTGGTTTTTTGACTATTCTTCTATTATTTCTCTTTTTCCTGATGGTGACGACAGCTCTTAGCTTTGAATAAATGAGTCTTTTGCGGCCGGTTATCTTCAGGGTAGGCTTTCTCTGTTTAGGCTCAACAAGTACACTGTTCACATGGTTGGATTGTAAATCCTGACCAGTCAGACCATTGTTTATGCTTTGCTTTATCTCAGTCACAGTGCTGCTCCCAGCTGCAGCCAGCTCAGCTCTCAGTTCTTTCACTCCAGCATTGTAATCCATTCTAAGTTTTTTCAATTCCTCCAGCAATGTTGTCAAATCCACATCCTGTTTCACCGCCATTTTTAGCAAACAGTTCTTTTCTAACTTTTCCAAACTTTTACAAACTTTTCAAAAGTTCCAAAACTCCAAAATAATCCACTCGCTCATAAAGGTTAAATTAGCTTCATCTGCCCCCTAGGACCGGGGGAGGCGCAAGGGTTAAATCTCCGAAACAAAGTGTCAAATTCCAGGCAGTACTTCTCAAAGCTGTGCAACAATGCCCTGTCGTTGTTACACAATGGCAAGGGACGGACATCCGTATTTTCGTCCTCAAGCCAGGTCAGATTGGATCAAAATTAAAGCTTTTTCTTGCAGGTTACTTACAGTTCCGAATTGTAAATTTAAGAGGAATCGGCGCGCTCAGCGGTGACGGTCATGCAGCTTCGCCGGACGGGGCTGTCAACGGGCCCTAGAGCTCCGCCGCCCGATCACTCCCGGGAGCCCCGCTAAGAGCTCCCTGGGATCGGGACCGGCGTCCGAGCTCCTGTGGGTCCTCCGGACCCCGGGACGCCCTTCCCGGGGGTTTTGGGGGTCGCGGCGCTGGCGCGAGCACCCCTTTGCCCGGTCCGACGGGGGAATGTCAGGAGCGACATTTCCCCCCGACCGCCATCTCCGGCACGCCAACCGGAAGCCATATAATGTTTGTGTTTTGTTTGTGATGTACAGTTTGTTGCTCATCATGAGTTAAATTTGCTTTTTTAGCTCTTTTTCTTTCCGTGTCTTTCTTTTGATCTTTTAGCTTATCTTCAATAGATCTATTTAATCGTCTTTGTCTTTGTCTTTCGGTGTTTTGCATACTTTTTTTAGTCGTTCATCTGCGGTTTGAGTTGCTCTCTTAGCTCTTTGTGTTTGTGTGTTTTTATATTGGTCATTATATTTTTCTTTTTGGTTTTTTTTTTGGCTCTTCTTTGTCTTTCATTTTGTGTCTTTTGTTGTCGTAAAGATTGTAGTTCCTCAGGAGACAAATTTGTTCCTCTTTGTATACTCATGTTTCTGCTCTTCAATCAATATATATATTTTCTATTATTGGTATTTGGCCTTTGTACTGTTTAATTAATGTTGCACAGTTGAACACTCTTTTTCTGAATCTTGTATGTATGTATGTATGTATGTATGTATGTATGTATTTGGTTTAGTTCTGTTGCCTGTGTTATTTTGTTTTTAACCGTTGTTTGTTATTATGATGTTGAAGTTGATATAGTAAGATACAGTTGTGTTTTGATAGTACATTCACTTTTATTTTTCAAAAGAACCTTAAAGGACTGGTGGACACCTAGAGTGCTTCTTAGTAGTTTGATAATTTCTATGAAATTGTACCGAGTTGCTGAGAAAGTTGTGAAGAGTTGATATAGTAAGATACAGTTGTGTTTTGATAGTACATTCACTTTTATTTTTCAAAATAACCTTAAAGGACTGGTGTACATCTAGAGTGCTTCTTAGTAGTTATTAAATTTGTATGGAATTGTACGGAGTTGCTGAGAAACTTGTGAAGGTGAGAAACTTGTGAAGAATATAGTGTGTACTTCACACTGTGAAAGACTTCAAATTATTAAAAGCTCTGTGCTTCAGACTGAAGCAAACCCTCAGAGAGGTGCGTTTTGGATGTCCTTTCTAAGATGGCGGTGGCGGTTGGCGCCGCTTCCCCCGCGCTTTGCCGAGGATGTTAGGCGGCAAGCAGTGAGAAAGGCAGCGGCAGCAGGAAGCTCCGCTCAAGGTGTGCAGGCGGCGGCGGTTGGCGCCGGTTCTCCCGCGCTTTGCCGAGGATGTTATGCGGCAGTGAGAAAGGCGGCAGCAGCGGGGAGCTCCGCTCGAGGTGGACGGCAGCGGGAGGCTCCGCCAGACGTGTGCGGGCGGCGGCGGTTGGCGCCACTTCCCCCGCGCTTTGCCGACGATGTTATGCGGCAGTGAGAAAGGCGGCGGCAGCGGGAATCTCCGCTGGAGGTGGGCGGCAGCAGGAGGCTCCGCCAGAGGTGTGCGGTCGGTGGCAGTTGGCGCCGCTTCCCCCGCGCTTTGTGAGGAAGTCGGCGGCAGAAGGCGGCGGCAGCGGGAAGGTCCACTGGAGGTGGTCGACAAGGGCGGCAGCAGCGGGAAGCTCCGCTCGTGGTGGGCGGCAGCGTGAGGCTCCGCCAGAGGTGTGCGGGCGGCGGCGGTTGGCGCCGCTTGCCCCGCGGGAGCCTCTGCGAGGTGGGCGGCAGCGGGAGGCTCCGCCAGAGGTGTGCGGTCGGCGGCTGTTGTCGCCGCTTCCCCCGCACTTTATGAGGAAGGCGGCGGCAGAAGGCGGCGGCAGCAGGAAGCTCTGCGGGAAGCTCCGCTCGAGGTGGGCGGCAGCGGGAGCCTCCGTGAGGTGGGCGGCAGCGGGAGGCTCCGCCAGAGGTGTGCGGGCGGTGGCGCCGCTTCCCCCGCGCTTTGTGAGCATGTTATGCGGCAAGCAGTGAGGAAGGCGGCAGCAGCGGGAAGCGCTTTGCCGAGGATGGTAGGCGGCAACGGGCGGAAAAGGTGAAGGACGGCAAGCTACTGACGGCGGCAAGCTACTGTCAGGCAAAACGGTCGCTCGCAGAATGACCGTTAAAGCCAGACAGCATGCTAAAGGGCTCAGAGCTGCGGGGGTGGGGAGGTAGAGGCGTAACCGCCATCGCCTATTGGTCTGTACGCTCCAATCCCTGCGTCCGTGTGGGACATGCGCAGTGGAAAATTTCCACTGACACACGGAACGTACGCACGGACACAGGGACTTTATTATATAGGATTATTTCGCACTATTGGAATAGACATGTAATAAACCTTTTAAAAATAAGTAGTGACGTTTTTAATATATTGCATATACTGTCCTGGTTATTCATAAAGTGTTGTGCACTTCTAGAGACTTCCAACACCAAGAAAAAGGAGCTACCATGAGCTATCTTTGAATAACCAGGAAAAATGACAGAGGATTTCTTAGCTGATGGTGTAAATGTGATGACAGAACTTTAAAACAAAATTTCATAAGGATCTATCTTCATTAATGGTAAGTTTATTTTCCTTCAGTGTTTCTGCTTATTATATTCAGAATGAATTGCTATTTACTCCATAGTTTACTATTTTTGACTCTTCACGTGGCTTTCTATTTTTCTTCTTTTGCAGCCTAGGCCAGTTTAATTCTGTCAATCTGGAAAAATCATTATGTGTGTGTGAAGTTTTGGACATACTTTGAACCACCTCAGAGGATTATTGGAGTTGTTCTGCTGTGATGACCATATCAAATACCTCAACGGTGGATGAATTTATTCTACTGGGAATTCCTTTCTTCCATGAGCTACACAGTATCTTCTTCGTAGTAGGTTTATGCATGTACATCATAACTATCCTAGGAAATGGGTTCATCCCCATCATTGTAGTCATTGAACAGAAGCTTCAGACACCGATGTACAAATTCATGAGCAATCTTGCTTTTCTGGAGATCTGCTACTCTACAACAGTTGTCCCCAAGTTACTACAAACGCTAATAAAAGCACAAACCACTATTTGTTTCTATTGCTGCATGACTCAGAACCTGTTCCATTTTATTTTGGGCGGTACAGAGCTTTTAATCCTCACGGTGATGTCCTTTGACCGCTATTTGGCCATATGCAAGCCTCTTCAGTACCCCATGATTATGACCAAGAATGTTTGTATTCAGATGTCCTTGGCTACCTGGTATGGATCATTCATAATTATATTTCTTCAGTGTGCTGTTATGTGGACGTTGCCTTACTGCAAGTCCAATATCATTGACCACTTCTACTGTGATTTTGGTCCATTGTTAAAACTAGCCTGTTCTGACACCAGCGTCACTCAGCTACTGGGATTTATCAGTTCCATTGTCTTTGTCATCATGACCTTGATCTTCAACACAGTGTCCTACATCTTCATCATTTCCTCTATCCTTCGGATACCTTCAGTCAGGGGTCGCAAGAAGGCATTCTCCACCTGTACATCTCACCTGATTGTTGTTTCTATACTGTATGGAGCCTTGATCTTCATGTACGTCAGGTCCAATGTCCTTGCCCAATCTCGCCTGAGCAGAGTCGTAGCAGTCTTGAACACTGTCCTCATTCCAATGCTAAATCCTTTCATATATACAATAAGGAATGCAGACGTGAAAGCTGCTGTCAGGAGTGCTATCCATAAAAAGAGTGCGGCCCTGAAAAATTGATTTTTAAAATGTGCTTCAAAAAAACTGGTTGGTAGAAGTTGTCTTGTGAGAAACCTGAAAATCGAGACGTTTGTATTTGACATGGATGATGAGTGCAATACAAGGGACAAAGAAAATCTCAGCTTAGTGTTAAAGGCACACTGTAGGGTATGTTCAAAAATATATTGCACAATAATGGTAATATTATATTAGAATTTGCTACAGTATAGAGCTTTCACTAATGCCAGCCATATTACAGTCATTAATAACGATGATTGCCAATGGTTGTGATATTATGTCATTGTTATTATTGGGTTGTATCCAAGGCTAGGTCTACTAAGAGGTTAATGAACATGACTAACTTAGATTCATTAACTTCAGCGGGTGTACTCTAAGCAGAACTAGTATTCTGCTTGGCTGTACTCCTGGATCCATTGCTGTTGCTTGAGACTCAGGCAGCCTCAGTGGCTCGGAGCGCCTTCCATCAGCTTCGGCTGGTGGCCCAGCCTAACTTCTGTTGTCTGCTCTGGAAGCCTCTAGGTTAGATTACTGCTATACATTATATGTGCAACTGCCTCTGAAGACAGCTCAGAAACTTCAGTTGGTGCATAATTTAGCAGCCAGGTTGCTCACTAGGGCAAGAAGAAGGCTGCCCTAAACAAACAAGCAAACACTTAAAACATCAATCAACATCTCCTTAGAATTTCAGTCCCACACCAATATTCTGATGTTTGGATCATGTTACCAAGTGAAGTCTTCAAGGAATTTTAACACTGAGAGTTACTAATCTTCTATTGTTTCATGCTCTAAAGTTACGACGTTTGTTTTAAATCTGTTTTCATATTTTTGTATGGACTGAAAAACCTTTTAGATTTGAACAGTGCAGTGCAAACGTATGTAAATTGATTAAATGTGTGTCTGTGCATCCCAGATTTAATTGTTGCTTGCTGTTGGTTGGAATTGTGGGGCAACATAATTTGTTGAAATATCCTTATTAAATCACAAAGGTGACATTTTTATTTAGTCATGACCTATGGATTGTTTTTATAAAAAGTGACAACAGCCCTGAAAACTAAACCTGATTGCTACTAATTAACTCAGGGGCTGGTGGATAGAAATAGCATTGGTGGAAAACCTCCCCTTCTCTCTGGTCCCACCATACCCCCCAAAATGCCCCTTTTCATTAGGGTTGCCATATTTGAAAAAGTGAAAATCTGGACACAAATTCACTTCAGCGATTTCTGACCAAACACTGTTTCCATAAGTCTTCCATAAATCTTCTATTTCATCCATGTGGAAATTCCCACCAGTAATTATTGCTTGTTCCTTCTTCATCTAAATAATCTAACTCAACAAACAGGTTCTTTCCAGATGTTTTGCAGTACAACTTTCAACAGCCACAGTCAGCATGGCTGATGATCAGGGATAATGGGAGACATAGCCAAGGGAACCGGATCTGGGAAAACTATTCTAAAGTATTAGTTGGCCTGTATTAAGGAAGTCTTGAAATTCCCCAAATGGGTATTCAGCAGATGAATAATCCACCTTCCCATTTGCCTTTCTCATGTGAGTTTGCAAAGTTCAATCTGCAGAAAACTTTCTACCTGTTAATGAATCTTGGTAATAGCCATGGGAGAACCCTGCATTATTGGAAGTTGCCCATGTCCCTTGAGAAACATGAAGACTCCTGTGTTCTGAGACATACTTAATAAAATTTATTTTAAGTCCCATGTTCAGAGATTTGGACAAGTGCTTCTTGTTAGAAAGTGGACAAATGGAACAATCAATTGCTTGGAAGACAAAAGAGAATAAATGACCCCCAACCCAAGCTGTCCTTGATAGAAGAGAATGTATATTCTTGTCAAGCTGTCAAGAAGGACAGCTTGTTACAAACTGACTGTACAAAGAGTAGCATTCAAACATTTTAGGAAAAATCTGCAATTGCATCATTTATCCCCATCCAAAACCTCTCTAAAAACAGAGAATGGAAGATGTACAGCAAAAACACTTAGGGGTGAGTGGAATCACTATTATTTAATTGTGGTTAATTTTGCAAATTAACGGTTTTGCAAATGAGCGGTTAATTGCGCACATTTCACACGCTGGCAAGGTTTTGCTAAAAATTCTACAAGGCAGGCTTAAGCAGTATGTGGACCGAGAACTCCCAGAAGTGCAAGCTGGATTTCGAAGGGGCAGAGGAACCAGAGACCAAATTGCAAACATGCGCTGGATTATGGAGAAAGCTAGAGAGTTCCAGAAAAACATTTACTTCTGCTTCATTGACTACGCAAAAGCTTTTGACTGTGTCGACCACAGCAAACTATGGCAAGTTCTTAAAGAAATGGGAGTGCCTGATCACCTCATCCGTCTCCTGAGAAATCTCTATGTGGGACAAGAAGCTACAGTTAGAACTGGATATGGAATAACTGATTGGTTCAAAATTGGGAAAGGAGTATGACAAGGCTGTATATTGTCTCCCTGCTTATTTAACTTATATGCAGAATTCATCATGCAAAAGGCTGGACTGGATGAATCCCAAACCGGAATTAAGATTGCCGGAAGAAATATCAAAAACCTCAGATATGCTGATGCAGGGGCGTTCCTAGCCCCTTGGCTACCCGGGGCGGGAAGCCAAGAGGTACCCCCGGGGGCAGGGCGTCGCGGCGTGTGCGTGCATCATGATGTCATGACGCACACGCAAAGCGCGACGCCCCGCCCCCGGGGATGCTGGGCGCTGACTTCGGGAGACTCCCAAAGCCTGCACCCTTCCGGCATCCCTTGGTGCGGCCGGCGGCTGCTCGTGCCGGCGCACCAAGGGGGTGACAGGCTGTCACCCCCTTGGTGCGCCGGCACGAGCAGCCGCCTGCCGGCCGCACCAAGGGATGCCGGATGGGCGGCGGATTTGGGAGGCTCTGCAGAGTCTCCCGAAGTCGGTGCCTGTCACCCCCTTGGTGCGCCGGCAGAAGCAGCCGCCCGCCGGCCGCACCAAGGGATGCCGGACGGGCGGCGGATTCGGGAGGCTCTGCAGAGTCTCCCAAAGTCGCCGGGGCTCCGTGGACGGAGCGCAAGTCAGGGCAGGGAGAGGGGCGGGCCAGCGAGGAGGGGTGTCACCCCTCCTCGCTGGCCCGCCCCTTTCCATTCCCCGGCTCTGCAAGCCAGTGGCGGGAAAAGCCGCTGGAAGAGGGGGTGTTATTTTCGTCGCTGCCGGGGCGCAGCCGCAGGGGCGGCCAGCGAGGGGGGTGACACCGCTCCTCGCTGGCCGCCCCTGCAGGTCCACACTGGCATTGCCAGAAGAAAAAAAATTAAAAATTTTTTTTTATTTTTTTAAAGCGCCCGAAGTGTCACCCTCCCCCAGGGTGGCACCCGGGGCGGCCCGCCCCCCGCCCCCCTTGCTACGCCCCTGTGCTGATGATACAACCTTGATGGCAGAAAGTGAGGAGGAATTAAAGAACCTTTTAATTAGGGTGAAAGAGGAGAGCGCAAAATATGGTCTGAAGCTCAACATCAAAAAAACTAAGATCATGGCCACTGGTCCCATTACCTCCTGGCAAATAGAAGGGGAAGAAATGGAGGCAGTGAGAGATTTCACTTTCTTGGGTTCCATGATCACTGCAGATGGAGACAGCAGTCACGAAATTTGAAGACGCCTGCTTCTTGGGAGAAAAGCAATGACAAACCTAGACAGCATCTTAAAAAGCAAAGACATCACCTTGCCAACAAAAGTCCGTATAGTTAAAGCTATGGTTTTCCCAGTAGTAATGTACGGAAGTGAGAGCTGGACCATAAAGAAGGCTGATCGCCGAAGAATTGATGCTTTTGAATTATGGTGCTGAAGGAGACGCTTGAGAGTCCCATGGAGAAGATCAAACCTATCCATTCTTAAAGAAATCAGCCCTGAGTGCTCACTAGAAGGACAGATCCTGAAGTTGAGGCTCCAGTACTTTGGCCACCTCATGAGAAGAGAAGACTCCCTAGAAAAGACCCTGATGTTGGGAAATATTGAGGGCACAAGGAGAAGGGGACGACAGAAGATGAGATGGTTGGACAGTGTTCTCGAAGCTACTAACATGAGTTTGGCCAAACTGCGAGAGGCAGTGAAGGATAGGCGTGCCTGGCGTGCTCTGGTCCATGGGGTCACGAAGAGTCGGACACGACTGAACGACTGAACAACAACAAATTTTGCAAAATGTCAGTGCGGAAGCCCATTTGAAATTTGCTGAAGGTTGCCTTTTAGTGTTTTGGTTATCAATTCTTTTTCTACTTATTTATTCATTAATGGCTGGCTGCATTGTATTTTTCCTTCTTTTGCAGCACATTTCTTCTCCTAATTGAAAATCATGAGGAACTTCCCATTATTGAAATAAGTGGGTAATTATCCTCCTAACAGTAAGTGGTGATATTTTCAGTGTATGCAAATGATGTGAATATTTCAATAACACGAAAAGTGTCAGAGAACTTCAAAGCTGTTGGTGTAAATTTAATGTCATGGCCTTAACCCCAAATATCCCCTTAATTGTTGAAAATGTTTTTTTTTCCCTTATGTCTACAAGTGTTTTTAGCAAGTAACCTGGACTCAGGTTACTCTCAACCACCCAGCATTACCAATAGCCAGGGATGACAGAAGTTGTCACTTTATTTGGTCTACAGACCATAAACATCATATATGGTTGTAAAAGGGACACTCCCCACCACTGTTTCAGGGTGTTGCAAATAATATAACTGGGTATTTATTATTTGTGTATTTATTAAATTTATATCCTGCACTTCCAAAGCAAACCATAAGGTATCCATAACCAACATATTTGCTTAAAATGTTCTTAATTATTTGGTTAACAGCCTTTCTTTCTTTCTTTCTTTCTTTCTTTCTTTCTTTCTTTCTTTCTCTTCTATGTTTACCTAGTCAAAATGTCTGCTGTCAAAATATGAAAACAATAACATCTTGAGCTGCTGCATCTTTGAAAGTCCAATAAATCTACAATTTTGCTTGATATATACTGCTGGTACTTCCAAGGAAGCCTTCATGAGTTCATTTGTTCATTCTTTCCCTTCTTTCTAATACTCCTTTCGATATTTAATTAAAATGAATCACACATTTTGGAAGTTCTACTGCTATTTTGATCATCCTCAGTTTAAATGACTTTTAACTGGTGGTACATAGTTAAGTTATTTTTTTTACAATAATAAAAAACTTCCACTACAGATATGCCATTCCCACCGACCCGCAAAGGCAACGATGAGAACCACTACACATCGGCTGATGCTCAAATAACGATAGCATAGACACTATAATAAAGAATAAAGAATATCACAATGAAACCAAATACACTCATATAGGTATCGCATGTATAACCAAAGTCAACATGGTAGAACCATTCAGCACAAGATATAATGGACAAGCTCAGTGCCAACACAAAGTTCCAAAGAAAAGTTCCTACAAGATAGGTGATTGATGAACCACTGCAAATGAACACCAAGAAAGTCGATTGTAGGATGCGATGATAGGTGAAGTCATCATAAGTCCATTCAAAAAGAGGCAACTGAGAAGAAAGAAGACCTGTCTTCCGGATTTTTTACAGGTTTCGCATTCAATGCTTCATCAGTTCTGTGTAAATAATATGCCAATTACAATACAATAGACAATATACAAAGAATATACAAATTACATAGTACAAAATATAAAACATACCTTCATGGTGTACTAGATTAACCAAACATGCAAATATTGCAGGCACAGCTTAGTGAGGCAAATAAAATGGAGACTTAAATAGAACAAACAGACCATGATACCAATTAACATCTAGTAGTTCTTAAAGGTACAGCGATTCAAACATAACATTGTAAGTCAAATTCAGTGTTGAGGCCTTTAGGGTGTAAGGTGTTCAGTTCAAATATTAATTTGTATTCCTTCTGCAACAATATTCTACGCATGTCCACAGATCTGAAAGAAGGTTTCATAGGAGTCCATACAACGAAAAAACTCAAATCATCCTCCGTATGTAATGCTGACATAAAATGTTGGACCAAGGGGGCATCCATACATCTATTACGTATTTTTGATCTGTGTTCAGATATCCTTGTCCTAACTGCCCGTGTTGTGCTTCCAATATATAGTAAACCACATGCACATCGTATGCAGTATACACAGTTCTTCGTGGAGCAGTTGGAAAACTGTTGTAGGACAATCTGTTTACCATTGGTCGTATTAATAAAGGATTAATAAAGGATTTGGGGGGGGGGCTTTTTTCGGGCTTTTTTTTTTTTTTTTGCACACCATGGCGGTTGCGGCGGTGGCGAGCACCCCTCAGAGGCGCCTGCAAGGAAAGGAGAGCTGCGGAAGCCTGGCCGTCCACATCAAAAAGGTAAGTGACCCCTGATTTCTCTTCCCATAGGAGCGCATTAATCCGTTTTTAATGCATTCCTATGGGAAATCGCGTTTCGACTAACGTATTTTTCGCCTACCGAATGCCCATTCGGAATGCATTAAATTCGTTAGTCGAGGTTCCACTGTAATTCGTTCCGGAGGTCCGTTCTTAACCTGAAAACGATCTTAACCTGAAGCACCACTTTAGCTAATGGGGCCTCCCCCTACCACTGCGCTGCCACTGCCCGATTTCTGTTCTCATCCTGAAGCAAAGTTCTTAACCCGAGGTAATATTTCTGTGTTAGCAGAGTCTGTAACCTGAAGCGTATGTAACCTGAAGCATATGTAACCCAAGGTACCACTGTATTCTGCTTCACCCTGCCTGTTCTCTGAAAGGATGGTTCATTAGGAACCCTTTCGGGTAAAATTGTGGCTAAAAAGGAAGCTACTAAAACAGTGATATATTTGGCCCGATCTGCCAGGAGAAACCTCGTTTGGCTGCTTCTTGAAGTTATAGGCCGGAGGTCCAACATTTTGCTCAGCATCAGTTGGCGAGGTCTGCTGTGTAAAGAGCAATCTAAGAGAATTTGGTCCATTGAATCAGGTACTCCTTGGTTGCAGGCACACAGACGGGATTGATAGGGAGTATGTAAGAATCTGCATTTGGTCACTGCAGAAGGGAAAGCAAGTGAGGGTTTTGCTCCTAGCTCTGCTAAAAATACAAACAAATCCTGAAAAGTATATGCGTGGTTACAAACATTTTTATATGAAGGACATTATGTATACTGTATATTATACACACACACACTATAAAAACAGCACAAAAATTATATACAACAATGTCTATAACTATGTAAAAAAATTAGGCATTAATATGTCTATTCAGTTATGAATAATAAATATGGCACAGCATATTATTTGTATTATGTGTGTAACGTATTGATTTTTGTGTATAACTTGCCATATAATTAGTCTTCAGGTGTGTGTGGGTGGGTGGGTGGGTGGGTGTTTAAATGACAATGCAGAAGTATTTTGGGTGCAAGTGGACACTTGATATTAAGAAGTGGTCCAAGACAAGCAAAGTTTGATAGAGTTGGAACCCCCAAATCCCATGAGTAAATCTAGTTTGAATAATTCGCCCCCACTCTTATGCAAATTGAGAAAGAAGCAGACTAGTGACTTATACATACCTCCTTTTGCTTTGCCACCTCCCCCTGGGGAAACCCAATTGTTTTAGTGCTGAATCGGAACAAACAACAATAGGGTTTTCTGCAGATTGCAGTTTGTTCTGATATGGCACTAAAGAACAGATTTTTCCAGGGGAGAGCATTGGGACAAAGGCAAAACTGTTCGGACCCTTGCCAAGAAAGAGGAAAACTGCTTGGACAAGGCACACAACAAGAGGAAGAGTGGATAGGCCCTAACATTAGAACTATTGTAGGAGAGGGAGGGAATAGGGACACTAGAAACAGAACGCTATGGAAAGGTGGAAGGTGCCTTACACTAAGTTAGGCCATCTAGCTCACAACTGTCTACACTGGCAGCAGCTCTCTAGGGTTCAGAAAAGGGTCGTCTCCCAGCCCCAACTGGGTAGAATAGAGTTAACTAGGAGTTTTGTGGGGAATCATTCCGAAAACTGGTGATGTGTGGGAGATACCCCAGGGGAAAGGAGTAATAATAGTCTGCCAATGATTATCACAGCTGAGAGCTTCCTTGATTGATTGGCAGGTTCAGTTGAGTGGAGACGGGTACCAGATGTATAGAGGGAAGGGAGAAAACCTTTATAAAAATATTAATAATGCAAGAGAGCAAGAATTCGCAGAATGGAATCACAAGTACCCTGATGCTGAAGAAAGAAGAAGAAGAAGAAGAAGAGTTTGGATTTGATATCCCGCTTTATCACTACCCGAAGGAGTCTCAAAGCGGCTAACATTCTCCTTTGCCTTCCTCCCCCACAACAAACACTCTGTGAGGTGAGTGGGGCTGAGAGACTTCAAAGAAGTGTGACTAGCCCAAGGTCACCCAGCAGCTGCATGTGGAGGAGCGGAGACGCGAACCCGGTTCACCAGATTACGAGTCTACCGCTCTTAACCACTACACCACATTGGCATGAAATTTTAACCAAGTGAATTAAAGCTAGAGCTTGGAAAGAGAGAAAAAGCAACATATGCACACACACACACACACACACACAAGCACACAAACACAACAGAGCATATGAGTGGCAGGAGAACATCAAAGAGAAATTTGTACACACCTAAGGGAAAAAATATAAGAAAACAGAGCAAATAAAAAATGGCTCCTTCAATTTGCAAAAGGGCTCTGCTGAATAATAATCTGAAACATCTGAAGGACATCCATTTGGGGATCACTGTCCTAGAGGAAGGGTTGTTTACCTTTAAAGAAGTCATTCTCATTGGAATTCATGCATAACTGTACCAAGATTTCTGTGGGGAGAGGTGAATGGAAGGGCAGAAATAGCACACTATAGCGATATTAATGCCGATGGCCTTAAGCAATCAATAGGTTCTTGGGAGTGTAATATCTCATGAGAAATTCTTGGAAAGTGAACAAATAGGGCATTTGGAATACTGAATACAATAACAACCCCTCCAGAAATCATCCTTTATCAAGAGGATTCTGCATCCAATTGACCTGTGCTAAGAGACAGAGCAGAATAGACACCGAATTTCTTTTGTAGTTGAATGAGATTGAATCATTGAACAAGCAATTGACCTTCGGGATATTGTGAAAACATATGGAATGCAAGATGCAGGCCATAGGGTCATTCGTGAACTAAGGCAAAGCGTCGTAACTGTGTTGTGATTTTCACTACAGAATTTTGGCAAAAGGTAGGACTATGTCCTTTTCAAGCAGGATACTGCCTGGCAGTCATGCTATCTGTCTCTTTTTATGCCGCCCTTTCTGTTCAGCTTTCTGGCAGGTGATTTCCTTTCCTTTCACATTGCTTTCTGCCTATTTATTTGCCTCTCCTACTTCTTGCTCCCGTTTCCATTTTTTCCATTCCCCCCCTTTCTCCCCCTTTTCCATCTTCTCCCCTCTTTCTACCTCCTCTCTCTCCCCCCTGTTTTGTTGTGATCTCATTTCCTTCCTTCCATTTTGCCTCCCACCAAGCTGATATAGGCAGATTACAACGTGTATGTGAGAGAGGAGGGGAGAGAGTAGGATATGCAGGATAATAATATATAGATTTTTCTCTTAAGTCCCACATAGTTCAATGAGATTTACTCTAAACCAAAATTATAGTGGAAGGAAGGAAGGGAAGGAGGGCAGGGGAGATAGATAAAGGGGTGAATTGAAATAGCAATCTGAAAGATGCAACAATACAGTGCTATTTAAACACTTTATTGAGAGCTGGGGTATATTTTGGCCATTCCTAAATTTGATTATATGTTAACTGAAAAGCTCCAGTTGATACAACAACATTTATCTTTCACTGTAGAAAAGCGAGGACATCCTGATAAATAGAAGTTCACTCCAAAATATCTGAATGCATATTTGTTTGTTTGTTTCCTACACCCCCAGTTTCCATGCCAGTTGTTCTGAAGAATGCTTCTTTGTGGATTTTAAAAATATTGGATATCTTCAGAGCCATACTAGTGGATTATTTGGGCTGTGTGCACTTGTGTGTTTGCTGACATGGAGGTGATGAATGCATCGACAGTGACTGAATTTATTCTGCTGGGGATCCCTTTTCTGCACGAATTACATGCAGTGTTTTTTGTAGTTGGTTTATTCATGTACATCATAGCCATTGTAGGCAATGGGTTCATCCTCATCATTGTAACCATTGAGCCAAGGCTTCAAACCCCAATGTATATTTTCCTGTGCAATCTTGCATTTCTGGAGATCTGCTACACAACAACCGTTGTACCCAAAATGCTGCAAACACTTCTGCAGAAAAAGACCACTATTAGTTTTGCTTGCTGCATGGCCCAGGGATTTTTCCACTTCATCCTGGGCAGCACAGAGCTTTTCATCCTCACAGCTATGGCTTTTGACCGCTATTTGGCCATCTGCAGGCCACTTCAGTACCCAATGATTATGACAAAGCATGTTTGCATTCAGATGTCTTTTGCCACCTGGTATGTAGCATTCATAATTATGTTTCTTCAGTCCATCACTGTGTGGAGGCTGCCTTTTTGTGGGTCCAACATTGTTGACCATTTCTACTGTGATATCGGTCCCATCTTAAGCCTAGCCTGTACAGATACCCACTTGATCGAATCTCTGGGATTCCTGAGCTCCATACTGATTGTCATCATGACCTTGATCCTCACTGCAGTGTCTTACATTTTCATCATCTCCACCATCCTGCGCATACCTTCAGCCACGGGGCGTAAGAAGGCGTTCTCCACTTGCACGTCTCACCTGATTGTAGTGTCCATGTTGTATGGAGCCCTCGTCTTCATGTACGTGAGACCCAACGTTCATTCCTCATCTCGCCTAACAAGGGTAGTGGCAGTCCTGAACACCACCCTCACTCCAATGCTGAACCCTTTCATATACACAATCAGGAACAAAGACGTCAAAGAGGCAGTACGGAGCGCAATCCACAAGAGAAGAGGATTTCTGAAGGACTACTTTTAAAAATATGTATTCCAAACTATGTTCATTTATGGTGTGGTGGTTGCAGATTTATGCTTGCTTTTTAATTTTGTGTGTATATAAAGCATATTATTAATAAATCAACAAAATACAAGGCAGGCAACTTTCATGATGTGAGATTTCAAACACCGAGACACATTTATGCAGAGCCATCATTTCAGGTTTTGGGTTTTGGGTGGATTGGGGCAAAGCAATTTCTATGTCCACTTACAAAATTCTCAGCAAGGCACTTTGAGCATATATTCAAGATTTGATGGTAACCCCCACCCCCCAAAAAAACCTCACCTACAATTTAATATCTGCTGTGGTTACTCTTTTGTGCCTTATAATAAGATTGGAGAGTTACAGTAGCAATACTCATTAGGTAGTCACTCTTCTTTAAGGCAAAGTAAGTTCTGTTTTTGACTCATTTAACTTGTGCAAAAATAAGACAATTCAATAGTATAATGCTACATATGTCAACTCAGAACTAAGAACCATTGTTTCCCATTTAACTTATTCTGATGCAAGTGCATCTTTGGGGCAGTGAAGCAGACCAAGACCCTTGAGCCAAACTGGGTAGCCTCCAAATTGGCCCAAGCTGAATTGGGCTTTTCTACCAATCTTCAAAATGGGTTCTGAATGGAGTCTTCTGATCAGCACAGAATAGATAGCCATGTTCTCCAGTGGCCTCCTTATCCCTCCCAGTTATGCTTAAAAATTGATTCCACCATATGTTTTTCCCAAGTGAAAGTCACCAGCTGCCCTCAGTGACATCTGCCATAATTTTCAGCAGTGTGGTTTTAGATAACAGAAGGAAGAATATCCTGACCAATGGAAGGAGCATTCACACCTAATTTGAGTCCCAGCTGAGGCAGAATGGAGGACTTACAGTGGCGTATTTCAGGCTGAGCTGAGGTACCTCAGTCAGTGTAGCCATGGCTGAGCTGAGGAACCTCAGTCAGTGTAGCCATGGCTAAGCTCAAACTCAACCAGAGATCAACCTACTCCAACCTCTGCTTATCCCAGTGAATTTTAGGGTGCAGTCCTATGGCACAATCTACCAAGATGAGCAGCTTAGGATGCAGTGGCTCTCTGGCACAGAAAGTTGATTCCCAGATCAGCTGCAATCAACCTGCGTTCAGCTCCCAACCCTAGCTCTGCCCAAGCCATCACAACCTGTTCCTCCTGGCTCAGCCTCACCTTTACCTGTCTGCAACCTGAAGGTCACTTATGTCAGGTGTGGGAAAGTGCTTGTGGTTTGAGGAAGAAGGACACCTTCTGAACCCATGAGGTTCCCTAGTGCTGCTTTGAAGGACGACCAACTAACTTCCTCCCAACTAATGAACATTTGCATGTCTCACTAGGTTGGTTAAAAAAAAGAAACAACAGAAATCAACAACACACTGCAAGCTTATTTCCCATGGAGATGATTTCTGTAGAGCTTCCTCATACCCGGTCAGAATACTTTCCCATTGAGCTCAGTATTGCTTATTGGCAGCAGCTATCCAGGGTTTCAGGCAAGGGTAGCCTTATCATAGCCATATCATAAATGCTGATTTATGTATGCTTATATCCGATTCTACTTGTTGTTGTTGTTTAGTCGTTTAGTCGTGTCCGACTCTTTGTGACCCCATGGACCAGAGCATGCCAGGCACTCCTGTCTTTCACTGCCTCCTGCAGTTTGGTCAGACTCATGTTGGTAGCTTCAAGAACACTGTCCAACCATCTTTTCCTCTGTCGTCCACTTCTCCTCCAACATCAGGGTCTTTTCCAGGGAGTCTTCTCTTCTCATAAGGTGGCCAAAGTATTGGAGCCTCAGCTTCAGGATCTGTTCTTCCAGTGAGCACTCAGGACTGATTTCCTTAAGAATTGATAGGTTTGATCTTCTTGCAGTCCATGGGACTCTCAAGAGTCTCCAAAACTGATTCTACTATGAAGTAGCTAATCATTCTTTGTCAAAGGTTGCTGAAAAAGACTGCATATGGAAATTGGAATCAACATTCCCTCTGGACACCGTAACACCCAGAGACATCTTCCTTGCCCCTCCTGTTATTTCCATTGCTATTTATGCCTTTTTGTTTGTTGAGTGGGTCTCCAATTATTATTATTTTGTGGGGGAGTTCCTGATTTTTGGTATGTTTAGGTATGGATGTGGGGACTTTATAGATTTTTTTTTCTGTTGTGGGGGGAACGATATTCCTGGAATCACTATTTTCTGTTCTGTGAAAGGGATATTTTGTAGACTCCAAGACAGTTTCTTAGTTTTCCCAGAATGTCCCCGGGCCCCAAAAAAGTTTGGGAATCCCTGCAGAAATTCAGGTGCTACAAATCTCAAATTGGGAGGGACGTCAGGGCAAGTATAGGGCTGAACATGCTTAAGATTCTTCCTTCAATCAGAAGCATGGCATTGTCAAGGAATATTAAACCAAAACAACAAATAATAAAACAGCAACTTGCTTCTGCCCAAAGAATGGAGGATTGGCCATACACCTTTGTGCCTCATTAGGTTGCAGAGAACCATTGTTGATTAGTAACTCATTATATTCCCTGCAGGCATTCATTTTGAATTTCATTGGCAGTCTTCACAACATTGGTTGTGGGCCTTTTTGGTAGCAATGAGGGCGTTTGTCATTCATAAAACTGAATGGAACAATTTCCTTTTGATAGTCTGCATGTCTGCTCCTGATTACACTGTGTGCAACCCTGGAAAACCTACACATTGACCTGGGTCGGAACTTACACTCACTTGGTGTTTTAATTATTAAAAAAAAAAAAAAAAACCAACCCAGTGAAGCAGTAGCTAATTGTGCTTTATCTTGTAACATTATAATCCCCTGGGTTAAGTGAAACATAGATTCAGCTTTAATTAGCTGAAGTAATAACTATATTGCTTGATCAGTTACTTAAAACATTGGGAATAGCTTGATGGGTTCTTCTTCAGAGGTCCTACACGAGTTTTCTTTGCCTTGGACATCTGAATGATTCTTAAAGAAGAGGAAATGCTAAGTACACAAAGGGATGTGAGTATTCTCTCCTGTTTTGTGGGTGATCCACATTAATTGTTGTCATTATATTAACTGAAATGCATATATGGAACATGGGGCATATTTAGGATGTTCTTCCTTTTAAACTCTATGTCTGGCACCTTGAGGGGGCTGAACATTCAAATAAATTTGGATTAAGTTTTAATGGTTTTAGATATTTAGCATTTCTTTAATAGCATGTTTTCTTGTTTGCTACCCTGGACTAATACTAATATGAACACTAATATTACTAGTAATATGCCATACAACCATACTGGTACATCTAAAAGCTTTTTTTCATGATCCAACCCAATAAAACTTCAGATATTTCCTAGTTCAGGGAATGTCATTTACCATCACGAGATAATATGAAAAACTATCAGCTGGATAGTTCATACAGTAGATTGCAAATAACCCCACCAAGCAAAAGGTTTCAGGCAAGTCATCTCCAAATATTGTCATATTTATTGGACTTCAATTTTCCCAAAATGTTTTGTTCAATGTTTCCCAAAAGTTACAACTCCCACATCCTGCCACGTCAGTATCAGTAACGTCAGTAACTTCTCCATATTCCCAAGAAGGTTTTCAACTCAAAGAATCCAAAATGCAGGTTATCTTTCACTCTAATCATGGGCATTTTTAAATGGCAAAAAGGGTAGAATTCAACAAACTGCACTATTACAAATGTTCAGTCTGTGCAAGCATATAAATTTCCTGGATAAAATGACCCCTGCTCCTCTTCAGTGTGGTGTAGTGGTTAAGAGTGGTGGACTCGTAATCTGGTGAACCGGGTTCACGTCTCCGCTCCTCCACATGCAGCTGCTGGGTGACCTTGAGCTAGTCACACTTCTCTGAAGTCTCTCAGCCCCCCTCACCTCACAGAGTGTTTATTGTGGGGGAGGAAGGGAAATGAGATTGTGAGCCACTTTGAGACTCCTCAGGGTAGTGATAAAGTGGGATATCGAATCCAAACTCCCAGGGGCGTTCCTAGCCCCTTGGCTACCCGGGGCGGGAAGCCAAGAGGCACCCCCGGGGGCGGGACGTCACGGCGTGTGTGTGCGTCATGACGTCATGACGCACATGCACAGCGCGATGCCCCGCCCCCAGGGATGCCGGGCGTCGGCTTTGGGAGACTCCTGAAACCGCTGCACGGCACCCGTTGGTGCGGCGGCTGCTCGTGCCGCCGCACCAAGGGGGTGCCGGGCAAGCGGCGGCTTGGGGAGTCTCTGCAGGCTGCAGAGTCTCCCGAAGCCGCTGCTCGGCACCCGTTCGTGCGGCGGCTGCTCGTGCCGCCGCACCAAGGGGGTGCCGGGCGGGCGGCGGCTTCGGAGTCTCTGCAGGCTGCAGAGTCTCCTGAAGCCGCTGCCGGAACCCCCTTGGTGCACAAGTCGGGGCAGGGAGAGGGGCGGGCCAGCGAGGAGGGGTGTCACCCCTCCTCGCTGGCCCGCCCCTTTCCATTCCCCGGCTCTGCAAGCCAGCCAGCGGTGGAAAAAGCTGCTGGAAGGGGGGGGCTATTTTCAGCGCTGCTGGGGCGGAGCCGCAGGGGCGGCCAGCGAGGGGGGGGTGCCGAAAATAGCCTTAAATAATAATAATAATAATAATAATAATAATTTTATTGCCCAATTTCTCACCCGCAGCAGGGCGCTGCCCGGGGCGGCCCGCCCCCCAGCCCCCTTGCTACGCCCCTGCAAACTCCTCCTCCTCCTCCTCCTCTTCTTCTTCTTCTTCTGTGCTGTTCTGGGGGTCTCCAAACTGCTCCCAGAGCCAATTTCAGACTGAGACTGCACATTTACTTCCTTTGAATATGACTGCTGTAGATTGATCCATCCATTGAAAGCTCAGAAACTGTACCCTAGAACAAACTTAGATTACTATTTAGTTGGTTTTCTCTTAATTATTTACATCAGTTTGTATCCTGTATCTTATTCTGTCAACCTTCTGAGATCTTGTGATGAAAGGTGGTATATAAATTTAATAAATAACAATAATAAATATGGATCAATCCTGCTAAAATCTACTGAGCTTAATCATGTCAATGAACCCTGTGTCCATCTTCTTGCTCTCCCTCTGCTCTCTTGTAAACTAACTTTTGTTAGTTTTAAAAATTTGCCTAATCCTTTTGCTCATTCATTTGTTCATTCACATGTTTTTCTTCCTAAGACATGAGTCAAATATGGCAAATGACACATCAGTGCATGAGTTCGTTCTTCTGGGCTTCCCAACTCTTCGGCAGTGGCACCTGTCACTATTTGTACTCGTCCTTGTCATATACATTCTCACCTTGGCAGGGAATGGCCTCATCATCATCATTGTGAGAGTCAGCAAGCAGCTCCAGACCCCAATGTATTTCTTCCTGAGCAATCTTTCTTTCCTTGAGATCTGGTACACAACCACTGTCATCCCTAAGATGCTGGAGACCTTCTTGATAGCCAGGACCACTATCTGCCTCCATTGTTGCATGGTACAGTCCTTCTTCCACTTCTTCCTTGGCCTCACTGAATTTCTCATCCTCTCCATCATGTCCTTTGATAGATACATTGCCATATGCAAGCCTTTACATTACACCACAATTATGACCAAAAACCTCTGCTTACTGTTGACATTGGGTTCCTGGTCACTGGGATTTGTTGTTATCTTCACTCAGGCAGCTTTGCTACTGAAAGTGCCATTTTGTGCTGGCAACACCATTGACCATTACTACTGCGACATTGGCCCCATGTTGAAATTGGCCTGTGCAGACACCAGCCTCATTGAATTCCTTGGTTTGTTGGGGACAGTCAGCATAATCCCAAGTTCCTTTCTCTTCACTGTGGTCTCCTACATCTACATCATCTCAACCATTTTGAGGATTCCTTCCAGCAAGGGACGACAGAAAGCCTTCTCCACGTGTGCTTCCCATCTCATGGTGGTCACCATTTTTTACGGAGCTGTTCTCTTCATGTACTTGAAGCCCACGGCACACTCCTCCGTCCGCAGCAACAAAGTGGTCTCTGTTCTCAACACGGTATTAACACCATTGCTGAACCCTTTCATATACACCATACGGAATAAAGAGGTGAAATATGCCTTGTGGAAAGCTATAACAAAGTGCCACAGGGAGTAGCTGGTAGCAGCATTGTGATATATTTTCCAGCTGTGGTACTATATTTTCAGAATGATTTTAGTAGTAACATATTTTACTTCTGTTTGCATGGTGTTTTCACTGGGGATTGGACAGCTTTGCCTGCCCCCTTGATATGGTCACAAGCACAAAATAAGACTGTGTCCACCTTCCTTGAAATAGGACTAACTTTGAAATGACTGTTCTACTCAACCATTCTTTTCAAGAGAAAAGATGAGGGGGGAAACTCCAGGACTTTCTGCATGGACTCTTTGCTTGAGATGACTGGTCTGAATCATGTGAATCATCTAGTAACTACACAATATACTGGTCAGGGGTGGGGTGGGTGGTTATTGAGGAAATAGGTGTATATTCTTGGTAAGAGAGTAGTCTCAGTACAGTAGTACCTTGGTTCTCAAACAACTTGGAACCCAAACACTGCAAACCTGGAAGTAAGTGTTCCAGTTTGCGAACATTTTTCGGAAGCTGAACATGCTCCGTTTTAAGTGCCACACTTCCGGTCTGAGTGCCACACTTCCATTTTGAGTGTTACGCTGAGGTCTGCCTGCTTTTGCTATTTATTTTGCGTTTTTATTTTTGCGGCTTTTTTGTGACACTGTGGAACCCAGTTCAGCTACAGATTGATTGATTGTGTGACTGCAGGACATTGTTTATTGCTTTCATTTTATGGATCAATGGTCTTGCTAGATAATAAAATTCATGTTAAATTACTGTTTTAGGGGTTGTTTTTAAAAGTCTGGAACGGATTAATCCATTTTGCATTACTTTCTATGGGAAAGCGTGCCTTGGTTTTGGAATGCTTTGGTTTTGGAATGTACTTCTGGAACGGATTAAGTTTGAGAACCAAGCTACCACTGTATTGCCGCTTCAGTCATGGAATGCTCTCCCTAGGGACGCTTGCTCCACACTTGCATTAGTGCAGATTACATGACATCTGTTGAAATTCCCTCCCCAAAAGAACCATTAAAGATGGAGAAGACTTGTCCTCTTTTCACCTTGCTGCCCACCCCACCCAGTTTGTGCATTCATGTTCACAGACTTGTACCTTGGACAGCAGGAATTGCAACTGAATGAAAATTTGTTCTAAAAACAGAAAGACTGTGTATTTTTCCATATTAAGCTGGTTTGCTAAATCAGATGCATGATGACTTACTACTTGCAGCTTTATCCCTTTGGTTTATGCATAAGTGGGTGATGCAAGCAGGATTTGTATATAGAGTAATGGAAATATTTTACTTATTTCATAAAAATTATATACTGTTTGATATTGTACTTTTTGTAAGTGGGCGTTTGTTGTAAGGGCAGAGTTCACTTAAATGAATGTATATATTGCCCCGGACTCATAATCAAACCTCTCAACTTGGGGAGACCTAAAATAAAAAGCAATAACCTTGCAATTTGCACTGAATTTAATTTTAGGGAGCCGTCCTATGCAGAAAAAGTTGGTGTAAAGCAAACTGGCGTAAATTAAGCTGGCATATAGTTGCAACAAATCCCAACCCGGTTCAGCCTCAGGGATCCTGCTGCTGCTTCACCAGACAAAGGTAGAACAAGCCTTTAAAATAAGGTTCAATGCTGGGTTGCCAGGTCACATGATCAAGCTAAACAGGCTTGGGATCCAGCCTAAGCCACCCACCACCCCTCTGGTCCTGTCTCTGCTACAGCCCCAGAAACCCCTGTCACGGTCACTACCAACCTGTACCGCACCCCCGGACGTTTTATGATCTATGGGTACGGCACCAATGACAGAGGGGTTCCAGCTGCAATCTACCGGACTGCCAACTGGTACCTGCTTGACGTTTTACCACAGACACGGACTTTGTGAATAAAAGGTTGCTTTATTTAGGTACAAACGCTTGTGGTTGCTGATAAGAAAAGTGTACAATAAACTTATAACCAATGACCTATACCGGCCTATTACCTTAAGATGTTAACTACTAAATGTCACAACAAGTTTCACACTAGTCTATTATCCTGTCTGTTGATTCTCTCTCTATGCTGCACCACCAAACCTCAGACCCAGCTATACCCTTTGGACTCTTTAGCTCACTCTCTAACTGCCTTCTCACTCCCTTCCAACTTCCAACTCCTAACTCCTAACTGCCCTCTAACTCCACTTCTAACCCACAGGGAGGGGTTTTTATACTCTGGCTGAGCCCGCCCCTCTGGGTTCTAACTGACACAAGGATTTAACCCTTACCTGACTGGGCCTGGCTATGTCGATTCTCCACAACCCCTTTTGCAGAATGACAAGTTACACCTGTGTATCTTCAACTGAACCTTCAACTTAACCTGGGTTGGGTACTTAAGACCAGCTCAACCCAGCTGAGTCAAGAATCAGCCAGCTAAGATGGAGATCTGCTGCAACCAAACCTGTTCTTGCTATAGGACCCCTGCACCCCAATGTCTTGTAAACAATTATGCACCAAGACGGAAATGTTTGCAATTCCTCTCCCTCTCTTTCTCCTCCTGGCATCAATGAAGCAATACATAATTGCAATTATATTGTCTCATTAAATCTCCTGGGCTAGTAAAACAGGTATTTGGCTCTAATTACTTGAGTTAATAGTATTGGTCTATCATTGGAAATGGATGGTTGGGTTCTTCTTCAGAGGTCTCACACAAGATTATTTTGGTTTGGATAGGTCATGCAATATATTTATTAATATGGAATCCTCCTCTTAAAAACGGAATTCTGTGACATTTGTCTTCCCAGCAAATGATGATAAATATTGTTTTGAAAAGAAAGAAATCAATAGGGTGTTGCCACAGCTATGAGTAAATTCCCACGGGCATTACAACTTCCCACAAAGATTGTATGGTGACCTGAAACTTGTGAATGCACAGTAAAGTGTCATGTGCATAGCGTTTTGGTTTGGAGCATTTATTTCTGGGGGTCTATCAATGAATTTCCACACATTACATGGGCCATGTTACATTGGCCAAATGTCACTTGCCAGAAAACCTTTCTCCTATAGATTCCCCCCACAGATGTCTCAGTGACATCTACATGTCCACACAATGAAAGATGGCAGGATCCCCAAGGATGTGCTCCACAGGGAGCTGGCTCCAGGCACCAGGACCATTGGCAGACCAATTCTGTGTTACAAAGATCTCTGCCAAAGTGACATGAAAGCTGACAACATCAACCCTGCCATGTGGGAATCTCTTGCAGACAACCACAGTGCCTGGAATCAGACAGTCAGTGTCAGGAGTCCAGGATCCCGACTTGATAACACAGTAAGCATAAGTAATTAAAAAGGAGGATTTATTGCAAAAACAAACAGATAGCTCCGGACAGCTCTAACAAAGCCGCCGGCATTATCAATCAAGATGACCCTTCTGAAGACTTCTTCCGGTTCCTACAGAATACATTAAACTGTCACCCCTTACATCTCTTGTTTTGCTTCCAGTCAAGCAGCCCTCCGATTCGCCGACTCTTCAGACTTCTTTGATCAGCTCCAGCCTCTTCCTGTTCCACTAGGAGGTGGCTCATTCCTGACAGTCAGGTTGTGCATCCATAGCAATGACCAGAGGAGGAATGACTGCTGGGAGAAGTGCAGAGAGAAGAAAGGCCTCAGCAGCACAACCGGACACCTTCATCTGTTCCAGCTACAATAAAACATGTCTCTCCCGTATCAGTCTCCACAGCCACAGCAGGCGCTGTAACCTTCCAGCAACTTGGCCTCACCCCTGAAGGCTCACTCCTCCATTGTCTCCTGAAACAGACAGATACCAGCTACAAACTATTATGGAAATAATCTTACAGGTGTTAAGTTAGTCACTCATGGAATTACTCTGAAGTTTCATCTCATCCTTTAAAAAAAAAACTTACTCAACATTAATTATTTTCTTAATTGGCTTGAGGAGATGTGGGAAGTCTCCTTCTCTTGGGAGACAAAGAAGATACAAGATGTGGGAGGGGAGAGAATG
This sequence comes from Darevskia armeniaca, assembly GCA_034641395.1. Classification (NCBI taxonomy): domain Eukaryota; kingdom Metazoa; phylum Chordata; class Lepidosauria; order Squamata; family Lacertidae; genus Darevskia; species Darevskia armeniaca. The sequence goes on from JAWWNF010000347.1 coordinate 2,075,325, forward strand.
AGCTCACACAGTCTTAAGGAACAGAATTGATATCTTGGACGTTCCTTGTGGATATTGCCTCCTGACTACATGTGAAGGTGCATGAGGGTCTTGGGGGAATGTGTCTTTATAGACTGTGGATATGTGAATGTCTTTGACTTGATTCTCAGTAAAGCGGCACCTGGGTTGCACCTTTTCAGAATGCACTTTTGTCAGAGGGGACGTGGGTGGCGCTGTGGTCTAAACCACAGGGCTTCTTGGGCTCACCAATCGGAAGGTCGGTGGTTCAAATCCCCATGACGGAGTGAGAGCCTGTTGCTCTGTCCTAGCTTCTGCCAACCTAGCAGTTTGAAAGCACGCCAGTGTAAGTAGATAAATAGGTACCACTGCGGTGGGAAGGTAAGCGGTGTTTCTGTGTGCTCTGGTTTCTATCATGGTGTTCTGTTGCACCAGAAGCAGTTTAGTCCTGCTGGCCACATGACCCGGAAAGGTGTCTGTAGACAAACGCTGGCTCCCTCGGCCTGAAAGCGAGATGACCATCCAGGGGTCCTTTACCTTTCTTTCTTTTTTCTTTTTACCTTTGTCTGTGTGCTTCTGGTGTATTTTGTGAATGAATAGTCCTGTGCTTAATAATTTCATTCGGGTGTCCTGGGGACAATGCCCTCAGCTCACCTTCACTTTAAGTGAATTAGCTACTTGTAGCTGACTGATGGATCAATTTCAAAGGTGGATCATTATGTCCCCCACATACGCAGCCTTTAAGGCTGTGGCTACCCCCTCTAAACTCTCTGTTAAAGAGATGGGTTGAGGTAGGTAAGAGAAAGAAAGGGGGTGTCTGCTGTTAGGAAACTGCCTTGTACTGAGTCCATGCTCCCATCAAGCTCTGCACTGTCTTCATTGTCTAGCAGTGGCTCTCCAGGGTTTCAGACAGAGGACAACTCGACTGAGAAGTCCTTGGGATTGGACTTTAGACTTTCTGCATGTAAAGAGATGCTCCACCACTGAGGTATAGCCACTTCGTGGTGAACAAACAGGAATGTGACAGGTCATTCTGGGCTTTCCAGCTCATGCAAAATAATCCTTTTGTTTGCAAAGATGAGGAGACACTTCCTTTTCAAAGGAAGTCTCTTATGAAATCTGATTGTGTTTGCTATTGTCTACTGTTATTGTTGACAGTAGAGCTCAAAGGATTTGTCAATTTCTGCACTGAGGATAGGGATGGATTGCTCCTCTCTCATTTATCCCCCAATCTGAAATTCAGTTCTTCACACTTCTGCAGAAATTTGTGGGTTAAAACTGCCATGAAAAATTGTCATTTTTTTCGTGTCAGTTTCACCTATACATCACATTTTTGCATGCAGTGCTCACTAACACACTCATATTTTAAAAGTAGTCCCTAATATAACACACTCATGTTCCTAATGTTGGATGGTATGAGCTGCTAAAGATGTTTGTATTACTGCTCTCTCTCCACCCCCAAATAGATATTTAAGACCTGGACTTTAGAGTTCCTTAGGAAGAGGAATTGTGCATTCAACCACTCTAAGCACTATAGCTTTGAGAGGGGCATAGGGGTCTTCTAACAACTCCCAGAACTCTTAAAAAACCCAGTAACCTACAAGTCAAATGATTGGTTTTGCTTCTTTAACTGTGTAGTGCAAATGAGAACTGGGTTTCTTTAATGAATTACTTCATTCAGGACCAGGGAGACCCCCATCCCCGCCCACCCCCTGTCCCCCCAAAACAGTACGTCTGTCTTGTCGGCATTGAACCTCAATCTGTCAATCGCCATCCAATAAGAATAAGGAAAAAAATTAATTGCATTTTTCCACTTTCCTTTTTTCTTTCTTTACCTATCTTTTTTGTCTTTTTGTTAACTTTTATAAGCTCTTCTTTTTCCATTATTAATAGATTTATAATAAGTGGATTAATGATACCTGTTTATATGATCATGATTATTTAACAATATTTCAGTTTTCAGATAGGGACTTCTATAATGCAGTGATCAGATGACACTATTATACCAATGTGATTAAATGATGATACTGAAGCATAATTTTGAAGTTTTAAAAAAAAGATGAGTGGTCACTTTAATGTCTTCAACTGAATTCCGATTGTTAATTATATATTGCAGGACAATGTATTTACCATTACTTGAAAAATCTGGAAGTTTACAAATCTAGCCAATATGCTTCTGCTCAGAGAATACTGTGAATTTTACAAAATTTTCTTTCTGGGGAGAATATAAAATATGCCCCCCTAACCAGGGTTGTTTATCCTTTCTATATCAACAATTCCCATGAATAGTTAAATATAATACTGTTCCCATATATTATTGCTGTGCTTTCAGGAAAGAAGGAAACAGCGGCGGAGATGGCTAATGCAACATTTGTCACTGAGTTTATTCTTCTAGGATTTCCAGAAATTCAAGAAATGAACATGGCATTTTACACCATTCTCCTACTGATGTATCTTCTCTCCTTAATGGGACACAGCTTAATCATCTTTGTTGTTTTCATGGAGTCCATGCTCCATACTCCAATGTACTTCTTCCTCGTCAACTTCTCCACAGCTGAGATTTGCTCTACCACAGCAGAGATCCCAAAGATGCTGGCCAATGCCTTCTCGGGGAAAACCAACATTTCCTTTGCATGTTGCATGTTACAAGGTTTCGTTGTCTTCACAATGGGGTCTGTTGAATTCATCACTCTTACCCTCATGTCTTTTGACCGCTATGTAGCCATTTGCAAACCTTTGCTCTATAAAACCATTATGACCAACAACCTCTGCCTCTTCCTGACTTTGTTGGCTTGGCTTAGTGGATTTGTTATCATTTTCCCTCAATCAGCTGTAGTGTGGACTTTCCCATATTGTGGACAAAACGTCATTGATCATTATTTCTGTGATGTTGGGCCTGTTTTGAAATTGGCCTGTGCTGATACAACTTTGATGGAGCTGATAGGTCTCATTTATGGTGTTATTTTCATGTGGGGTTCCTTGGGTATCTCGTTAATTTCTTATACATACATCATAGTCACCATCATTCGGATGCCTTCTGCTACAGGGCGATCCAAGGCATTCTTCACATGTGCCTCTCATCTAACTGTCGTTATCATCTTCTACACGGCAGATATGTTTATGTACCTGAGGCCTACAACCCAAGGTGACACCCGAGTCAACAAAGTGGTATCTCTTGTGCGCACAAGTCTCATTCCCATGTTGAACCCATTCATCTACACAATCCGGAACAAAGACTTCAAAGCAGCCCTAAGGAAAACTGTGAGAAGGAAAATGCTGTTATAGCAATTCCCAGAATACTTTTGTGGAGATGGACCTCATGCCCTGAATGTCTGAGTTGTGCTCCACTGCCCAATAGTGAAATCAAGATAAAGAAGTAGAGCCCTGTTAGTCTTGTCACTGCCTTATGGTTATCACAAATATAACACTATATCCCGCTTCCAGGATAAGCTGACCCTTTTCCACGTACCAAATTATGATGTTTGCATACATTTTTTGCTATTATTTCAGGACAAAGGGAGATGGGAAATGCTACAATCATCACCGAGTTTATTCATCTGGGATTTAATGAATTTCATGGACTGGATATGGTGCAGGATGCAGAGTTGCACTATTACATGGCTTTTCCAGCAATTTTTTGTATTAAAGTGAAGGGTCAAACTCACAAATTTGAATCTCCTTCCTAACAATCTTGAAACAATCTTTGTGCTGGCAATGACAACCAAAGGAAGGAAGTCTGCTGACTTACTACCACTACTACTACTAATAATAATAATTTGTAGCCGGCCCATCTGACTTGGTTGCCCCAGCCATTCTGGGTGGCTTCCAGCATATATGAAATCATAATAAATGATTTATAGCATAAATAAATAAATAAATAAATAAATAAATAAATAAATAAATAAATATAAATACATCATGTTCTGATCTTGTCCAGTATTGAAAGAATATCTATTTCTTCTTCTTCACCTCCTGCATTCCCCCACCCCGCCCATTTTCCTCTTCTAGGCATATTCCCAAGACGTCTGGGCTCTGTGTCAAAAAATAATTTTTATATATAAATTATTAGAAGTTCAGCTACAAGTCTTTGGGCTTAATGCCAAGAGAATTGGGGCAATATGCCAACATCAATATTATTCCCTACTTCATACACAGTAGAAAAATACTGAATTTTGTGTGTGTGTGTGTGTGTGGATGGTCTTACTTTTTTAGCTTACTTGTCTGACTGCAACAAATCCTAACATGGGTTATGAGTGATCTGCAATTTCATCAATATGAAGAGGGAGTTATCACAAACCTATCTCATTCAGGAAGTCATTCATTTTGATGGGTTCTTTTTTTACAAAAATGATATTTTATGTTTGTGAATGTAAGAGATATATTTAACAATATATTTTATATTCAAATATAGAAAAGTTGGCTGTTGGATGTTTGCTAAATTGTTTAAGTCAAACAATGAAGAGATATTGGAAGAGTATTGATAAAAGGGTTGAAATAAATAAAAAATAAATCAAAATATGTAAGTAGTTAGTCTTAATGTTAAAATGCTATTAAAATGTGTACAAGTGAATCCATTAGTGTTGTTGAAGAGTTTAATCTTCTTTGAAAAAGGTGCCTTGATAGTAATTAACTTCTTAATTGGCATGGGATATGTCTGAAGTCTCCAATGGCTTTTCCTTATTTTAGAAGCCTTAAGATGTGAGCACGTTCCAAGGAGAAAATAAAATAAGCTTACAAAATCAATTGCACCAGAAATTTTGGGTCTTTCATAGCCAATGCGATTTCTGGAACACGTAGAATACTACTAAGAAGGTATGTTAGAGTATTTCCTATATTGCAATGAAAATCGGGTTATAGTTGTAGAATCATAGACCCATATAGAATCATAGAATCTTAGAGTTGGAAGGGACCCAATTGTCATCTAGTCCAACCCCCTGCAATGCAGGAATCTCAGCTAAAGCATCCCTGACAGATGGTCATCCAACCTCTGCCTAAAAACCTCCAGTGAAGGGGAGTCCACCACCTGCTGACATAGTCTGTTCCACTTTTGAATGGAACTTTTGATGGTGATCTCACCATTAGAAAGTTCTTCCTGATTATTTTCAGATTAGTTTTCATGTTAAAGTCTGCAACGTGTAGGGCAATACACCTAAAGTCATGGACATGATGGATGATATAGGATAGCTAGCTAGATGATAGCTAGCTAGATAGCTAGATAGCTAGATAGCTAGATAGCTAGATATAGCTAGATAGCTAGATAGCTAGCTAGATAGATAGATAGATAGCTAGATAGATGATAGATAGATAGATAGATAGATAGATAGATAGATAGATAGAGTGGTACAGTGAGGGGGGAAAGTATTTGATCCCCTGCTAAATTTCCCCATTTGCCCTCTGACGAAGAAATGACCAGTCCATAATTTTAATGGTACAGTAGGTTTATTGTAGCTGTGAGATACGGAATAACAACAGGAAAAACCCCAGAAACCCAGAAGACAAAAGTCAGAGATTGATGTGCATTATAATGAATGAAATAAGTATTTGATCCCTTTCCAAAAGATGACTTGCCCAAGGAGATTGTTAGCCACTTTGAGACTCCTTAAGGGGAGTGAAAGGCGGGATATCAAGTCCAAACTATTCTTCTTCTTCTTCTGTCCCTGTTATGACTACTACGGCTGAAATTTATTACCTGCCCTTCACCCAAGGTCCCAGACTGGGTTACAACAATTAAACACAATATTAATATTAAAACAGAATATTAAAAAGAGTTAAAATAAATTAAAATTACAGAAATATGGGGGATCCTAAAAATATGAGTCTCAAGTATCAAAAATCAGGGTAAATAGGTGCTTCTTCAGCATTAGCAGAAATCTGTATAATGAAGATGCCAGGCAGTCCTCCTAGGTCACCACCTCCTGAGAATCCGAGGGTGGTTGGCCAACCAAGAGGCTAACCTTGGTTGGTCAACCACCCTCTTAGCACCCAACACAGTTGGCATGGAAGGAGGAGGAGGAGGAGGAGGAGAAGAAGAAGAAGAAGAAGAAGAAGAAGAAGAAGAAGAAGAGTTTGGATTTGATATCCCGCTTTATCACTACCCGAAGGAGTCTCAAAGCAGCTAACATTCTCCTTTCCCTTCCTGCCCCACAACAAACACTCTGTGAGGTGAGTGGGGTTGAGAGACTTCAAAGAAGTGTGACTGGCCCAAGGTCACCCAGCAGCTGCAGGTGGAGGAGCGGGGAGGCAAACCCGGTTCACCAGATTATGAGTCTACCGCTCTTAACCACTACACCACACTGGCAGTCTCTGAGGTATTTGTGAAGACCACACATAGCACCAAGAGTGAAATACATTGTGCGGAGTTATTCTGGATTCTTTGAGGATTATGCATCCTTTGATTCTCTCACATGAGGCATCTGATGATTGCAAGAGGGAAAATTTGTCTATCTGATACGTGACAGTTTGAGTAAAGCAGGGGTTGAGCAATACTGAGCAGAAAATTGCTGTTTTTAACAGCAGCGGTTTGGATAGAAAAGGAATGGAGGAATACTGAGGAGATGATTTAACAGGGGTAACTAGCAGGGGTGAGTATAACAACACAAAAAATAACATAACAAAGCCTTGACAAACTCCCTTCTTGCTGTACGTGAAGCTTGTTTTAAACTGTCGCTCACCTTGACACTTCGTGCTTTACTCAAACTTTTGCCATTGTTTAAAATGCACATTTTTTTGCCTTTCAGTTTCTCCCCTTTATCACTGTTCTCAAACTTCTCCCCTTCCATTCCTCAGCTCCCTCGTGTGAAAGAGACAAGGATGTTGAGCACTCAAACATTACATAGTACTTTTCTCAAACCTCTGCCATTCTTTAAAACCACGATTTCCCTCTCTGTTGTCTCCATTCCTGCTTTACTCAAACTTCTGCCATTGTTTTAAACAAGCACATTTTGCCTCACAACATCCATCTTTTCTTGCTCACAAGCCATGGCACAGCTCTGATGAGGCACTAAAAATCCTCCAATGGAGGTGGTGTTATATATTCATATTTATATTCGTATTTCTGATCTCCCACTGGGGGAAAAAAAAACATTTTGTTGGCATGCTTTATTTCAGGAAGGAAGGAAGAAATGACATGGTCAACGTCACGTTTGTCAATGAGTTTATTCTCCTTGGATTTCCTGAACTTCATGGACTAAAGATGCCATTCTTTACCATACTTCTAGTGATGTTTCTTCTCACACTAACAGGACATAGCTTAATAATTGTGATTGTTTGCATGGAACCCATGCTGCATACTCCAATGTATTTCTTTCTCGTCAACTTCTCCATGGCAGAGATCTGCACCACAACAACAGAAATACCGAAGATGTTGGTCAATGCTTTCTCAGGCAAAACCACGATCTGCTTTGCATGCTGCATGGCACAAGGATTCATTGTTTTTGCAGCCGGCGCTGTTGGATTCATCACTCTCGCGGTCATGTCTTTTGATCGTTACATTGCCATTTGCAAACCTTTGCTCTATAAAACCATCATGACCAACAGACTCTGCCTGAACTTAACCCTGATGAGTTGGGTTGTAGGGTTTGTGATCGTCTTTTCTCAGTCCGTAGTAGTGTGGACTTTCCCATTCTGTGGAAACAATGTCATAGACCACTTCTTCTGTGATGTTGGACCAGTTCTGAAACTGGCCTGTGCCGACACCAGTTTAATGGAGCTGATAGGTCTCATATATGGTGCAGTCATCATGTGGGGCTCCTTTGGCCTTTCACTGATCTCTTATACATGCATTATAGCCACTATTATCCGAATCCCTTCAGCCACTGGACGATCAAAAGCATTTTTCACTTGTGCCTCCCATCTCACAGTCATCACCATGTTCTACCTGGTGCTCATGTTCATGTACTTAAGGCCTTCAACCCACGGTAACACACAAGTCAACAAAGCAATATCTATTGTGCACACTTCTTTAATTCCCTTGTTAAACCCTTTCATTTACACAATCCGAAACAAAGATTTCAAAGCAGCTCTGCAGAAAAATGTGAAAAGGGGGATTCATTTTTAGCTCTTCCATTATTGTGCTTTCAATTCCATGATTAATTAAAAAAATAGACCATAACATGTGGACCTCCTCATATGCCTTGAAAATACCAAGGGTTATTTAGTTACTCATCTCCTTGACATCTGGAGGGAGGGCATTCCACAGGGTGGGTGCCACTACCGAGAAGGCCCTCTACCTGGTTTCCTGTAGCTTCACTTCTCACAGTGAGGGAACCAGCAGAAGGCCCCTGGTGCACAGCATATGCTATACTATGATGGGTTTTTGCTCTGATCCAACTGTAAGTCTCCTGAGTTCTTGAAAATGAGTTTGGTTGAGAGCAGGGGTGAATTTAGGACTGTCCAAGAGGTGCACACTGCAATCAAAGGGGCAACATCCCAGAGCCAGGTAAGAGAGGCATTAGGCTATGGAAAGTAGGTGTGAGGCTCTGACAAGGTCCTAGAGCCCTCAAGCCTCCTTCCCAAACCTTAGTTAACACTTTCTCAGCTTTGGGAAAGAGGTGGGAGGTAGTGCAAGGACTGTGGGTGGGGCACCAAATTTTGGCCTCACACCAGGACACCATAGTACCCAACTCCACCACTATTGAGAGACTCAGGTCTCCAGGGCAGAAGAAGTTATCTGTTATTAATGATAGAGATGGAAGAATGCTGCACTGCAAGAGGAATACATCTGAGTGGAAGGGGAGTCTGTATCACAGTGGGATGTTCCCCTGAAGTCTTGCTTCCAATACAGGATTGGACTTCAAAATAACACATCTGCAAGAATGAGAAATGTTCTCAGGAAGTTGTACCACTGCGTCGTTCTTCAGTACCAAAGGTTTTTACCAACAGAGAGAACGACTCTGGTGCATTTTGTTTTGACTCAGCATGATAGTGAGAGGAGATGTAAGAGCTCTCATAATCTTGTTTGTCTACTTGAAACTTTGATTAAACCCCTGCATCACCTCTAGTGTCAAATGTCAGGGGGAAAGGGAGGTTTAGACTACAGTTTAGTCCATTGGATAGGGTTTATTTCATAGCCTATGACATGCTTCCATTGTTTTTCATTGAGATGCAGAGCTTGTGGGATTATGGAGCAGTATTTTTATATTGTGGATGCCATTCCCTTGCCATGTCTTGTAAAAGAATTAAAGTTCACTACCCCCTCCCCCCATTCTATCCCCACTTTCTTTCTCTCCCCACCTCTCTTCTCCTACCCCCCGACCTTATGTCAGGAGACATCCTACTCACAAGTATAACCTTGGCATGTTCCCTCCCTCCTGGGCGATCGTTCGGGAGCTTCATAAGCATTCCTCAGCCCGAACATCACAGCGACTGGTGCCAGCACACTTAGGGATCCGCAGAGGTTTGCACAGTTGCGTAACAGAACTCAGCAACTCAGCATCTTGGCTAATCTACTTTATTTACATATAAACACACACGGAGCACTTCATCATGGCTCCCTCTATTTCTAGCAACAGGCAGCAAAGAGAGAGAACAAAGGACAATAGTCCCACTTCAGGGAACACAGTAAGACAAACATCCTGTCTTCCGTCACATCCCATTCCCACTCTGTGGAATCAAAACACATACCCAGTCATGTGATAAACAATAAACCCATGACTGCACACAGGGAATGATTCTCCAACACCTTATACTGTATACACCATTAAAGTTTCACTTTGAATATAATTGATCTGTAAACAGGCTTTATGACCAGAAAACAGAGACGATGTACATACTTTTTTAACTCAAGAAAATCTTTAATAAAAACATTTTTTTTAAAATGCCAGGGGGATAGAAGTACATATTGAGCACCTTGGGGTTCATATGACAAAAATTGTATAATAAAGGTGCAAGACAACTATTTGTAGGGAAAGACTTCCACAGCTTAAGGGATGCCACAGAGACTTGTCTCTGCTGGGCCTGTATCACTGCATGCTTCTTATTAATTTGTTCCTATTAATGCTTCATGTCTTCTTCCATTTGGAATTTGAGTGCATAATTTGAAGAGCTTGCATAATGAACAACAAGTATCATGGGATTTCCAAGTTTACTGCACCTCCCATGAGAAAACAACAACTCATTAGTACATTTACATTTTCCACTGGCAACTTTTGGCTCAGCTTGAGTTTCAGCAAAATCGGATTGCAGCAGATAGTTTTAATAAGTGACATTCTAATGGGATAGACAAATGAACTGGACTCCAGGAGAAGGCATTTATTATTATTATTATCTCCTAGTATTTTTTCATTGAGACAGTTCTTCTGGGTTCCTCCATAGCAATCAACAACAAACCTTTCTAATGGAGGAATCCTTTCATCCATCGCCACTCAAGTTTCAAATATTGTTGGGGGATATTTCTTAAGGTATGTGGTGGCAGGTCTATTGATGACTACTAGTCATGGCGGCTGTGTACTACTGAGTAACAGTTGCTGCTACTGAGCTGATGTATTTCTTGTGGGCTTCCCATGGCCATCTGGGTTGGCCATCGTGAGAGCTGGATGCTGGACTAGAAGGGCTTTGGCCTAATCTCTAGCCAGGTTCTTATGAAATTTATAAGAAGAAAATAAAGTTGAAGTTGGCCTTGCTTGAAATGATGGTGCAAATATTACATATACATAAAGCTGTGCATCACATTTAAAAATTATAGGTAGACATATGACCTTTGGGTTCTACCACATTTGTATCCTACCTTTTCTCCAAGGTTCTTTGGGGCTTCCGATGGGCTCTCTACCACCGATTCCTTCTCTTAACCCTTTGACATTATTTTAGGAAGAGTGAAACATGCCAGCTTTGCTGATTTGCACCGTAGACTCTTAGGCATTGTAATTATGTCTAAACCTAAACCTAAAAGCATGGAGACAAGCCAACTAAAGCTAACAATTTTATTTAAATTCAAGTGATTTTCAAGGGTTATGCTCCTGCTTAACTTTGTGATAGAAGCAAAAGAGACTTACTGGATTAAGGAAACCAAAGGAGATGTTCTGTGGAGAACAGAAAAAAATGGTGCTATTTCTGTGTTGGCGCATAAGGGGGGTGGATCAAAAATCTGCATTAGGTCAAAGTAGCTTCATGAGGCTTTCTAAAATGTTAAAAAGTACTATGCAGACTTTTGAGTTCTCCAGAACTCTTCATCAGGCTTGATGACAAGCAAAATGGATGTGGATGAAGTAAACTGATGGTTTATGTTTACTTTTGGAACAAGAAACCAAATGGTTGCTAATCCCTTATACATTACCCATTGCATCATTTCATAGGAAATATCAAGCAATATACTTAGCTATCCCCAGTTATGATGATTAGGATGCACAAATGATTTAAACTGATTGGATCATGTTTTAATAATTTGCAAAACAAGAAAGAAATAAGAAATCTGTAAATATTTAAAACAGAAAGGAGAAGGATTTCTTCCATCTCTGACCGGCTTGCTATTACATATTCATATTCACCCAAATGAACACTGTAATTTTATATAGCCATGCACTATTACTATGGAGACGTGAGTGGCACTGTGGACTAAACCGCTGGACCTCTTGGGCTTGCTGATCGGAAGGTCAGCAGTTCGAATCCATGTGACGGGATGAGCTCCCGTTGCTTTGTCCCAGCTCCTGCCAGCCTAGCAGTTTGAAAGCACACCATCACAAGTAGATAAATGGGTACCTCTGTGGCAGGAAGGCAAATGGTGTTTCTGTTCACTCTAGCACTCATCACAGTGCCCCGTTGCACCAGAAGTGGTTTAGTCATGCTGGCCACACGACCCAGAAAGCTGTCTGCGGACAAACGCCAGCTCCCTCATCCTGAAAGCAGAGATGAGAGCCGCACACATAGTCGATTTGACTGGACTTAACTGTCCAGAGGTCCTTTACCTTTACAATGGGTTGAATTGTCCTCATTTTGCTCTTGGCTTCCATCTGCCTCAAACTCATGAAATTTTCTGTATTCCTGCAGACATTTTAAAACAGAAGAAGCCATGACATGTGGAAATCACACCATGGTGAAAGAATTCATCTTAGTAGGTTTTCCTGGCATCCAGAAAGTGAAGGTTCTTGTGTTCCTGACCATGGTGGTGACCTATTCATTAACATTAGTCGGGAACTTCATGATCATATTCCTAGTGCGGAAAGATTACCGTCTTCACACCCCCATGTACTGGCTCCTTTGTAACCTCTCCTTCTCAGGAGTCTGCTTCACCTCTGCCATTGTCCCGAAAATGATGATGAACATGATCACAGATACTAAAGTAATCTCCTTCATAGGCTGCATGATCCAAATGTACTTCTATTTCTTCTTGGGAACTTGTGATTACATTCTAGTGGCTGCGATGGCCTTCGATCGATACGTGGCCATCTGCAACCCATTGCGTTATCCCATCATCATGAGTGGCTGGTTCACGTTCCAGCTTGCTGTTGGGACTTGGCTGGGAGCCTTTCTGTCTGTTCTTTCATCAACCATTGTCCTCTTCCAGCTCCCATTCTGTGGTCCAAACGTCATTGACCACTACTTCTGCGATATCATCCCAGTGTTGAGGTTAGCCTGTAGGGACACAACTGCACTTGAGTGGCTGAGCTATGTGTCAACTGCCATTGTAGTGTTGAGTTCACTGCTGTTAACTTCGGTGTCCTACCTGTGCATCATCACCACCATAGTGCGCATCCCATCCACCACTGGAAGGCAGAAGGCTTTTTCCACCTGTACGGCTCACATCACATTGGCGTCTGTCTTCTACGGATGCTCCATTTTCATGTACTTGCTGCCAGAGAAAACCCATACATCAGGATTTTACAAAACTGTGGCTATTCTTCATACTGTGGTGACTCCTTTATTTAACCCATTCATATATACACTCCAGAATGAGAAGGTGAAGGAGGTAATGAAAGACACTGTAAAGCATATATGCTTATTTGGAAAAGAAAAGTAGAGATGGGGCAAGAGTTGGTCTGCCTTTCACTGCACATCAACCCGTCGCTCCCCCAAATTGTTTGAGGATCAGAATGAAACTCCTAGTTGGGTTATGCATTTCACAAGATGCACAAAAAGTACAGACGGAAATACTTCCCCCCCCCCACGTTTATTTTACTGGTGAATGCATTGAAAACTGTGTATTTTACATTGGAAGTGCACAAAATGTGTACGAAATGCACGCAATGGAACAGGGATCCAACAGGATGCAACAGAACATAATGGAAGAGAACAGAGCTGCAATTGTGTGCCAGTGAGAGTGAAATAGGGTGGAATTAGCTGCTCAGCCCAGCTCTAAAGGGAAGTAGTAAATATATGCCTACAATCATTTTTGTTGTAGAGATCGGCAGGCACTGGCACCATGGAGTTTCTTTCCTCCTGTGACCTGCTTGTTCCAAAGTCTCATGTTCCAAATATGCTTGGTTGAATGGTTTGGCATGATGGCTTCCTAGTCCATCATCAGTCCAACCAGCCTACTTGAAAGCTTGTGGATAAAATTCATGGGTACATGGAAGCAACCAATGTACAGGGATATTGTGCATAGAAAGTTCAAGGGAGGGATGGTTGGCATATCAGCTCCTATCTTTCCAGGGGATTTAACTTCTCCAATGGCCAATTATACAGTGATTGTTAAACATTAAAGCTACTCCAAGAGGCTAAAAGTTGTAGAGCAGGAGGATAAAGACAGTTCTCAGGCAACTTTATAATATGTGGATTGTTATTTTTTTGTAAAAGAATCAGAATAGTTAGGATATTAAATGTGGCTAAGGAAGCAATAATTTTAAAAGACCCAGGGGACAACAATTTATGTGATGGGTAGATGACCTAAAACTAACAGCAGGGCTTATGTGGGTGCAGACAGCAAACAGAGAACGCTGCAGAGAACTTGAAGAGGTGTATATCAAAGGATGGAGGTGAGGTGCAGAAGAAGAAGATCCATTCATTTCAACGGGTCTGCTGTGAGTAGAGCTAGCATTGGAGACGACCTTCCCGGTTGATGAGGACCTTCTGGCAAGCTTTTATTTCATGAGGCAGACAATGTTTTGTTTAGTTTTAGTTTCTTCCTTGAAATAATTTTGTTCAGGGGTGGTTAAGGGCAGTTGATTATTTTCAAGAAAGGCTACATTACCAAAATCACAAAAAGGTGCCCCCCCCCATCAATGATATCTATCACTTCAGTTGTGGATCTATTTGGGAACCATGGTTGTTGTTGTTGTTGTTGTTGTTGTATGTTGACTCATTTTGAAAATGAGTTATGATTTTTAAGTGCTGACACCATCTTCTGTCACCATCACTCAGTTTTTTTATATTGTTATATTGAATTGCAGTGGTATGCACTGTGGTATAGTATTGTAAAACTGTAAAACAGCCTGAGTGGTGTTGGTTGGTTTATTTTTGTTTTTCTTTTGTTTTTCTGCTTCTTTTTATATATTAGGATGGCAGGAAACATATGTATCAGCTAAATAGTTAGACTAACAAACTTCCTCTTTCTGACTCCCACAGGAATAAGTAAAACCACTTGCTCTTAAATCTTTGCTCATTAAAACAAGGAATGGAAACCAATCAAAAGAGGATGCACTGAGCAATATGTTTGGGGTCCTCAAGAGGATATTGTACAATGACAAGCCTGACCTACACTAGTGTGGCTGATCTGGCACAATAGTAGAGACAAGCATCTGAAATGGTCAGGGCACTCATCGCTAGCTTTGCTGTTGAACCACTGGTGGAAGGTGTCACACGTCCTTTAAATTCATTGGCAATGTCTGCAGGATATCCAGTTCGGAAGCCTGCTATGATGACGAGGCCTTTCCCAGGGGTTTGACGGAACCAATACATGTGGTGATCATCAATATTATATCCAGATACTACACAGTCCAGCGTTACAGAGCCCCCAGGGGATGCCATTACTGACCTGGGTTGTGTCAAAGTGACAGATCCAGAAGATTCTACAAATGAAGCACAACATAGGAAATGGTGAAATAAAGCACTGAACATTGACATACAGGTATGAGATAATGGGAATAATGCCAATTAGAGAAATAAGTTTTAACAAAGATTTTGCCACTGTTACTCACCAGCCAAGAAGAGCCACAGGACAGAGCAAATGCAACCGAAGAACTTCATCACACCAGAGCAATCCTTGCCTTGGGTTCAGCAACCTGGTGTCATCTATTTGCCCTGGGTATACTAGGCAGTGTCATCAATGTGTTTTTATATATTCCAGAGGAAACAAAGCTAGTTTGCATTTCGAAAGTGCTCCTTCATTTATTCACCGACATCATCTCTGTACAGCTACACTTATTCTTCCAATAAGAGCAGCTGGTAACCAGTTTCTTTTCTAGGGTGTTAATCATAGATAAATAAGATACTGTAAATAGTGCTGTGACAGAATGGTAAGAGCAAGCTATCAAAATAAGAACCTGTTGCATTAGACCCATGGACCATGTAGTCCAGTATTTTGTTATCACAGCGACCAACCAGTTGTCTATGGGAATCCTGAAAACAGGACTGAGCACAATAGCACTCTCCCCTGATGGTGGACATGAAAACAGATACTAAAGTGATTTTGTCATTGGCTGCATCATTCAAATAAAGTGGTACCTTGGGTTAAGTACGCTTCAGGTTAAGTACACTTCAGGTTAAGTACACTTCAGGTTAAGAACTCCACAAAGAACAGAAATTGTGCTCTGGCGGCGCAGCAGCAGCAGGAGGTCCCATGAGCTAAAGTGGTGTTTCAGGTTAAGTACGCTTCAGGTTAAGAACGGACCTCTGGAATGAATTAAGTACTTAACCCGAGGTACCACTGTATACTGTACTTCTATTTCTTATTGGGAACTTGTGATTACATTCTAGTAACTTCAATCGGTATGTACCCATCTATAACATATTGAGTTAATCCATCATCATGAGTGCTTGGTTGACATTCCAGCTTGCAGTTGGGACTTGGCTTGGAGCTCTTCCATCTGTTCTTCCATCAATAATGATCCTTTCTCAACTCCCATTCTGTGGTCCAAATGTAATTGACCACTACTTCTCTGATATCATCCTAGTGCTGAATCTAGCCTGTAAAGACACCACTTTCCTTGAGCTTCGTGTCAACTGCAGTTACAGTATTGGGTTCTCTCCTGATAACTTTGGTTTTCACCTGTACATCATCACAACCATATTGCACATTCCATCAGCCGCCGGCTGGAAAAAAGGCTCCCCACCCCTACCTGTGTGGCTCATCTCATGTTGGCTTCTGTCTTCTATGGATGTTCTATTTTCATGTACTTATTGCCAAAGAAAACCCCTTCATCAGGATTTTACAAAGCCGTGGCCCTTCTCCACACTGTTGTGACACATCTTGTCAGGGACTGAAGAGGAGGAGGAATGGAGGAGGTCACCCCCCACTTCTCCTGTAGCTTCCAGAGAGGAGGAAGGCAGTCTCAAATTACAGCAGGGCTTTGAGGAAGAAAACAGCTCAGAGACAGGCAAACAGCAGGGTTATGGGGTGTTAGGAGAAGGAGGAGGGGAGGCAGAGCAGTTAGCTGACAGGTCACTGGACAGCATAACTGACCCCCCTTCTCCCCAAACACGGCATTCCTTAAGGGTGCAAGAACGAAAGGTACAGAGACAATTGTCCACGGACAGATGCCATAGAGGCTGGTGTTGTTGCTAGAAGGGGAGGGGGAGGAACTCAGTGAGAGCAATGCCATCATTGAGGAATGACTTAAATAAAATCATAATGAAGAACTTTCTTGTTTCCTCCCTGCTTCTTGGTGCCATCGGGGGAGGGAGAGAATTCCTCAAGCCTGACACCTCTACTGAATCCATTCATGTACACACTTCGGAATGAGAATGTAAAAAAAGTCTTGAAAGACCCTCTGAAACGTGTCATCCTTATCACCAAAGGAAAACATTAAAAATATACCTAACAATCAACTTCACAGTAAGAAGGTGTCAGGTCCTGGAAGACTGGTTTTGATTAGGGCTGCAGAGGAATTATTTTAGCTTGCTTTATGAAGCAAACTGAACAGGCGGATGGGTCCTGTTTTGGGGTTTCCCAGTGGCATTTTGTTGGCTACTGGCATAATAGGATGCTGGGACAAATGAGTCATTGGTCTGGTTTAGCAGGCTCTTACATTCTTGCCTATGGTTTAGAACACAGCTTGTATTTTGCAGTTTTCTGGTGTTTGGAATTCAGTTTCAATGTGGAATAAGTGTGCAAATATATGCATTTTGTATAACATATTACAATATGCGGGGTGTGTGTGTGTGTGTGTGTGTATGTGTGTGGAGAGAGGGGGGCAATGCTGTGTACCTTTGGAAAAGCAGGGCAGCTCTGCAAAATCCCTTAGCCAATGGAAAAACCCTTCCTTGTGGACTGCTTTTATGGCTCCTTAAAGTGCAATCCTATGGCAAGATTCACCAGGATAAGCATCATTGGATGCAGCAGATCTCCCACACAGATGGCTGGTTCTTTGTTCATCTTGGCTCAGACAGCATTAAGTCCCCAACCCTAGCTCAGCTGAAGATACACCAGCATAACTTGTTGAAGATACTTTCCAGGGGCATGGTAGTATCAGAATTTATTTATTTATTGGTATGGGGGAGGTAGGCTGCACCTTAAGCCAGTTCAACTCAGCAATATGACTTGGCAACTTGGCAAGTTGGCATATTTTAAATGCTTGCTTTTCCTTTGCCAGCCTTAAGAGGAAAGTGGCAATAACCCCACGGTGAACAGGGTTTGGATCTGGTGTACCTTTATGCCAGCTTCTTGTGCATAGGGTTGCTGCTTTAGTCAGTTACAGAGGAGAATCGTTTTGCTTTGTCTCCTGGTCACATCTGAATGGCCATTGTGAGAACAGAAGCCTTGACTAGGTGGGTTTTGGGTCTGAGCCAGTAGGACTCTTCTTATATTCTGAGTTTAGTCTGGAAGCTTCACAGTCAGACAAACTGAAACACAGTTATGTCTTAGCTTGGGAAACTTTGCAAGGAAATGTCTCCACTCCTCGCTGTCCCCTGAAACTGTATTTTCGTAGGATGATACAGCCAACAGTTGTCATTCTCATTTCTCTTAGCAATAGAAAAAGAAAACCACTTTCTTTTTGTTGGTCAAAGGTGATTTTCCTGCAACCTCATCTTAAACTTTTTGCCTTCCATGGAGCCACAGTGCCACCAACAGCCATGTGACAAAACAGCGCCTCTCCCATCAACAACAACAATAAAAAAACACAAGAGTTTGCAACTCATTTGTGAAACCCAACAGTAACAGCTGGAGTGCTGGTGGGTGAAAATATGGCTCAACAAGTTATATAGAAACTTTCTGTGGTTTTCACAACGGAAACTACAAAATAAGACAGCTGCCTCTAATTCGTACTGCTTTGCTGCCCCCAAGAGAATTGTCATCCAGTGTTAGATTAGATCTTGCCTCTAGTGGTCCTCCTCCAATGTGATTCAGTTTAGCTCATTTTCTTATTCTAATTGTAGACTGTGGTGGATGTGAGCGTAATGGATTGCCCCTCTTCATGTATGTTTTCTACCCCTAAGTAGTTGACAATCAAAGTGATCATTTTCTTGGTGGCGTCTAGAATGCGGCAGCTAGACTGGTGACTGGGAGCGGCCGCCGAGACCACATAACACCAGTCTTGAAAGACCTACATTGGCTCCCAGTACGTTTCCGAGCACCATTCAAAGTGTTGGTGCTGACCTTTAAAGCCCTAAACGGCCTCGGTCCAGTATATCTGAAGGAGTGTCTCCACCCCCATCGATCTACCCGGACACTGAGGTCCAGCGCTGAGGGCCTTCTGGCGGTTCCCTCACTGCGAGAAGCCAAGTTACAGGGAAATAGGCAGAGGGGCTTCTCGGTAGTGGCACCCGCCCTGTGGAATGCCCTCCCACCAAATGTCAAAGAGATAAACAGCTACCAGACTTTTAGAAGACATCTGAAGGCAGTCCTATTTAGGGAAGCTTTAATGTTTGATGGATTATTGTATTTTAATATTTTGTTGGAAACCGCCCAGAGTGGCTGGGAAAGCCCAGCCAGATGGGCGGGGTATAAATAATAATATATTATTATTATTATTATTATTATTATTATTATTATTATTATTTATTATTATCTGCATTATACATCAAAATCACCCTTGTATTGACTTTAAAAGTCAAGGAGGATCCTGAAAACTATAGTTTGTTCAGTGTGACAGTCTCCCAGCATGCTCAAAAAAGTACAGTTCTCTGGATTCTCCATGGAACATTAGCAGTGATGGAGAATACTCAGCACCCTATTGGACTACAACTCTCAAGGTCTCTGGCCATGGAGCCTAGGACTGATGGAAGTTGGAGTCAAAAACATTTGCAGAGCCACAAGTTCCATAAACTTGATTCAAGTCAAAGCTGATTAGAAGAAGAACCTTAAGGACCTTCAGAAAATAGGACAACTCCACAATTCCTTAACTACTTGGAAAGCCCTTTCTTTATGGCTCATTAGTGAGTTATATCAGTTCTAAAGATGCTGGTTCATGTTATTGCTGTGTGTCCAGGGAAGAAAAAACTTACTCTGCTTGCTTAAGGGCTTCCTAGAGGCAACTGTCTGGCTATTTTGAGAACAGAATGCTGGACTATGTGGGCTGTTGTTCTGATCTAGTAGGACTCTTCTAGTATTCTTTGTTTAGTCTGGAAGCTTCACAGCTCAGAATAATTGAAACCCAGGTGTGGAGAAATGGTTTTAGCATGGAGAACTTTGCAAAGGAGACAGTTAAATGTATCCACTACCCACTGAAACCATACTGGGAGTGGCTGCTGAGAACATAGAACACCAGTCCTGAAAGACATACATTGGCTCCCAGTACGTTTCCAAGCAAAATTCAAAGTGTTGGTGCTGACCTTTAAAGCCGTAATATAAACGGCCTCAGCCCAGTATACCTGAAGGAGCATCTCCAACCCCATCATTCAGCCCGGACACTGAGGTCCAGCACCGAGGGCCTTCTAGCGGTTCCCTCCCTGCGAGAAGTGAGGTTACAGGGAATCAGACAGAGGGCCTTCTTGGCAGTGGTGCCTGCCCTGTGGAACGCCCTCCCAGCAGATGTCAATGATATAAACAACTATCTGACTTTTAGAAGACACCTGAAGGCAGACCTGTTTAGGGACTTTTTTAATGTTTGATATTTTATTGTGCTTTTAATATTCTGTTGGGAGCCGCCCAGAGTGGCTGGGGAAAACAAGCCAGATGGGTGGGGGATAAATTAATAATAATAATAATAATAATAATAATAATAATAATAATAATAATACTTTTGTAGGAATAGGCATCCTAAAATCAGCATTGCCCCCTTACCCTTCCTCTTAGCAATAAAAAAGGAAACCACTTTATTCTCATTGTATTCTAAAAGCTTGTTGTTGTTGTTCAGTCGTTCAGTCGTGTCCGACTCTTCGTGACCCCATGGACCAGAGCACACCAGGCACGCCTATCATTCTCTCACAGTTTGGCCAAACTCATGTTAGTAGCTTCGAGAACACTGTCCAACCATCTCATCCTCTGCTGTCCCCTTCTCCTTGTGCCCTCCATCTTTCCCAACATCAGGGTCTTTTCTAGGGAGTCTTTTCTTCTCATGAGGTGGCCAAAGTACTGGAGCCTCAACTTCAGGATCTGTCCTTCTAGTGAGCACGCAGGGCTGATTTCTTTAAGAATGGATAGGTGTGATCTTCTTGCAGTCCATGGCACTCTCAAGAGTCTCCTCCAGCACCATAATTCAAAAGCATCAATTCTTCGGCGATCAGCCTTCTTTATGGTCCAGCTCTTCTGCAAACCTCACCTTAACTTTTTTTGCCTTCCATGGAGCCACAGCACCACCCACAGCGCTGCAAGCAAACAACAGCCTCTCCCCCACCAACGATAAAAAACAGAGTCTTCAATTCATTTACAAAGCCCCAAGTAACAGCTGGGGTGGTGGTGAAGGAAAGTATGGTTCAACAACCTTGAAACTTTCTGTGGTTTTCACACACAAGAACTAGAAAACAATACGGCTACCTCTAATTTCTAGACCTTTGCTGCCCCCAAGAGGCTGGTCTAAATTTAAGATTAGATATTTGCCCATGTGGCTTCCAGTACAATCCATTTTCTTATTCTAATTATTGACTGGTGAATCTGAGAGCAATTGATTGCCCCCATGTATGATCTCTGCTGCTCTCAAGTGGTTGGCCACCAATGCGATCCTCCTGGGTTCGTTTTCTCAATTGAGGTCACATCCATACCATACATTTTGGGCTTGTTCACACTTCTGCTTCCCCTGTGCCCACAAAGCACAGATCTGAGTGGTTTTCTACTTGCCCCATGCAATCTAAGCACGAGTCGGAGTGGTTTTGCCTTTGCCCCACTGCTGTCCCCCAGAAAACCTGCTCTTTAACACTAAATAAGAACAAACAGCAATCCATGGAAAATCAAATTGCCATACATTCTGATTCAGTGCTAAAGACTGAGTTTCCCTGGGGAAACGCAACAGGGTTAATGTAGGTGCAGATGAGCCCTTAAAGCACTGTTATACCACTTTAACAATCATGTCTAATTCTGGGAATGGTAGGCTGTTAATGGTGCTAATTTCCCAGATCTGCAATTTCCAGCATCCTAAACCATACCTCTCAACTGTCCCATTTTGAGCAGGACACCCTAGAGTTACAGAAGCCATCCTGTCTTCTGATTGGATCCTGGGATGTTCCGTTTTGGCTGCCGCGAGAGCACTGCTCTGAAAGAAGCACATTTTGGGAGGCCGCACTCTTGCATGAGTCACCTGGCTCCCACAAGAGAGAAACCCTGAAAGAAGCACATTTGGGGGGGGGTGCACTCTCGTGTGAGTCATATGATTCACTCGGGAGCATGGCCCCAAAAGATGTAAATCCTTATAGCTCTACAAGAGCTATAAGCTAGTTGAAGTACTGATAAATATTTAAGTTTTAAGGGTTTTATATGTTTATATATTATATATGCTTATTTGCTATGTCATGTGATGTTATGATTTGATACGTTTGGATTTGTTATGTTGGAATAGGATCAGATATGATTTGATTTGCTATTGATTTGTTTAGGTTTTTTTGTTATTTGTTATTTGATATGTTATTTGTCTGTTTGGATTTTCAGTTTTTTTCTACTTGACGGTTTTAATTTACTTGATGTCTGTTTTAATTTAAAATTTCAATAAAGATTATTTAAAAAAAATAAAAAATGTAAATCCTGATTTTCTTCTGCGGCATGTTGGAAGCTATGCCTTAACAAAGTACAGCTCCCAGGATTCCCTGTGACTGTCAAAGTGCTTTAAATGTATGCTATGAATATGACGCTATTGACTATGGTGGATGTGATAGCAAGCAAAGGAATGAATTGTTCTGACAATCTTAAGCAAGGCTGGCGTCCGCACATGGTATGTGAGCAGCACCCAAGATCATGGAACTCTGTTCCTAAGAAGATTTGGTGAACACTCTCTTCAGTGTTTCGAGGGTGTTACAACACTTTTTTCTTATTATATTCCAATGTGCTATTAAATTGTTTACTGCCCTCTTGTGGCAATGCATTTTTTTTATCGCTGCGGTGAATTTTAAAAATTGACCTTAGCTTGCATCTCTCATTTTTTTATTATTATTATTATTATTATTATTATTATTATTATTATTATTATTATTTCCTCTGTGAGAGCCCCAAATCTGTGGGATACCCTCCCCACAAAAGTGAATCTGGCACCTAGATTATGTATTGCTTGTTTTATGCTGAAATTGCATCTAATTTACTTTTGCCTTTGGCACCTGAATTATATATTTTAGTTCCAACTTGACAGTAACTTGCTTTAACTAATTTTAATATTGTATTTTTAAATTGTTGTAGCCCATCCTGGGACCACATGTTGAAGGGTGGTTAAGAAATACAGCAGCAGCAGCAGCAGCAGCAAAAAGAAGAAGAAGAAGAAGAAGAAGAAGAAGAAGAAGAAGAAGAAGAAGAAGAAGAAGAAGAAGAAGAAGAAATTGCTTATAGCATAATGCTTGTGTCTAATTTAAGGTTTGTGTTTTGTTTGGGTCTGGCCACTAGGTGTCGTGACAACACTTGTGTAGTGCAACAGGCATCTTGTAGAAAAGTGAACAAAATTTCTTTTCAGCTTCCAGAGTACAAAATGTAATTGTGAGGCGGTACAAGCAATTGTTACAGATCAGGTGTTCCAGACACCACTTTAAGCAGCCATAGCTTCCCTCAAATAATCATGGGAAGTGTGGTTTGTTAAGGGTGCTGAGAGTTGTTAGGAGACTCCTTTGCCCTTCCCAGAACTACAATTCTCAGAGTGGGTTAACAGGAGTGATATTTGCCAGTATTGTGAACTTGGTGGCAGTGGGGAGCAGGGTTGTTATACAAGTTCTGTTTTCATCAGTTAACCTGGCAAAAGACTTGCTTGGCTATTTTAAAAGACACTTTAATTGCATTCAATATATGGTAGAGCAGGGGTAGGCAACCTAAGGCCCGTGTGCCGGATGCGGCCCAATCGCCTTCTCAATCCGGCCCGCAGACAGTCTGGGAATCAGCGTGTTTTTACATGAGTAGAATGTGTCCTTTTATTTAAAATGCATCTCTGGGTTATTTCTGGGGCCTGCCTGGTGTTTTTACATGAGTAGAATGTGTGCTTTTATTTAAAATGCATCTCTGGGTTATTTGTGGGGCATAGGAATTTGTTCTTTCTTTCTTTTTTCAAAATATAGTCTGGCCCCCCACAAGGTCTGAGGGACAGTGGACCGGCCCCCTGCTGAAAAAGGTTGCTGGCCCCTGTGGTAGAGCATTAAGCAATTGTTCTTCCACTCAAACCAAGCCATCTTGAGAAATGGCAGTCAATGGACCACATGATGCTTTAATAGAGCTCACATTTGTGTTCCACTTTCCACTGACACCAGAGTGGCACAGAAAAAGAGTTGGGTCACCTCACTTTATGCTGACTGTGAGATAGACCAGGATCAACCAGGGACTGCCCCAAGGTCACTTAGTGAATGTCACAGATGATCAGGTTTGTGGGTCTTCAAGCCAAAGTCCACCATGCTAACCACTATACCATCAATTGTCAGCTCACTATAAGATCAGCAAAGCTGCCTGCATTTTTGGATTCTCTGTGGGGATGTGTGGCTATGAGTGACTGTGATTATAAGCTCCTGTATTTAAGAATTGAGTACTGCTCATAGGAGTATATGAAGCTGCTTTATACTGGGGTCACAACAGTGGTCCATTCCAAATTATCCACACTGGTTCGCATCAGGGTTGCACTGTTAGTATCACTTCGCCATGCATTTCTACTGCAGGAGTCAAAGAATCATTAGCAATATAGTCCTTCCTTGAAAACTATGATCCCTCTTGCCAAGAACTGGAAGATACAAGAGATACCAACAATAGATGAATGGCACATGAAGATGATAGACTTTATGGAACTCGCCAAGATGACTGGAAGGCTACGGGACCAGAAAGAGGAGACGGTGGAAGAAGATTGGGCAAAATTTAAAATCTATCTAAAGAAATATTGTAATAGATAGAAAAATTATTTCCCTTAGAAAAGACATTATAGGTTTTTAGTATAAAAAGGAGGATTTGAAGCTAAAAATACTAAATGTATAAACAAATTAAAGAATATTTAATTATGGTCTAAATAAATTTACAAAAGGACAAAGAGACAATGTTAAATAATCTGCTAAAGATGTAATTTTATTGAAGTTCAGAAGGAAGGGTTCGAGGGAAGTCAACCCAAGATGAACTTAAAGATGATGTAAACAAGAAACTTTTGTGTTTTGTTTGGTGTTGCTTTTTTGTATCCATGTATTGTTGTATTCTTTGTTTCATATAAAAGGAATAAAAATGATATTGAAAAAAGAAAAACTATGATCCCTCTTCTGACTCAGGGAATCATAGAACTGTAGAGTCCAGCCCCCTGCAATGCAGGAATCAGCAAACTGCAGTCTATATCTTTCTTTAAAAAAAACATTTATTAAACAAACATTACAAACATAATATACAAAAAAGCAAAAAAACAAACTAATCATACATTAGATATTTCTAGATAGTTATTACAGCATACTTATAACTGAATTGTCAAGAATCAAAAAAAAATGTGTATTATATAAAAGAAGTAAAAAGAGTGAGGGAAAAGGAGAGGGGAGAGAAAATTGCACGATGTCAAAATCGAAAAATTAACAAAACTAAAACAACCTATTAAACAAAAAGCAAGATTTAATTAATTCAAACCAGTACCAGGGTATTCTACTGGTATTCTACTCACAAAGCCCCTCATACTGGATTGAGTCCCTTTTTTAAAAATTTGTTGGTTTGTTGACTTCCATCTACTCTTTGCAGTTTCAATTCATCCATTTCTATCTTGGATCTGTATTTAATTATTTGTCTCCATCTTGGGATACCTCTATCTGCGAAATTAATCTAAACACAGCCAAGTGTTATTGTTGAAACCATGTTTATTCAAGTAATTTTTAAAACATTCCCATTCTTTCTTAACCTTAACTGCAGTCTGTATCTCATGTCAGTTTCCCATTTGGAAATCCCTAAGTCTGTTATGCCCCATTTGCACATTAAATTTTGATTTTATAAAGGAAAAGTTTGCATTTAAGTAGTATATTGTCACAATGGACATATCTGAACACAATACGCGCATTTATAGAATATGCACCTTAGACATATGGGTACCTCTTTTTTTTTAATAAGCCAAGAAATTTGGAGAAGTGAGATGTTCTTCTGACCCACCTTGTTAGTCTGAGAGGTGCAAATTTGGGCAGTTTGGTTAAGAATGTGGACCACATGGAAGCCTTCTCTATCCCTAGCACTCGATTGCTCTTTAAGTCTTCCCAACCTAGTCCAGATCTCACAGTATAAGTGGATTCTGCACCTTCTTTCCTAAGGCTTTCCGTAAAGCCTCCTTGACTTCATTGTTCCTGATGGTGTATATGAAAGGATTTAGCACCGGAGTGATCACAGTGTTCAGCACGGAGATGGCTTTGTTGAGGCTGAAAGATGAGTGTTTGGCAGAAGGTCTTAAGTAGATAAAAAGGACTGCCCCGTACAGGATGCTGACCACAGTCAGGTGGGAGGCACAGGTGGAGAAGGCCCTCCATTGTCCGCTGGTTGATGGGATGCGCAGAATCGTGGAGATGATGAAGATGTAAGATACCACCGTTAGCATCAGGGAGCCCAGGATCACAGCCACAGCAATCAGGAAGCCGAGGGCTTCGATAAGATGCGTGTCTCCACCAGCGATCTTCAACATGGGCCCAATGTCGCAATAGAAATGGTTGACAACATTGGAGCCGCAGAAGGGAAGCCTTACGACTAGCACTGTCTGCAAAAGGATAGTGCAGAAGCCCCCAAGCCATGTGACCAGCGAAAGTTGAAGACAGACGTTGGAGGTCATGATGGTGGTGTACCTGAGCGGCTGACAGATGGCTAAGTACCTGTCGAAAGACATGACCGTGAGGATGTAAAATTCGGTGATGCCAAAGAGGAAGTGGAAGTAGGACTGGGCCATGCAACAGTAGAAGCAAATGGTGGTCTTTGCCGACAGGAGGTTGGTCAACATCATGGGAACAACGGCAGTGGTGTACCACATCTCCAGGAAAGAGAGGTTGCTAAGGAAGAAGTACATGGGCTTCTGGAGCCGACGGTCCACTCTCACCATGACAATAATGAGACCATTCCCTGCAATTGACAAAATGTAGAGTAGGAGGACCACGAGGAACAAGGTGATGTTCATTCCCCAAATATGCGGGAAGCCAAGCAAGATGAACTCTGACACTCTTGTGCAATTGGTCAAATCCATAACTGGGCTCACCAAGATTGATAAAAGAGAGGTGATGGAAACTTTAAAAAATACTATTTGGATATTCGATTCATCCTGCACCAAAACAGAGAGCAGAATAAATTTTCTCCCCTTATTTCTGTGAATTTCCCAGATCCCCGTGTTATTTTAATGGGTTTAGCTAAAACATGTCTATCCCACTCTTCAGCAAAATAAAAACGTAAAAAGAGGCTCCCACAGGTTCATGCAAGATCAAGAGGAAGATAGTGTACTTCTTCACACAATATAAAATTCATGATACACAAAGAAATGGGGATAAGGAGCGAGGAGTCAAAAAGCAAGGTCAGAAACCTGTTTATAAAGTTACTGGGATAACTTTATAACGTGATTCAGTTTGCATTTATAGAACTTAACTGAATCCAAACTTGGATCCAGGATTTTTGGCTTTGTTCTCAAGCCACATTTATGGAAATTCCTCCCGAGGGAGATACATCTGTGCTGTCTTCGGAATGGGCTATGAAACCCTATTCTAGACTGCATGCTTTTAATTACTTTCATCGCTGTTTTTCTTTCTTTCTTTTAACACATTGACTTTAACATGATCCTTGCCATTGATCTTACATTTATTTTATATGAGTGTGGTTCTGGCCCGCCTATACAATGTTTTAACTTAACTGCTCATTTAAAATGACTGTACAACATTGGGATTATGTTTTTACCAACCTCCATTTTTCTTACGGACTGCCTTGTGGGAGCTTTGACCCTGAAAAGGCAGCCAGGGAATATTTAAAATAAATGAACAATGTAGCTCTTGAAAACATTTTTAATTTAGGCACTTATATGTTTCAGGCGTGGAGAACCAATAGTCCTTCAAATGTTGCTGAACTACGTTTCCCATCATCTCTGATCATAAGCCATGCTGATTGGGGGCTGATGTGACCTGAAGACCAGCAACACCTGGAGAGTTGCAGGTGGTCCTCTCTTGTTTTAAAGGTACCATTTACATGCATTAGTTAATAGCTACTAACTGCACTGGCTGTATTCCTCTTCTGCTGTTGGACGCAGTATGCTCTGAATGCCACTTGTTGTCAGGGACCCTGCACTGAGGAGGAATGGTGGGAGCCTCCCCCTGCTCCTGCTCCTGATCAAGATCCTGACTCTTCCCAGGAGCAGGAGTACAGTATAGATTTGGACCACTGGTTTGCAGAGGGACATAGTTCAGAAGGCAGAAGCTGGGAAATACTGGATGGAGAAGAAGCACTGGGAGAGAGAGAGATTAACCATCTCTGGGAAGCATCCATCTGCTCAGCCCAAGGTCAAGAAGAGCAGATAAGGTCTGCACAGAAAGCACAGTGGTTACAAGCTCAGGTTACAAGATGCGGTAGTGATGTGGGTGACTAGGGAGGAAGTGGGTAGAACCCTTAATTGGGAGCAATTTCATTCCTAGAAAATGGATTCTTTTTTCTCTTGCTGTGATCATTAAAGTTTCAAACTGGTGAGAAGACTCCTTTTCCTTTGTTCTGCTTATCTACTGTCAAAAGGGGGGGGTGATTCCCTGAAGCCTGACACTTGCTGGGGATCACAGGTGGGGAGAATGCTGCTGAGTGCAAACTCAGATCACACTTGTGGCCTTACTATAAGGGACATCTGGTGGGTCACTGTGAGAAGAGGATGCTGGATTCTATGGGCCTTTGGTGAGATCATATAAGTTTCTACATATATTAACCACTATAGCTATGTTGTACCTCTAATATTCCTCTGAATACAAAGTGGCAAGAGTTCTCATAATGGGTGGTGGAGTGAGACAAGACGCCCCCAGTAAAACACACAAAAATTATATCTGCTTTCTGCTTCGATCAACACAGTTTTGAAAATAAACCACAGATGAAGTCAGTGGGGAAGTGAGAAGAGAGGGAGAGGTTTGTTGCTGCTGCTGCTGCTGCTGTTTTTAGCAGAATACAGATTATTTTAGCAGAATAAACATTTCAAATAAGTGCTGTTTTCAGGTCTAGGTTTGGAGAATCTGAGAAATGATACAAAGCAATGCAAGAGGGTGCTTCTGCAGGAAATGAACGCAACACTGAAAACTAATGAGTATTTGCTTTAAAACTACAAAGCGTATTTTCTAAAAAGGGATGGGTGGGGGATTATATACTCACATTATAGCTATTGGATCCATCACAAATGTGCCAATAGTGCATGTTCAGGCCAACAATCAGATAGCCAATTATACATTTTTGCCAGTCATATAACAAATGTATCACCCTACTGAAATGAAATCCTATGGGTTTTCTTCTTCAGAAGTCTTGGAGTTTTATCCAGCTGCCATTCTATTCTGTCGTTTCCCTTAGTGTCAGCTACATAGCTATATCTGTTCCGATCGATCTCCTGTCTCTGTCTACCAGCCCTGTTAAAGATTGCCTAGAGATTATTGCTCTCCAGACCTGCAAAGCGTGTGTTGAAACATCAAGATGCACAATGTTGTGTCGGCAATTTGGTGTATGTATATGTGTTTAAATGTATCTGCACTGTTTTAAAAACTTTCCCACAAATTATACGGTGCAAATGAGGAGCTATCTATCGATCTTCTATGTAATATTTTTGGATTCGGTCTCTAATGATTAGCCCTGTAATTTCCCATAAGGGAAATCAACATACTGCGTTACAAATGATTTTGAATTGACCTAACTAAAAAATTATTTGCTTTGGAATTAAGCACTTATTTCTTAACTAGCTGTTGCACCCAGGTCCTGCTTCTAGTCTTCCCCATGGCATCTGATTGGCTACTGTAAGAACCGGATGCTGGACTAGATGGTCCACTGACCTGATCCAGCAGGCTTCTCATATGTTCTTAGGACTTCTTCATCACCCTTAAAAATGTTAAAGGCATAGCAGGCTTAATTCCATATTCCATATTATCTAAAGCCAATTTAATTGTTCCTTGCCTATTAACATGATAAGTATTGAAGCCACAGGCTGCTCAATCTGTAATGGACTGGATTAGGCATATTGGGAAGGTAGCCTTTTAAAATGAAATCGATGTATTACAAGTGAGACCTGTAGTAGAATATTGCAGAATTCAAAGCTCAAGTCAGTCAGCCATGCTCTCTTCTGAAATACACCAGTCCATGATCCCCCGAAATGTTTTCTCTCCCTTCTACAAACACACGCACACACAATGGACACTCGGAATTCTGTGGCCACTGAATATGATTAGCCCCCATTGCGTTATGCTGGGGCTCCCTTGCTTACATTTTCCCCAAAGCATATTTCTGCAAACCTTGTGCATGTAGGCAGCACTAATGGTACTGTGTTTCACCAGACACATGGATAGTCCACATGTCACTGTCCTGTAAACTCTAGCTGCCAATGAGCTGTGGGCCCAATTCAAGCTGTTGGTGCTAGCATATAAAGCCATTAAAACGGTTTGGGGCCAAGTACATAAAAAGAGAACCTTCTACAATATTAATTATCTCAGGCCCTGAAATCATCCAGTGAGGCCTGGCTGGTGTAGACCCATGATAGGGTCTGTTCAGTGGTGATTCCCCATTTACAGTATGGAATGCCCTCTTTGGTGAGGTGTGGCCATCTCCATCATTATTGACTTTCAGGAGGAATTTGAAAACACTTCTGTTTACCCCCTGTTCCTTAGATCACTGGTTAAGGGAAAGTTTTTAACTGTTTCTGGTTTTAGAATGTTCTTTAAAAAAACAAAAAACACGCAGCCATCATAGGAAACCAGCAGAATCCCTAATCTGCCCTGATTGCCCAATGCCAGGAACACAAATTTTATATTCCCCCAAACAGACAGAGAGGCTGGAGAGAGAGGGGGGATATCTATAGACCATATGTGTTTGGCAATCCCCACCGCTGGCATTCATTATTTCATAGGTTGATTGACAGCTATAACATCTGGGTAAAGTATTGCACAGGTGAATTATAAATGTGTATTAAAGAATCTGGAGAAACATCATGAAAAAGTACATGGGGAAATGGAGACTTTATTTCTTAGAATATATGAAGGATGACAAATTTGTTTCAGTTGCTTTTGACAACCCACATATTTTCATGGTAACACATTTATTTTCATGGTGAACACTTTTGGATGCCACTAAGAACTTACAGAATCTTCCAGTGAGTCTTCAGTTTTAAAAGTATTTAACTATTGACCAAATATAAACACATAAGCCAAGCTGATTCAACATCACCTGTTCCTAACATGACCCTTGGGTGTTGCTTATGGAAAATCACAGTGCAACATATCCTCAGAGACAAAATCCCAGACGTTTTGCAGAAGATGAGGACAGAGCTTCATGATTTGTGAAAAGGGCTTGATATGGTGTAGATGAAATATTCATTTCATGTATGACTCAGAAGTAGCTTCAGAACAGCAATGAAATACCTTTTACAATGAAACTTGGATAGTTATATTTGAAATGTGGATGGTCTTGAAGGAAACATTTCTCCATCTTCTCCCTTGGTTCTCTACTTAAATGAGAGAAGGAAAATCAACACACTTCCACTGTACATCTTTTTATGGAAACAGGTATCATGGAAACCCAGCTTTTTATGGGAATACATTGATCATGGTGGTGGTGGTGAAAATACATTAATTATTTTTCAGGTATTTTGATACCTTAAGTGACATTGAATTCATTCTTTTCCTGTACTGGGAACGTTCTTTTCCTCCTCCCCCCCCCTCACTAATTTGTACTGTTTAAAGTTAGGTCCAAGCATATATTCAAATGAGTTTATTAAATGCACTGTCTCTGGAAATTAGAAATATCAAACTGAAGATTCTACAATATATTTGGAAATGAGAATAAGACTGGAGAGATGTAGATTTAATGGGTGAGATCTAACATACTGAGAATGCACATAATTTATCTTCTCCTTCCTATGATCATCCTTACACTGTGAAAAATCTGTTCTTTTTCTCCCCCACCCCCACTGCCACCCCATACTTTAAAACTAGAAATGCAGGAGACATCTAATTCATTTCTCACTTAACCTACATGATTATCACTTTCTGATGCAATGCACAAACCCAAACATAGGCATCCCTTGAAATTTGCATCTCTCTTTTTCAATGCACTTTTTCAGCCAAGTAATGTGTACAAAATTGCACAGACTATGTAGGAAGAGGAGAAATTTGATTCAATTCACATTTCAAGGCAAGCCTTTCTAATTAGCATTATCCAAAGCAATACATGGCTTAAGCATAGCTATCCTTCTAAATCAGGGGTCGGCAACCTAAGGCCTATGGGCCACAAGCGGCCCACAGGGGTCATTTAACCAGCCCACGAGCCGCCCTGAACCAAGCCGCCCGCTCGGCGAGTCCCCACACTCTGCGCTAAACCGGCATAGCGTGGCATGGGGACTCACTTCTGTGGCTCTGGAAATCATGTCTGCTCATGCACAGATGCCGAAAATCGCAGACACAGCCATCAAAAATCGCGTCTGCACAGATGCAGACTCCGGAAATTGCATCTGCGTAGACACAGATGCCGGAAATCATGGGCACTTTCTCTCACGCGGGGGCGCAATCTGGCCCACAGAGGGATCTCCACTGGAGTGAACTGGCCCAGGCGAGGTATTATTATTATTATTATTTCAATTTATATACCGCCCTATACCCACAGGCCTCAGGGCATTTCACAGAATAAAATCAGAATATAAAACCACAAAATACATAATCAAAATAAAAGCAACAGCCCAATCACTCCCCTCCCCAACACATTTTAAAAGGTCATAGGGTGTTAATCAAATCAATCAAATCTTCCAATGCAGCATAGCTATACTAGAGGATAGTGCAGGGGAAAGGGCATTTATTACTTTTAAAAAACACCATATAAATGCAAGGAAGCTTGCAGAGATTGTATATTAACCAAAACTGCATATGTAAATGTGGTGATTGGGAGAAATTTGCAGCAAAATGCTAATGGATTTTAAAAATGGAAGGAGGTAAAATTGGAGAACCAAAATGGACAGATTTGTCTACTTGACTACTTGGTTTGCCCTAGCTTGTCCGTGCTAGCATGCCAGGAGCTGATGCTAAGCCTGCTTTCTGCTGCCGCACCATCTGTGAGTGGTCATTGTGGTCAGTGTGGGATGCTTATGGGCTGTACAACCCTGGACCACAGTTACAAGGTCAAGCATGTAGCCCTCGAGCTGTGTGTTAGACCACTCTGAGCTAGATGACCCTATTGTCTGACTCACCAGAAGGCAGCTTCCTATTTTCCTAATTAGCTCCTTTTCTCTCCTGTTCTCTTGCAGACTCAAAGGATGGACTCAATGAATTGCTCAAGAGTGACAGGATTCATCCTTCTGGGATTCCCACATTTTCAGGGCATGGATATCCTTTTGTTTGTGGTGATCCTCCTGCTCTACCTTCTGTGCATTACAGGGAATGGTCTCATCATTGTCATGGTGACTGTGGACTATCGGCTCCAGAAGCCAATGTACTTCTTCCTTAGCAACTTCTCTATTATTGAGATTGGACACACTACTGTGTTTATGCCGAAGATGCTAGTCAACTTCCTGTCGGCAAAGAACACGATCTGCTTCTACTGTTGCATGACACAGTTGTTCTTCTACTTCCTCTTTGGTGTCACAGAGTTTTTCATTCTTGCTATCATGTCATTTGATAGATACTTAGCCATCTGTCATCCATTGAGGTACCCCACCCTCATGACCTCCCAGGTCTGCCTTAAGCTTGCACTGGCTGCCTGGCTTGCAGGCTTTTCCTCAATTATTTTCCAGGTGTGGAAGGTTGTGAGGCTTCCTTTCTGCAGCTCCAACATTGTACATCATTTTTTCTGTGATGTTGGAGCTATGCTAAAGATCGCAGGGGGAGACACACAAGTCATTGAAGCCCTTGGCTTTGTGGTGACTGTGGCTGTGATCCTGAGCTCTCTGCTTTTGACGGTTGTAATTTACATCTTCATCATCTCCACAATCCTCCGTATCACTTCAACCAGTGGACAGCGGAAGGCTTTCTCCACCTGTGCCTCCCATTTGACTGTGGTCAGCATCTTGTATGGGGCAGTCCTTTTCATCTACTTGAGACCTTCTGTCAAGGGCTCTTCTTTTGATGTGGTCAGAGCTGTGTCTGTATTGAACATGATCGTCGCCCCAGTGCTGAACCCTTTCATATACACAATCAGGAATAATGAAGTCAAAGATGCTTTACGAAAAGCCTTAGGAAGGAAGACCTTTGCAGTTTCTAAGTTCTAAGCACTGACTTGGGTTGGAAAGGACTGCAGTCTAACTCAGTGCTCACAGAGACCTGCATCCCAGCAACTCAGTCAGATGGGCAGCATATAAATATATCATCATCATCATCATCATCATCCCCTGTAATTTTACCCTATGCTCCTCTGAATTCAAGTTTATCACAGCTCTGATTCTATTCTGAAATGGTGCTATTGCCAATCAATTTAGTGATGATTAGACGAGATGGTTTGATGGATGGATGGATGGATGGATGGATATAGAAAGAGTACTTTACCTTATTATATCCCCTCTTACCAGACAATGGCAAGAGATAGCTGATTAAGTGGCCTTCTTTGAATCAGACTCTTGGTCCATCTAGGTCAGATATGTCCACACTGACTGGTAGGACCAATACTAGGTTGCAGACAAAGGTTTTCCCCAGTCCTACCTGTGGATGATGGGGACTGAAGCTGAGAACACTTCTCTGATGTCTCAGTAAAGCCAGTACCTGGCTTCATCCACCTTCTTTGGGTATCTTGTCCATTTCCAGACCCTGCATTGAAGCAGCTTTGACTACATAGCATATCAATCTGGGGACATCAAAGAGAAGTATCTCGAAGTCCTATCAGACTTGGTCGCACTCTCAGAAGATGCTACGGGGATAAAGAAACTGTGGCCCTCCAAATGTTGCTGGACTACAACTCCCATCATCCTTGTTCATTGGCTATGATGACTGGGACTCATGGTGGGTTTTGGAGTCTAACAGCATCTAGTGGGCCACAGATTTCTCTCCCCAGCTGTAATAAGAAAGTGTTGCCAGGAAGACAGTTTTCTTTTATTAAATGATTTCTAAACAGCTTTTCATCTCCAAAGAATAAATACCATAGGGATTTCCACAATAGCAATGCATAATAATGAAGTCAAAGATGCTTTAAAATAACCCTTAGGAAGTAAGACCTTTGCAGTTTTTAAGCTCTAAGTGCATCACTGCCATGCAGGAAATGAGACACAAGTTGAAAAAGGATTCACATCCCTGGGCTACTGTAGCCAACCATTGAATGACAGCCATGAAACCTGTGTAAAATATTGCATAGGTGAATTCTTTCTTACTTACATTACTCTAAAGGAAATTCCAGAAAAAATACATGGGAAAATGTAGACTTTTAGAATATGTGAAGGACGACAAATAAAGCATTCAATTCTTTACGAAACATCAACACACATGCGCCTGGCTGACTCAACATCACGTGATCTGACCATCATCTTTGGGTGTTTCTGATGGGAAATCACAAAGGGGCACATCCCTAGAGACAGAATCCCAGAACTTTTGAAGAAGGTAAAATAACTTCTCACTACTGTTGCATGATTTGTAAGAAGGGCTTTGCTTGGTGTAGATGAAATATCCCTTTCATGTGTGAATCAGAAGTGCAATTAGACCATCGATGAAATATCTTTTGCAGGGAAAGTTGGATAGATCTCCTTGAAAGGTGGGCACTGTTGAAAGAAACATGGTTTTACCTCTGCCCTTGGTTCTTTACCTGAGCAAAGCAAAGAAAATCAACACCCTTCCATGTACAGCTTTTTTGAGGGGGGGCAGGTATTGTGGACACAGAGTTTGTTATAGAGGCACATCAACAATGATTTCCTTCTGCAGCTCCAACATCACTGACAGCGGAGGGCCTTCTCCACCTGTGCCTCCCATCTGATTGTGGTCAGCATCTTGTATGGAACAGTCCTTTTCATCTACTTAAGACCTACTGTCACAAGAGCTTCATTCAAGGTGGTGAAAGCCGTGTCTGTACTGAACATGATAGTTGCCCCAGTGCTGAACCCTTTCATATACACCATCAGGAACAATGAGGTCATAGAATCATAGAATCATAGAATCGTAGAGTTGGAAGAGACCACAAGGGCCATCCAGTCCAACCCCCTGCCAAGCAGGAAACACCATCAAAGCATTCCTGACAGGTGGCTGCCAAGCCTCTGCTTAAAGACCTCCAAAGAAGGAGACTCCACCACACTCCTTGGCAGCAAATTCCACTGTCGAACAGCTCTTACTGTCAGGAAGTTCTTTCTAATGTTTAGGTGGAATCTTCTTTCTTGTAGTTTGAATCCATTGCTCCGTGTCCGCTTCTCTGGAGCAGCAGAAAATAACCTTTCTCCCTCCTCTATATGGCATCCTTTTATATATTTGAACATGGCTATCATATCACCCCTCAACCTTCTCTTCGCCAGGCTAAACATACCCAGCTCCCTAAGGTCAAAGATGCTTTACAAAAAGCATTAGGAAGGAAGACCTTTGCACTTCATAAATTAGGAGCATCTTTGACCACATAACAAGTAAGTCTGGAACCCCCAAAGAACAGTGTTTGTAAGTCCTACCAGACTTGGTGGCAGCCTAAGAATAACACATTGACTTGGGTGTTCTGCAGAAGAGAAGGCCATCCCTCACATTACTGGTTTGTGGTGGGATTAATATGCAATGAAATAAAATAATGTTGATGATTGGATGAAATCTTTGCCTCCATGCTCACTGC
The DNA here is from genome assembly GCA_034641395.1 of Darevskia armeniaca. Taxonomy (NCBI): domain Eukaryota; kingdom Metazoa; phylum Chordata; class Lepidosauria; order Squamata; family Lacertidae; genus Darevskia; species Darevskia armeniaca. The sequence goes on from JAWWNF010000347.1 coordinate 2,111,857, forward strand.
TGTCTGGGTACATGTATATATCCATAGTACTTTAAACATACACATACTTTTATTTATGAGCTGTTCTTCATGTATTCTGTGGTGTCTTTATCGCAGTTAATGATCTGGTTCAGACATATATAACTCATTTTATTGAATTGAAATATGCACAACCTTTATGCCCCTTCTCTCCATATTCTTAGTGTGCTGGATTAACCCAGGAAGTCTTCCATTAACTATAGTCTCCAGTTACATATGAACCAAGAGGCTAGGTTTACCAGGATCAGGGCAAATCAAGATTTATTTATTTATTTTTTTTTTTTCAAATAATTTTTATTGGTTTTACAATATTTGTCTGGCCCCGTTTCAGGCCAGCTCACTTTTGTTACAATCATTGTCATGCTTCCTCTCGTCCACTCCATTGTTTTCCAACTAATTACATATATCCATTTTTTTTAACAGGTTCCTAAATTCATAATCCAATAATTATTTTCCTAATATCAAACTTCAATCTTCCAACTTGTCATTTCTTAAATCCATTAAATCACTTATGTTTCTTCATCTACATCCCTCTTGCCTCCCCCGGTCCCCGGGTGCGCAACTATTATTTGCAATATTAATTACATTATCATACTTGTCATAATTTTTTAGAATCCCTGGCGTGTCCATAGATCTAAAACCATAAGTCCACAAATCAGGCCGTAACTTTAACAGTTCTTATCCTATACCTGCTGGTTGTGAAACCCAGAGCCAGAGGGAGTCCTGCATTGTATCCTCCAGCAAGGCTTTTTCCAAAAACCGTAACCAGCCTTCCCAATTCATTCTCAGTTCGTCTCGGCTTCCCTTCCTCTGCTTGTCGGTCAGTGTCTGAGTGCTGTTTTTCCTTGTGGTTCTTATGATTCTTCTCTTACTTCTTAAAGTGACAGCACATTTTCTCTTTCGGTTGTAAAGTCTCTTCCTGCAGCTGATGTTTGCCAATATAGTCTTACGTTGTCTAGCCTTGACGGATCCTGTTAGTTCCTTGATTTTTTGTACATCTGTTCCAGCCGGCACGGTGTTTGGGTTTTGCCTTATCTCGTCCACAGACTTTCCCATAGCATTCCTCTCTCTCAGTTCCGCAATGTATTCCTGCATCTTCTCCAGCACAATTTGCCAAGTAATATCCGGTTTCTTCGCCATTTTCTTTGATCACAGTTCTTATATTTTTAAAAACTTCTAAAAAACTTTTCCCAACTTTTCCTCTTATGAAATTCACAGCTTTTCAACTTAGAATAATCCACAGTTCTATCACAGTTCCTTCTGCTTCCCCCAGGACCAGGGGAGGCTCAAGGGTTAATTTAAAGCCGCATAACAAAAGAGTCAATTCAATCCTTTTCAGTGTAACTGTAGCTATTCCCTGTTTCACTGTATCAATGGAAAGGAACGGACCTCCGTGTTTTCATTCCAATCCAGTCCAAATTTAGTCCAAATTCCCTTTTTGCTGCATTTTACTCACGATTCCAATTGCAGGTCTTGGAGAAATCAGCGTGCTCCGAGGAGTCGGTCTCGCAGCTTCGCCCGACGGGGAGTTAGCGGACCCTGTGGCTCCGCCGCCCGCTCACACTCGGGAGCCCTTGCTGCGGTCTCCCGAGGAGCAGGTCTGGCGTCCGAGCCTATGCAGGTCCTGTGGACCCCGGGACGCCCTTCCCGGGGGTTTTAGGGATCGCGGCGCTGGCGCGATGTCCCTTTTTCCCAGTCGGACGGGGGAATGTCAGGAGCGACATGTCCCCCCGACCTTCTCCTCCGGCATCGCTAACCGGAAGCCAGGGCAAATCAAGATTTAAACCAGTTCTAAACCATCGTTTAAGATCCTAGCTTATTCCGAATCTTATAATGATAGTTTATTGGTTCAGATGTAACAGTTAACTATGGTTAATGGAAGACTTCCTGGGTTAATCTCAGCACACAATGAGACGAGGAATGAAGAGGTAGCATGAGGATGAAGAATGAAATATTTCAGAGATACCTTGGATTAAAGTGAGATTTGAACAGTGACACTGGGCCAACGATCTGTCAAAATTAGTTCACCCACAGTGAAAACTGGAATAGGATTTTGTAGAGCTGAAGTTGGGACAGACAAGTTATCAGATTGCAAAGATTTGTGTAAACTGAAGAAGTGCTTCATCAGTTGTGTGCATTTATTGAATTCTACTTTCCTCTCTTGCTCACTTGTCTACATACTCCATACATAATGTCTATGTATATACATTAAGAAAGAGAGAAATGCATGTGTTTGTTAAGTGGATGAAGCCATGAACTGGGAGGATAAATGAGTTAAACATTATGCTCAAATAATTAAAGAATGAGGACCATGAAATGTCTCCATCCTATACCTAACGTTCTCTCTCTGCCCTTCTCTCTCACACACCTGGCACAACTACAACTGTTTCAAACATTCGTCATTAGTTCTGCTTCTCAGTTTCATATTTCTGCACTTAGAATGAAACTCAAAACCTGAAAGTCTTGGTACTTCCCTATACATCTGAAACTGCCACCTGCTCTTTCCTAGTGGCAAAATAGCACAGTCTGATACCTTTGCTTTGGAGAATAAAATATGTTTCCTTATCAAATAATTGAGGATTTTTTTTAAAAAAAGAATGACCATCATAAATGCTGACCAGCATTAACATCTCATGGTTATCCCTACCTGAAGCTCTTCCTTTAATAATTAGATTATGTCTATGAAATCGGAAAGCCATGAAGGGATGAGAAACATCTAGACCTTCCGATGTTGGACTCCAACTTCCATCAGCCCTAGACCATCAAGGATGATGAGAGCTGAAGTCCAGCAACATGTGGAATGACATGGATTCACCATCCCTGGAATCATCATCATCAAGTCTAGATGATGGACATGGAATGTTCTGTCTCTCTAACCCAGACACAAGAAAGTAGAATAATTGGGCTTCTAAAAGCCCCACAACCAGCATCCCACAACTACCCATTCCAACTGTCACAGAGTATGCCAGTCAGTAAATCACACAGTTCAAAGTTGGAGTTAACTCTTTATCAGCAAAAACATAATCTCCACAGGGAAACATCCATGAATTTGAATAAACTGCTGTGTGAACGCGACCCACATGTTGTGGTAAAAGCCTTGTTTGGAACAGAGCTCACTTAGATGCAAGGTTAAAGCTTATGCTACCATAAAATGTCTCATATCACCAAACTGTAGTGTTTTGGGCACATTAACATGGCTGCCACCCCTGTTGCTTTGTGGGATATCTTTAGGAGAAGAAAAGCCTAAGGCAGAGTTGCCATATGTCTGGAATTTCCCAGACATATCCGGAATACTGTGGTTGGTAGCAGTGTCTGAGCAGAAATCAGCAAAATGCCATGTCAGCAGTTTAGTTTTTGCTGACTTTCCATAAAAAATAGCTTAAAACATCGATTTTTAAATGTGATTTAGCAGAAAAAGCTCAACAATGTTTGAAATATGACAACCCTACCTAAGGAGTAAACCCTACACAATTCTGGAGTGGAGTCCCTAGATCAGGCATGGCCAAACTTGGCCCTCCAACTGTTTTGGGACTACAACTCCCATCATCCCTAGCTAACAGGACCAGTGGTCAGGGATGATGGGAACTGTAGTCCCAAAACAGCTGGAGGGCCAAGTTTGGCCATGCCTGCCCTAGATGGTTGGATGGTGCCTTGTACGTGTCCTTCTGGCAACTCCTGAAGCCAAGATGGTGCCAAACATTTTGCTCTACTTCCCTTTGGACCACATCAGCCAGGCTGATAGGGGTAGGTCTTGTTGTCTGGGCAGCCCAGAACCTCCATACACACTGTCCAAGCTTGCGTCCCAGGAAAGTCACTTTGGTGCTGCTAATATAGTGGTTTGACTTCACCCTCAGAGGCTCACTCCATTGTCTCTCGAAACAGATGGATGCCAACAAGATAATATTTTCAGTTACTACTGAAAATTGTATGCAATTTATCATTAGACTATGATGGTCAACTTTATTGTGTCATGGTAATAAATTATTACAACTACACATATTTCCCCAAAAGGAACAGATGTCTGATTAAGAAAAAAATCCAGCTTGTTAAAACTGTCCAAAATTAGACCTATTTCTGAACTAGGCATATTTCACCAAGAAACCAAAACTATCTCCTCCTCACCAGTCCTTGAATAACGGTAATTTGTATTTCTGCTTTCTCATAACTTCATTATCTCAACCAGTTTGTTCTTGATGGAGCTTTCAAATGACATCCAGTGGCCACTACTGAAATACCCAGGTGTCAGGATTCTGAGAAATATCTAGACAAAAATATTTCAGAGGTCATAACATGAGCCAACGGCCACCAACCGCAAATGTACTAATCAGGGTATTTCTTTTGTACGTGTGTGTTTGAGTTTTTAGCAATGCTTTCTGTCACTGTAACGAAAGATGAGGTTTAAGCTTCGAAAGATGTTTGAGAGAATCTCAGCTGTACAAGTTGTGTTCTCAAGCCCCACCCTTAAAAAAAAGAAATAGGCAATAGAATGATACATTGGGAAAATAAACCTAGTGTTTGGTATTAGGCCCCAACTGCAATATTCATTAAAGTAGCATCATTCCATGATAAATGGTCATGGCTTCCTCAGAGAATCATGGCAATTGTCATTTATTAAGGGTACACTGAGTTGTTAAGAGACCCATGTTCTCCTTGGAACACAACAATTCCCTGGGAGAAGGATTGGTTGTTAAACCACACTGGAAATTTTATCTGAATGTTGTAGCTGGTGCAATGAAGCTGAATGTTGTAAGATTAAGGACAGATAAAAGAGAGTATTTTTTTTTCAGTTAAACTATGGAACTTGTTTCTACAGGAGGCAGTGATAGTCATAGTAGTAGTAGTAATAGCAGCAGCAGCAACAACAACTTATTATTTATACCCCGTCCATTTCGCTGGGTTTCTCCAGCCACTCTGGGCAGCTCCCAACAGAATATTAAAAACACGATAAAACATCAAACAGATAGTTGTTTCTTTCCTGGACATCTGATGGGAGGGCGTTCTGCAGAGCGGGTGCCACTACTAGGAAGGCCCTTTGTCTGGTTCCCTGTAACCTCACTTCTCGCAGTGAGGGAACCACCAGAAGGCCCTTGGCGCTGGACCTCAGTGTCTGGGCAGAATGATGGGGGTGGAGATGCTCCTTCAGGTATACTGGGACAAGGCCATTTAGGGCTTTAAAGGTCAGCACCAGCACTTTGAATTGTGCTCAGAAACGTACTGGGTGCCAATGTAGAACTTGGATGCTTTGAAGGGGTATTTGATAAATCCATGGAAGCTAAGACAATCAAAAATTACTAGCCATGATGGTTAAGCTCTGCCTCCATGGTCAGAGGCAGTAATGTTTCTGAATGCCAGTAGCTGGAAAGTGCAGGAGGGGCGTGTGCTCTTGTGCTTGGGTCCTACTTGCCACAGGCATCTAGTTGGCCAATCTAAGAACAGGATGCAGGACTAGAATGGTCATTGGCCTGATCCTGCAGGCTCTTCCTATATGCTTAATAAAACAAAATAGAAACTTAAGTCAACTATTCTCTAAATAAGTAATTCAATGGCATTTTAAAAAGTCATAAGTGGCTAACCGGATGCCTATGAGATGCCCCAAAGAAGGACTCAAGTGCTACAGAGTTCTTCCCACTGGTGACTTGCAGCAACTGTGCCTGCTGCCACCAGCACTGTTTCCCCACCCTGCTGCCTCTGCTGCCGGCGGAGAAATAACACTAGCATCAGCACTAATTTTGGGTGAGATCTCACTGAAATTGCCCCACAAGATATGCCCAGGATGCCGATGGGGCTGCCATCTTGGGGGCATCTTCTGTCTGAAGCAACCGCCTCAATCTGCCTCATGGCAGAGTCCTCCAGATGCCTATAGGTCAACCAGATGCCCATGAGAAACCTGAAAGCAACAACCCTCTCCCCACTTGTAATTCCCAGCAAATGCAGAGCCACTGTGTCTCAAAGTCATTGATTCTGTGTTCCTTCTCTTCTAGCTAGGCTAGATTTCTGTTTGTTCCTACCGATCCCATTGAACACCTTTTCCTCCTAGCACCTTGTTTCTAAGAACTTTGCCTCCCTTAGCATCTCTACAACTTGGCAATGCTTCCCAGTGCTCAGCCTGCCCCACAAAGCTATTTCTGTATATAGGACCTCTGTGGACAACTTTCTTTCCCAAATAGAAGGCAAACCATTTTGAATCTCTGAGCTGTTGGAACTATGAGCAGCCACTTGGTGCCAGGGGCTTCTCTTCAAAAATAATCATAATACAATATAGATGTTGACATGGGAGAGTTACAAATTGATTGATTGATTGATTGCATTTATTTCCCACCTTTTCTCCATGGGGCTTACACAGTTCTCCTGCCCCTCATTTAATTCCCAACCTATCAATTCTTAAGGAAATCAGCCCTGAGTGCTCACTGGAAGGACAGATCCTGAAGCTGAGGCTCCAATACTTTGGCCACCTCATGAGAAGAGAAGACTCCCTGGAAAAGTCCCCGATGTTGGGAAAGATTGGGGGCACAAGGAGAAGGGGACGACAGAGGACAAGATGGTTGGACAGTGTTCTCGTAGCTACCAACATGAGTCTGACCAAACTGCGGGAGGCAGTGGAAGACAGGAGTGCCTGGCATGCTCTGGTCCATGGGGTCACAAAGAGTTGGACACAACTAAACGACTAAACAACAACAACAACCCTGTGAGGTGGGATAGGCCAAGAGGCAGGGTCACCCATTGAGCTTCATGGCCGAGTGGATATTTGAACCCTGGTCTCTTAGGGCCTAGTTCAACACTCAAACCACTACATCAATTGGGGAATTCAGATTTTTGAAATCAGATCCAATTTCCCCACCCAAGCAGCTACACATTGCAAAATTTGTAATTGTAACTTCTTCTTCTTCTTCTTCTTCTTCTTCTTCTTCTTCTTCTTCTTCTTCATGCATTTTGTAAAGGTATTTTCATGTGTTTTAGAGACGTGAAAGCTGCTTCATGAGACCAGTTTCCCATGAAGGGTGGGATTCCTTTTTTTAAAGAAATAAATAAATAAAAATTAGGAGAAGTGACCTGTGAATGTCTTTCAATTATTTGCTCAACTCACGTCTAGAAGGATTGCCACTCATTGATTTTTTTTTAATGTCTTTCTCAAGGCATTTAATTTTATTAATAATTTCTTTCTCCAGCCTGGGGTGTCAGCCCTCTATAGAGCTTCAGACAGGAAGCGACCACAGATGCAGGCCTAGATGCACACGATTCAGTTTGGTTTCCTTTGCTCCGAAAACATCTGCCGATCGTGATTGCACTTGAAAGCAGTGACCGAGAGACTGAAGGCCATTTTTAGTATATCCTTGCAAATGAGCTTGAAAGTGGGGTGGTGGGGCAGGGGGGAGGGGAAATACAGAGAGAGAGGCAATGATCCAAGAAAACAATTTGTACCATAGTGTAATGGTGGTAAAGTTGTTTTGCTGCAATTTCTGAGATTCTCCATTTTGTTAGTAGGGTGACTATGCTAGAGGTTGGATGCAGAGACTCCATTTTGTGCACAGATTGACTGTGCTAGAGGTTGCATGTATCTGGGAAGGTGTAGATTAATAATAAAATACTCAAACCACTGGTGTTTGAAGCCAAGGGCACATGACATTCACCACAATTCATCAGTATTATGTAGTTCCTTTAGAAACACCCCTGTTTGATGGGTTTACTCTCCAACTAGCTTCCATCTGATAAGAAAACAGAAGCCATGGTAGAACTGAGATGTGTCAAGCAGCCATTGTAAATAATAATAATAATAATAATAATAATAATAATAATAATAATAATAAATTATTTATACCCCAGCCACTCTGGGAGACTTCCAACAGAATATTAAAAATACGATAAAACATCAAAGATTAAAAGGTTCCCTAAAACAGGGCTGCCTTCAGATGTCTTCTAAAAGTCAGATAGTTGTTTATTTCCTTGACATCTGATGGGAGGGGGTTCCACAGGGCAGGTGCCACTACTGAGAAGGCCCTCTGTCTGGTTCCCTGTAACTTCACTTCTCGCAGTGAGGGAACTGCCAGAAGGCCCTCGGCTGGACCTCAGTGTCCAGGCTGAATGATGGGGGTGGATACGCTCCTTCAGGTATACAGGACCGAGGCCATTTAAAGCTTAGCACCAACACTTTGAATTGTGCTCAGAAACGTACTGGGACCCAATGTAGATCTTTCAGGACCGGTGTTATGTGGTCTTGGCAATCGCTCCCAGTCACCAGTCTAGCTGCCGTATTCTGTATTAGTTGCAGTCTGGGTCACCTTCAAAGGTAGCCCCATGTAGAGTGCATTGCAGTAGTCCAAGCGGGAGATAACTAGAGCATGCACCACTCTGGCAAGACAGTCTGCGGGCAGGTAGGGAATCAGCCTGCGTACCAGATGGAGCTGGTAGACAGCCACCCTGAACACAGAATTAACCTGCGCCTCCATGGACAGTTGTGAGTCCAAAATGACTCCCAGGCTGCGCACCTGGTCCTTCAGGGGCACAGTTACCCCATTCAGGACCAAGGAGTCCTCCACACCTGCCCACACCTTTTGTCTTATCAGGATTCAACCTCAATCTGTTAGACACCATCCATCCTCCGACCACCTCCAGGCACTCGCATAGGACATGACAATTTCAGTGAATTGGAAGCAAATCAGGTAATGGGCATCCGGTGAATACTACCTTTCCCCTTTTCTGGTGTGAACCACAACATTAAAAAGTTGCTTGAAAAGCAATAGGGAAAGCAACCATGAGGCATTTCAAGATGTTAGTATGTATATAGCCATAGTCAAGATTAAATTACAGAAACAAAATAAACAAACAAAAAATTGGGCATATTTTTTAGGAACGCATTTTCTCTGGTTCTTCTTTTATACCATAAAATAGCTTTATTGATGTTTATTGCTGTGGCTGAAACAACCTTTTTTGCTCTCCCTTATTACAATTTCTAAACTTTGCATAATTTAGCCCCTTTAACTGTGAACTAGCACGAATTTCATTTTTAGCTTGCTTTTCCTCTCATGGGAGTCCAGGCCAGCAAACAACAGAACAATATGATATATATAATAATAATAATAAAAAAACATATTCAGAATATATTCTAACTGCAGCTGCTGAGATTGCAATAGATATTCACATCTTAAAGGGCTGGATAAACAAACAGGCCTTTATTTTGCCCTAAACAGCAACAGTGTAATAGACAGATGCATCACCTGGGAACAGAGTGCCATAAATGCAGTGTGATCACAGAGAAGGCCCTGTTGTGAGTCACTGTCCATTAGCCTCCCCTGCGGATAGAATGATAGAAACGCAGAGTTGGAAGGGACCTCCAATGGTCCTCTAATTCAATCCCCTGCAATGCAGGAATCTCAACTTCTTCTTCTTCTTTGGCGATCACTCAGAGTTGAGTAAGATTGTCTTTCATAAACACAGTTTTAACAGTGAGTCCGTAAATGACTGTGGAGGCCAATTCTGGATCCACACGTCCTTCCACAGTGGGGACATAGGTTTCCGGGCAGGACTGGATCACAGTGAGAGTTTGTCAAGTGTGCCTTCCTCTTAAGCTTGTTTCTCCCTTTCATCCTGAGTTCGAGCATCTTAAAAGCCCATGACACCTTTGATAAAGGCTGTTCTCCAATTGGAGCGCTCTCAGGCCAGTGTTTCCCAGTTGTCGGTGTTTATACTACTTTTTTTTTTAGATTTGCCTTGAGAGAGTCTTTAAACCTTTTGTTGACCACCAGCATTACGCTTTCCATTTTTAAGTTTGGAATAGAGTAGTTGCTTTGGAATACAATAATCAGGCATCCACACAACATGGCCAGTCCAATGAAGCTGATGTTGAAGAATCATTGCTTCTACACTGGTGATCTTTCCTTCTTCCAGTAAACTTGAGGAAATTGGAGTTCTTGGTAGACTAATGCAGGAAAAGAAGTGAAAGGGACACCAAGGACTCAGGCCAAGATAACAGTTGATAGATATAAATTATGCAAGTCTCTTGTAGGTTTTATTCCTTGAGGTTTGTGATACAAATGAGATGAAAATGCCCGGACAAGGCCTTGTTTCGGTATTCTTCCTCAGCGAACTCGAAATAATTGGTACACTTTGACCTGAAAACTCTAAGACACTAGTAGCTGAGCCAGATCCTTGGTGTCCTTTTTGCTTCTCTTCCAGTAACCTGGCATTAGTTCCCCTGTCTTCCCAAGTGATGTGTAAAATTGTTTGGAGACACTGTTGATGGAATCTTTCGAGGTGTTGGAGATGGTGTTTATAAGTAGTCCATGTTTCACAAGCATACAGTAAGTTTGGTAGTACAATACCTTTGTAAACAAGCATTTTGGTTTCCCTGTGAATATCCTGGTCCTGAAACACTCTGCACTTCAATCAGGAGAAAGCTGCAATTGCAGAGCTCAGGCAATGCTGGATTTCGGCATCAATGTCAGCCTTCAACTGAATCTCAGATGAAGCATCCATGACAGATGGCCATCCAACCTCTGCTTAAAAACCTCCAAGGACAGTCCACCACCTTCTGAAAGAGTCTGTTCTACTGCCAAATAGCTCTTACTATCAGAAAGCTCTTCCTAATGTTTACTCTGAATCTCCTTTCTTCTAACTTGAAGCCATTGATTCATGTCCTAACCTCTCTAACAAGAGAAAACAATATTGTTCCCTCTTCCATGTAACAACCCTTTAAGATATTGGGGGATGGCTATTGTATCTCGTCTTTGTCTCCTCTTGTCCCAGCTCCTTTAACCGTTCCTCATAAGCTTGGTTTCCAGACCCTTGATCATCTTGGTTGCCCTCCTCTGCAAACGTTAAAGCTTATCAATATCCTCCTTAAATTGTGGCACCCAGAATTGGACACAGTGCTTCAGGTGTGGTCTGACCAAGGCAGAATAGATTGGTACTATCATTTTGTTATCAGACAGGCATATATCAAAGTATGGGTTGGAGAGTATTACTTTTTACTTTTACAAATATTTATATACCACTACCTAATATAGAAAATGTTTAAGTGGTGTATGGCAAATATAAAAAGAGACAGTGTGGTGCAGTGGTTAGAGAGTTGGACTAGGACATGAGAGAGCAGGGTTCAAATCCCCACATCCATGAAATTCACTGAGTGACCTTGGGCTAGCCACTTCCTCTCAGCCTAACCTACCTCACCTGCTCTAGTTATCTCCTACTTGGACTACTGCAATGCGCTCTACATGGGGCTACCTTTGAAGGTGACCCGGAAACTGCAATTAAACGGCCTCGGTCCTGTATACCTGAAGGAGCGTCTCCACCCCCACTGTTCAGCCCGGACACTGAGATCCAGCACCGAGGGCCTTCTGGCGGTTCCCTCACTGCGAGAAGCAAAGCTACAGGGAACCAGGCAGAGGGCCTTCTCGGTAGTGGCGCCCGTCCTGTGGAACGCCCTCCCAGCAGAGGTCAAAGGGATCAACAACTATCTGACATTCAGAAAATACCTCAAGGCAGCCCTGTTTGGGGAAGTTTTTAACTTGTGATATTTTAATGTATTTTAATATCCGTTGGAGGCCGCCCAGAGTGGCTGGGAGGACCCGGCCAAATGGGCGGGGTACAAATAATAAATTATTATTATTATTATTATTATTATTATTATTATTATTATCACAGGGTTATTGTGAAAATTAAATGAAGAGGATGAGAATTATGTAAACCGCTTTGAGCTCCTTGGACAAAAAGATAGGACATAACTGCAATAAATAAATAACACAATAAGAACAATATAAAAGCAATGGAGGGAATTGAAAGGCACCAGCCAGTCACATAGAATCCATGCAACTCAAAAGAGCTGTAGACACATGGATGTCTTCAGAAGGCATCTGGAAGTATGAAATGAGGGTGCCTGGAAGATTGCCATCGGGAAGACATTCCACATTGCTAGGCCAGATATGCTAGATGCTCAATTTTTCAAGGATGCCACATTCCGTTAACAGTATTCCTTAAACATATCTTAGTGATTGGGCTGGAACAGAAGGGTTCAGGTGGTCCTAAAGCTATCCTGAGGGACCCAACTTGTTACGGGCTTTGTACACCAAGGACTGTGAACTTGGGCCCTGAGCCATTTGAGGCTTTGAACTCTAGTATCGAAACTTTTAATCAGGCCCAGTAGCACATAGAAGTGTACTGCTTGAAGGACCTGTGATAAATTGTCCCATTCTCCTGAAGAGCCCCAACAGAAGCATTCTGCCCCAGCTGCAGCTTCCAGACAGTTTTCAAGGGTAGCTCCACATAGAGTGCATTGCAATTAGACCAGATGCCTGCAGGTCTTTCTTTGAAACCCCTAACTCCCTCCTGTCTCTCTGGATTCAGTGTAGCTTTCCAGTGCATTCTCTATCGAGAGGGATACCTTGCGTTTTTTTAAATTAAGTCATTACATCCAGTGCTCCAAACAAGCCAGATGACATCTAGAAGTTTAGTTGGGGGTTTGCCACTTTGCTGAACATTCACGGGTGGCCACGCTTCAAAGCTTCTCAGTTTCAGCTGCTACCGTTCTTCCGGCATTCAGCATTCAAATGAAGTGGAAGCTGGTGTAGAACCACAGGTGGTTGTTTCAGAACGGCAACCACATGGTCTGAAAATAAGCCCGAGATCCTCAAAATGGTATCTTGTAAAGCAGATTGCAGAAACCTGTTGTTGTTGTTGTTGATCTCATATTTTTAGAGAGCAAACAAAGACTGAAGCTAATGACATTTTCAGATTAGTGAAAAATACAAGACACTGAAATATTGGAAGGGATCTTGGAGGTCGTTTAGCCCAATGCAGGCTCAACTTTGATGCTTCTCAATGCAGGATCACCTTTCATATTTTCCATTCCTGTTATCTAATATCTTTTAGTGAGTCCTTTGTTTCTACAGTACACTATCAGTTGTTGCATCCGTACAGCATTGTCACTGGGTGCACAGAGCAAGTGGGTCAATGGCAATGTGAAGTTCCCCTAACCTGGACAGATTCTATAAGAACATAAGAGCTCTGATGGATCAAGCCCAAATATCCACCTGCTCCAGCATTCTACATTCCTCAATGGCCAATGAGGTGGCTCAAGGAGACCCATAAGAATGTAACGATGAAGGCACACTACCTCTGGAAATTTGGCTCTTGTGGACCCAGCAGCCATTGATAGAATTTATCCTTCATGGATTTGTCTAAGACCCCAATGAAGCCACCCAAAACAGTGGCCATGACCAGAATTCATGGAAGTTACTTCTGTGTTTCAGTGTTTGTATTTATAGAAAATGCAGTTGGTATTCCACACACATAAAGTCTATTTCAGCTGCCCTTGCTTTGTCACCCCCACCAATCTGAAAACTATTGTTATGTACGAAGAGGAACATAAGAAGAGACCTGATGGATCAGGCCAATGGCCAATCTAGCCCAGCATCTTGTATTCACAGCGACCAAACAAATGCCCACGGGGAGCCCCAAACCAGAACCTGAGTACAACAGCACTCTCCCCAACATAGGAGCCAACTCCAGGGGCCTGAGGGTGCTTGGGCACCCACAATAATATAACTGTCAACGAGAAAAGGCAGCAGGTGGCAGCAGTATTGCCTCCAAGAGAGAAGGGGTTCAGCACCGCCCTCCACAGTCAGCAAGCGAGGCAGCCTTTTTGGGGGGGGGAGGCTTGGACACAGAGGTAGAGTCTCTCTGTGTCTGGGTCCAAGCCCCTCTGTGTGGAAAAGGGTGCCTCGCTGGCTGTGGAGAGGAGGAGGAAGAGGAACACACACTACGAGCTGGTGTGTGTATGTGTGATCGCATGTCCGCATTGCAGTGGTAGGCACCCACAATCCTGAGGGTGAGTTGGCACCCCTGCTCCCCAGTTGTGATTCCCAGTATCTGGTATTCAGAGGTGTACTGTCTCCAGCAGTGGAAAGCGAAAACATTCCCTGTGGATTGTAGCCATTCAGTTGCTCAAGTGGTTAGGCAGTTTTCAGATTAGGAATCTCAGGTCCTATGGTCATACAATAATAGAATCATAGAGTTGGAAGAGACCACAAGGGCCATCCAGTCCAACCCCCTGCCAAGCAGGAAACACCATCAAAGCATTCCTGACAGGTGGCTGTTAAGTCTCTGCTTAAAGACCTCCAAAGAAGGAGACTCCACCACACTCCTTGGCAGCAAATTCCACTGTCAAACAGCTCTTACTGTCAGGAAGTTCTTTCTAATGTTTAGGTGGAATCTTCTTTCTTGTAGTTTGAATCCATTGCTCCGTGTCCTCTTCTCAGGAGCGGCAGAAAACAACTTTTCTCCCTCCTCCATATGACATCCCTTTATATATTTGAACATGGCTATCATATCGCTCCTTAACCTTCTCTTCTCCAGGCTAAACATACCCAGCTCCCTAAGCCGTTCCTCATAAGGCATCGTTTCCAGGCCTTTGACCATTTTGGTTGCCCTCCTCTGGACACGCTCCAGCTTGTCAGTATCTTTCTTGAACTGTGGTGCCCAGAACTGGACACAGTATTCCAGGTGAGGTCTGACCAGAGCGGAATACAGTGGTACTATTACTTCCCTTGATCTAGATGCTATACTCGATCTAGCATGATCAATTAATTCCTCTTTCCCATTACATGGTTCCTGATGTTACCTCTCCAAGGCATTTTTCTAACAGCAATATTCATCATAAGCTTTCCTCAGGAGGATTATGTGTATCTTGCACTATGTGTGAAGAACCAAATTTCAGCTATTTGCTAGAGAAGTATGCTACTGGTATCTGTTGTTGTTGTTTTTTTAAAAAAAACATAGGCCCTTCAGTGAGTAAGACTTTAGCGTCCTTCTCTCTAGTAATGTTTGAGAATTCATAAGAACACGAGAAGAGCTCTACTGCATCAGAACCAGAGGCCCATCCGTTCCAGCATCCTCTTCTTCACAGTGGTCAACCAGACTCATTTATGAAGCCCATTGGCCCTCTCTCACAGTTGTCTCCCTGTGTCTGGTATTCAGAAGGATGATGCTTCTGGTCCTGGAGTCTGGTCCATACAGTCATTATGGTGAGTGCTACCATTGGTTAATGGTCATGGGCTTGTGGCCAATGGGTGGTGCAGTGGTTAGAAGGTCAGACTAGGACCTAGAAGACCAAATCACTGGGTGACTTTGGATCAGTCACTCTCTTTACCTCAAACCCACCTCACAGGATTGTTGTGAGGATAACAGGGGGAGGGGGAGAACCATGAGCTCCTTGGAGTAAAGGTGGGATATAAAATGCAATAATATTTACAATAAATTAAATAAATAAGATTTTACCTATGTGAATGTTGTTATTTGACCTCAATTCATTGGGTTTTTTTTGGGGGGGTATATTCTTTTTATCACAAGTGTATGAGTTTGATCTACCACTTTACCACTTGACTCTTGATGGACAATCTAAGTCTGTTGCTTTTCAATTAAACAAAGAAAACAAAACTTTTCTGCCTCGTTCTCTGATTAGTGTGCAGGTAGCAAAACAAATGCTAATTGATTTCCCCTTCCAAACCAACCTCATTATCTGCTTCCCCTAATGTACCAAGAGAACAAAAAGTTTGCTACTAACTCTCCAAAACTTTGTGGCCTGATTAAGTCCCATGCCTATAGATTAATGTTGTTCACATTTCTACAGGATACCCCCAATGGCCTACAAAACGTATTGGATTAATTAAAGTGTTCTACAGTCTGAAACTTCTGCCAAGGGAGATGATCAAAAGGATTTTGCTAACTTTTCTCCTACTGTAAATGCAGTAACAGTTTTTTCCTGCTATAAAATTATACATATATCTATGGTAGTGTGTGTGTGTGTGTGTGTGTGTGTGTGTGAGGAGCTTTAAGATGTGCTCATCCTGACTTAGACCCCATCTGTGCTATGCATTTCAAACAGAATCATACCATTTTGAGCAGCCATGGCTTCCCCAAAAGCATCCTGGGAACTGTAGTCTGTTAAGGGCACTGGGAGTTCTTAGGCGACTCCTATTCCCCTTTCTGGACTATAGTTCTCAGAGTGGCTTAACAATCAATCCCTCTTCCCATGAGCTACATCTCCTAAGAGCCTCTTCAAGCCTTTGGTCTCCTCTGCACCGGGTAACAAGAAGAATTGGCCTAAACACACACACACACACACACACACACACACACACACACACACACACACACACACACATTTCAAGATGGGAAAGGGGACAACAAAAAGGAAGGAGTAATTCTGAATTGTCCCCAATCTTCATAATGGCACAGCTCCATCCTATGTCCAAAGTTAGGACTGCACAAGCTGAGGCACTCAATACAGGCTAGCTGCTCTCAAAGTTGTTTCTAGCAGAAGGTTCAGTTTGGCCTCATCAAATTTTGGTTGTGGAGCTGGTATTCCATGCTAAAATTTACCTTTGAAACTTCACATACCGGTTGTGTGTCCCAGAAAAAATGGGATATCCCCCCCCCCCCATGCAAGATCACAACAGCCATTTTGTGCGATGAGAACTCTGGCCGTCTCACCCCGAAAAGCACTTTTCTCAGGGTAGAGTGAGGCGTGGGTCACATGACTCGCCTGGGAGTGCATCCCAGAAGACACACATCCTGGTATTAGATCTCCAGAATTTGGATGGTATGACATCAGAGTGATTTTCATGGATCCTCCCAGTGCCTTTCTCCAGTCCAAAGCTGATTCTTCACACTGTAGCTATCACTCGCAGAATTCATGAGAAAACTATTAGAGGAGGAAAGACTCATCAAGTTTGTCCACCATTGACCCAATTAAGCAGATTGCAAAAAGCAACCATATAAGATAAGATTTCTTTATTGTCATTGTACAAGTACAAGTACAATGTTGTACAAGTGCAACGAAATTGGATGCCATCCCATAAAAACAACAAAAAAGTACAAAAAATAAAAGACAAAAACCAAAAAACCATATTTTCAGCCACACATGCACATGCGTACATTCCTATCACAACTCTCCAAGGTCATATTATCTGGTTACAGCATTTAAGATGGTTATAGCTCTTGGGTAGAAACTATTCTTCAATCTATTTGTTCTTGATCTAATTGTTCTATATCTCTTGCCCGAAGGCAGTAGTGCAAAAAGACTATATCCTGGATGAGATGGATCCTGTAAAATATTGTTTACTTTTTTTAAGGCAACGGGAATTGTATAGTTCTTCCAAAGATGGGAGAGAATGACCAGTAATCTTTCAGGCTGTGGTTATGACCTTCTGTAGTACCTTCCTCTCCCTGACTGTGCAGCTAGAGAACCAAGCACAAATACAATATGTAAGAATGCTCTCTATGGAGCCTCGGTAGAAGGACACCAGCAGTTTCTCACTCAGATTGTTCTTCTTTAAAAGTCTGAGGAAATAAATTCTCTGCTGGGCCTTCTTTACCAGAGCAGTAGTATTTGCACTCCAAGTCATACCCTGCTCAATAATTGCTCACAAAAACTTGAATACAGCCACCCTCTCCACTCAGTCCCTGCCAATATCTAGCAACAGATCAGTCATTTTTACTACAGTATTCTTTCACCAGGATACTTGATAGGAGCCTCCTTTGGGTTCCTCCAGATTTGAGCTTGGGGCTGTATCCAAATAAGTTCTGCCCACTGAAAGTAACTGGCCTAAATTATCAGCTACATTAATTTCAATGGGTCTACTCTGAGTAGGACTAACTTTGAAGATAGTTAGTCCACTCACCTCACAGAGTGTTTGTTGTGGGGGAGGAAGGGAAAGGAGAATGTTAGCCGCTTTGAGACTCCTTCGGGTAGTGATAAAGCGGGATATCAAATCCAAACTCTTCTTCTTCTTCTTCTTCTTCTTCTTAGTATTGCAAAAGGAGTTGTTCAGATATTGCAAGTGCGTGTTTGGGGGGGGTTATTAGAATTCTGCCTGAAAGAGTAAATCTAGATTAAATGGGACTGGGGGATTCTGATGCCAACAATGTTGTGTAGATGCTGGCAAAAATGTGTATGCATTAGAAGCAAATATTGATCTGCTTTATGTGATTTGTTTCTCTCACAAATTGGACTTTTCACAATAGGGTATTCCAACCAGAAGGCCCAGTTTTCACCTGAATGGAGGTCACATGAGGGTTGCTAGTCAAACCTTTGCAGGGCTGCAATTCCCAGCACCCTTAGTAAACTGCAGTTCCCATAAATCTTTGGGGAAATGGTTTTTAAAGTGGTATAAGAGTGCATTAAATGTATGGTATAGGTGTGACCAGCAACTTGTAACCACCCTGGCAGAATATATGAACTGGGGCACAGGCTTCCTGCCTCAGAGGGTTGTTTTGCTGACAAAACTGCATAGGTAGGGCTATACAAATGAGATGGCTGGCTGATTACTAGATACCTTTCTTTCAAATATATTTCTAGACCTTTCTCTTTCCCTTTGTATTTCCTAATATTTGCTGCCCCCTGGTGGCACTTAAAGGGTTATTTAACCTTTCTCAGAAAAGAGTTCTTCCGTTGAAAAAGCTACAGTGCTACCGGTAAATCTGGTTACGAACTTAATTCGCTCTGGAGGTCCTTTCTTAACCTGAAACTGTTCTTAACCTGAGGTACCACTTTAGCTAAGGGGCCTCCTGCTGCCACTGCGCCACCACTGCGCGATTTCTGTTCTCATCCTGAGGTAAAGTTGTTAACCAAAGGTACTACTTCAGGGTTAGCGGAGTCCGTAACCCGTACAAGTGTTTGTAACCCGAGGTACCACTGTACAATGATTCATATGTGTGAAAGGAATAAAAGCACCCTTCCCACAAAACGCTTAAGTTTTGTTAAAACAACCATGCTGGGAGTAAGAGTGATAACCAGTATCCAGTAATTTAGAACTGAGTTTTCTGTTGCTTGAAATTCAAGAGGCACACATGATACTGACTTTTGGAAACCAATGATTATTTTAAAAGAAATTGGTTTATTTGGGCTTCGGATATACCACAAATTGTTTCCTGGGCCTATTTTAGTCAGTTCCCAACTCCCCTTCCTTCCACCATTTCAATCTGCCTGAGTTTCTCTGCATTTTATTAAATACATGCTTGCAGGCAAAAGCATTTTTCAAAGCATCTTGGACCTGCCTGTTCCTCAGGCTGTACACAAAGGGGGTCATAAGAGGACAAACCACATTGTTAAGAACGGCCACAACCTTGTTGAAATTATGCCCTTCACCCTGATCTGGTATGATGTACATAGAGATGCAGCTTCCATAGGTGACAGTGACAACGGTGATGTGGGCAGCGCAGGTGGAAAAGGCCTTCTGCCTCCCTGCAGCAGTTGGGATGTGGAGAACAGTTGAGATTATATTCACATAGGACACAATGGTGATAGCTAAAGTCCCCAGCAGCGTAAACACCGAAATAATAAAGCCGGAGAGCTCTAAGAAATGTGTATCACCACAGAGAAGACGGAGTAATGGTTTGCTGTCGCAGAAGAAATGGTCAATGATGTTTGAGTCGCAAACAGGAAATTGAATGTATATCAAAGTTTGGGCCAAAATCAGAGCAAACGACCCAATCCAAGAGAACAGCACCAAAAGTGTGCAGAACTTCTCGTTCATGATGGTGGTGTACCTTAGGGGGTTGCAGATGGCCACATATCGGTCAAAGGACATCACAGTCAGCAGGAAGAAATCTGTGGTGCCCAGGAAGAAATAGAAAAACAATTGACTTATACACCCAGCATACGAGATTGTTTTCCTGCCAGATGCAAGGTTGAACAACGCCTTTGGGATAGCAGCAGTGGTGTATCCAATTTCTAAGATGGCATAATTCCGGAGGAAGAAATACATGGGTGTCCTGAGGTGGAAATCAATGAGAGTGATGGTGATAATGATCATGTTTCCTGCTACAGCCATCAGGTACATGATTAAGAAAAGGATAAAGAAAAATATCTCTAGTTTGCCATTCTCAGTGAATCCCATCAATAAAAACTCATTGATCTTTGTTTGGTTCTCCATAAAGTATTGACTTTCATGAGTTATCTGCTGACAAAGATGAATATAGATAAGTAGCATTATCATCATCATCATCATCAATATGAAGTTAAGACAAGCCTGTATGGATCAGACCAGGGAAGCATGTAGTTCAGCCTCCTGTTTCATACATTGACTGAGAATCAGAGTTATAGAATCATAGACTTGAAAGGGACTACACAGGTCATCAAGTCAAAACACCTACAATGCAAAGGTCTTTTTGCCCAGTATAGGGCTTGAAACCATGACACTAAGATTAAGAGTCTCATGCTCTTCCAACTGAGCTAACCAATCAGTGGAAATTCACACAACTGCATTCAATTGACCATACCTGGGTTTCTGGGGGGTTTCCTGTTGTTATTCTGTCTCTCACAGCTACAATAAACCTACCATTAAAATTATGGACTGGTCATTTCTACGTCAGAGGGCAAATTTAGCAGGGGATCAAATACTTTCCCCCCTCACTGTACCTTATGGAACAGAAGCTGAACGGTGTCAGTGCAATGTTGGAGGACAGAGTTGTGGGTATCACATGCCCTGCCATATATTCCTTCAGCTAAAGTATGGTAGAGGACTTCACTGTGTCGCCAGTGTTGATGTAAGAGTCAGCTGCCACCGTATAGGCAGTTTCTGTACCTGGAGGAGAGGTGACATCATGCCCTTTGCCTCAGGCTCCAGAATACCTCATCTCACGATTTCCATTGTATTGTGACTGCCTCTGGCCTGAAAGAGAGTCTGACTTCACTGTGATAATGGTTGGATTACCAAAATCACAAGCTGAGCCAATGGGATCGTGGCAGAAAATTGCCACAACAGCTTTGCTAACCATCACGGAGCTCAGGCCAGAAAATTACCATGTAAGACATCTGTGGCTTGAAGTCATAGTACATAGAAGCCTTTATGCCCAAAATGGTTGTGAGAGAGTTCTAAGATTTCAAAAAGTGTGTAATTGGAGTCTGGCTCCAGTGCCTAAAGGACCACAGGTGGAAGGGAGGGAATACAATGAATGTAATAGCAAAAGTGGTCCAATTCTCCTATATTGTAATATATAAAAATGTACACATTGGTGACAATAACACATCAAAGTTCATTATATTATGAAAAATTGCTTTGAAAAAACATGTAGATTAGGAAAAATTGCCTACGAAAATGTGCATATTAGCAGATTTTTTTCATGAAGACTTAAAAATAAATAAAAATAAGTAAATACGAGATGATTTGCCTAAATTTTGTACTAGTTAACTATTTAATCATATAGTATGGCACTGATACTACCCTAGATATCTCTCAATAAAGAAAAAAAATGACATGTTTGCCCCATAATAACAATAAGAAAACTCTGAATACCTTTATAAAGCAAAGCAGTATAATATGCTATAATATGCCTCACCTAGGTATGATGCAGCTATCAGCTCCAGATCTATAATACAGATTTCCTGTGTTACTTAAATCTTATCATGGCTGGATGTCTTCCATCATCCTCTCTATGGAATGCTAGTGAGACAAGCTTTATCTAAAGGTACCTTGGGAGGAGGATGTTCATTCTTATGTGGAACAAAGCTGCTTTAATTTGCATAGATTAGTCTTCTCCAACCCATGCTCTCCACATGTTTGGACTACAGCTCCCAGCAGCCACTGCCAGATTCAAAGGGTACCAAATTCAATCCTCAGCATCTCCAGGCTGGAAGCAATTGAAGTTGGTAGCAATTGAACCCAGGACTTTTTGAGTGCAAATCAGATGCTCTACCACTTAGTCCTCCCCGCTCCCTACAGTGGAATGTGTTGCACCCATAACTAAGGACAGGAGGCAGTTGGCCAAGTGCTGGAAGTCCCCAATTGTTATTTATATTTATATATAAAACATACACACTGTGTCTGTCAGCATGTTGAGCAAAGCAAGAAAATGACTAGAAAGAGTGGTTGTATATATTGCCCCCTTAAAGACCCTTTTAGAAGATGGCAAAAGTGTATCTTTGGATCTCTGTACATCAGTGGTGGTTAACTTTGGTAGGACCACAGGTTAGCTACCCTTGCTCTATCTATAGACACCACCCCTCTCCTTTGCCTGTTTATGTGACGGTCAGCACTGATTAGAAATGGGTCCATTTTCTGCTCTCCTTCCTCCCAAAGAAATGCTCAGCAGACATTTAATTAATTTAAATGATCTGTACACTCCCTTGCAGTGGAGTTTCCAGTTTCATGGTGAGTGTTTCAGTCTCCTGAAATAGCTGCTTCCCAGTTCTTCATGCTTGCTGTGGGCTGACCTCCATCAGTGGATGCTAACTATTCCTTGTAGCCCATCTCTCCTCTCCTCTCATTCCTTGAACACTTTCCAAATGTGCTTTATAAATATCTAAATGTGCACCCACCCAGATTTGACTAGTTGGCATAACTGAGGGCAATTATGAGGAACTGAGAGTGTGAGAAAGTGGTGGGAATTTAAACAATTTTTATTTTTTTATATTTTTTTGTGCACAGAAAAAGTTGCCATAAGAGTGATTTTGACAGTGCTGAAAGTGGTTGTGAAATGCAGTGGGGAGTTTCACCTCAGCTCTAAAGACAGCATTCTACCTATCAGAAAAGATGACTTTTTTCAAAAGCATGTTGATTTCAAATATAAGGTAAAGTAAAGGTAAAGGTACCCCTGACCATTAGTTCCAGTCGTGTCCGACTCTGGGGCTGCACACTCATCTTGCTTTATTGGCCGAGAGCCGGTGTTCAGCTTCCAGGTCATGTGGCCAGCATGACAAAGCCGCTTCTGGCAAACCAGAGCAGCACACGGAAACGCCGTTTACCTTCCCGCCGGAGCGGTTCCTATTTATCTACTTGCACTTTGACGTGCTTTCGAACTGCTAGGTGGGCAGGAGCAGGGACCGAGCAACGGGAGCTCACCCCGTCACAGGGATTCAAACCGCCGACCTTCTGATCAGCAAGCCCTAGGCTCTGTGGTTTAACCCACAGCACCACCTGGGTCCCACTATTTCAAATATACAGCATGTTAAATTACAGCTCTTACACTTTTACACAGGACTTTTAAAAATCCAGATTTCATAGGCCTATTCACAGAGCATTGCTAGAAACTTTGCTAGATAATTAACTTCAATCCTTTTTTAAACAACTGATTAGTTCCCAAGCTCCAGTCTACTTATTAACTTCTTAAAAATTAAACCATCTAAGTTGAGATACCTCCAAGGATCAAAACTTGCCTCTCACTTTAGGGTAATTAATTCTCTAGGGAATGATTGCTAGGAGCAAACTTCTTAAACTTTTTTAATAATAGTAATAATGATGATGTTGACCTCTAGTAACCTTGGTTGACACCAGGAAATCAGAAAACAACTGAATGAATACCAGATCTCCTTCTCATAGACCAGCATGTAGACAGTGGTGAAGTGGTCAATTCTAAAGTGCAGGAAGCTATCAGGACAGCCCCACACACCAAGATGAAAGTCCACAAAAATAGGCAGTGGCAGAAGGCATACGTAAGACGTTTCAGATTATATTCGTGCATGGCACTACTGTAATGCTCAAGCTGCCATGCAAAGAAAGCATGGCAATGATGAACCCAAGAAATCCCAAAAGCCGCATGTCACCAGAAAGGAACTTGATCAATGGTTTATTGTCACGGGATAAATGGTTGAGATTATATATCTGTCAATATACCCTATACCGAGCGGGTTGGACCAATGGCCTGTCTCAGTATAAGACAAGTTCCTATATTTTTATTTTGGATAAATTTAAAAGAGGTTCCTAGACAGGTGGTATCCCTCCTAGAAACCCCAAAAGAAAAGACGCAGGCTCCAAGTGAAAATATAGTCCTTTATTGAAATACAAATGTGCATAGGGACAGCCTCAAAAATAAACAGGCTGCAAAGAACCACTTCCAAATAAATGTTTCTTATACACTTCCAGATTACACATGAGATTTCTACCCACCACTCAAAGGATCAAGGCAACCTTAATAGTTGCAGCCCAATGTCATCAACCTGAACCAATCAAAATCATTTGGGTCTTCCGATCAGCCCTCCTCATAATATCATAAAAAGGTAAAGGGACCCCTGACCATTAGGTCCAGTCGTGACCGTGCGGCGCTCATCTCGGATTATTGGCCGAAGGAGCCAACGTACAGCTTCCGGGTCATGTGGCCAGCATGACTAAGGCATTTCTGGCGAACCAGAGCAGCACACAGAAATGCCGTTTACCTTCCTGCCAGAGCGGTACTCATTTATCTACTTGCACTTTGACGTGCTTTCGAGCTGCTAGGTTGGCAGGAGCAGGGACCAAGCAACAGGAGCTCACATAATTTCATATGTTTACATAAATCATTTTTCAAAGTCTTTTTTTATTAAGTCATTGACTATTTTTATTTATCAATTAAATTTGTATACCGCCCTTCATCTGCAGGTCTCATGGCAGTTCACAACATAAAAATGCAATATAAAAGCACAAAATACACAATAAAAGCAAGAATTAAAAAGCACAAACCAATAAAACCCCACCCAGCCCATTTTCCTATTTATTAAATTTATCCCCATATCCTGTTCTATCTGCAAAACAGTCTAAGATTAATGACAATTGCCATGCCTTTTTTAATGCAAACAATGGCCACCATGGATCCTAACAGCTACCGTATTTTTCTGTATATAAGACGCCCCCATGTATAAGACGCCCCCTATTTTGGGGGACTCCAAATTAAGAAAACACCCCTCAGCAATATGCATGTATAAGACGAGCCCCAATTTTAAACCTAATTTTTTGGTTAAAAAAAAATAACCCCTAGTCTTATACACTGAAAAATACGATAATCATTTTCAGTGTTTCAGGACGAACATTTGCTACAAACAGTGCCTAAAAGCAACTAGTTCTGTACTGTAAAAGGTCTGGAAGGGCCTCCTCCTTTCACCATTTTATTTGGGGATTGATAAAAGGTGATGCCATTTTGACTCCCCTCTGAAAGGATAGGAGAACAGTCTCAACTTATTTCCACTCATTGTGAGAATGCCCACTTCCTCAGACAGCCTTTGAAGGCCTCCTTGACCTTCTCATTCCATAGACTATAAATAAAAGGGTTTAGTAATGGTGTTACAATGGCAGTAAAAACTGCAACTACCTTCTGTACCTGCCGAGAAAATCCTTGGCTAGGTAAAGAGTACATGAAAATTGCACTGCCAAAAAAGATGGAGGCAACAGTGATATGAGCAGCACAGGTGGAAAATGTCTTTGGTCGACCTTTGGCAGAGTGCATGCGCAAGATGGTGGCAATGACGTAGATGTAAGAGATGACAGTGACAAACAAAGAGCTCAGGAGCACCACTGAGGACAAGACATTCTCCAGAGCCAATTGGAAATGTACATCATTGCAAGAAAGCTTTATCACTGGGGCATAGTCACAGAAGAAATGGTCTATAGTGTTAGGGCCACAAAAGGATAGGTTGAAGAGCAAAATGATGGGGCCAAGTGTAGAGAGGAAACCACCAATCCAGCAACCCAAAACCAAATTGGTGCAGACCCAACCATTCATGATGATGGTATAGCGAAGAGGTTTGCAGATGGCAGCGTAGCGATCAAAGGCCATCACAGCAAGAAGGATGGTTTCCGTGGTTCCAAGAAAGAAGTAGAAATAGCACTGAGACACACAGCCCAAGAAAGAGATGGTTTTGTTCATGGAAAGGAGGTTCACCAGCATCTTGGGGGTGATTGACAAGACAAAGAGGACCTCCAGGAGGGAGAGGTTGCAAAGGAAAAAGTACATGAGGGTTTGGAGGTGCTGGTCCAGACATACCAGTGTGATGATGGTGAAATTCCCAGCTACCGTTAACAGGAAAACAAGAAGAAACACCACAAAAAAGAATACCTCCAATGGCCTAGGAAGATGGAAGCCAATTAAGATGAACTCGGACACCTGCTCCATGCTGCTCTGATTCCTCAACCACATTTTGAGCTGCAAAATCGGCAAGTGAAAACACGCAAATTACACACGGAGTTTGTGTGATTCAAGGTTGCCACTTTCCCCCTCTTCTGAGATTTCAAATATACAAATACCCATTATCTCCACCCTAAAAAGTCTTCTCTTGTATTCCAGTTACTTCTTAATTTTGCGATACTCCCCTTTTCATAAATTCAGAATATTATTATTATTATTATTATTATTATTCCTCTCTTCCTATCAATGAGAGGTGCCATATGATTGTCCTAGGTTGGCTTTTTCTCAGATCAATGCCTAACAAGTGGGTGATAGAAAAGTTGATTACTGTATTTTTCTGTGTATAAGACTAGGGTTTTTTACAAAAAAAAAAAAAAAGGTTTGAAATTGGGGCTCGTCTTATACATAGGTAGTGCTGAGGGGTGTTTTCTTAATTTGGAGTCACCAAAAATAGGGGGTGTCTTATACATGGGGGTGTCTTACACATGAAAAAATAGAATAGAATAGCATAGAATATATTTTATTGTCATTGTCCCCTTCGGGGACAACGAAATTACTTGGCTGCTCCATCCACCCAGATAGGGCACTCCACGCAAAAACAAAACAAAACAAAACAACTACAAAAACACTGATTAAAACCATACAGTATGATACAACATAACAGGTAAGATTAGATGACTTTCAAAGTCCAGGCTTTCCATTCAAGGCTGAGATCGCTCTGGAGAAGAAGCTGTTCCTAAGACGGCTTGTTCTTGTCGTCAATACGGTATCTGTACTGAAAAACATCACCATCCCATACATAACAAATGAGTAGAACAGTAGTATAATAGGCATGTTTGAATGATTCAGTTTAGAGCTGTCTGATGTGAGGAGGGAGACAAACCAATTGTTCTACTATTAACTAATTCACATACCTCTTTAAAGAATCCCCATTATTCTTAAAACCCAATGTTCTGTATGTGTATAGTGAATAATCTAAAATAAACAGCCAACATTATTTGGTTTTATCCAGTGGCTCCCACTGAACCCTCTTCTTTTCAGGAGAGCATTCAGTCAGTAGATTGGAGAAGGGGGCATATATTTCTGATTCCCTTTCCACATTGCAGACCCACATGCACCCCAAAATCTTACTCAGAAGGTGTTGCTGGGGTGGGGTCAGAGCAGTATGGAAAGTGGTGCCAATGGAAGGGGAAATTGGCAAAAAAAACTGTATCTTCTCCTGCTCCAGCACCATAAGACTCCAAAGAATTAGAAAGTCACAGGCAAAATTTATTACATCCTCTGAATTTTCTTATGTACCGGTAGCTAGCGGTCAAATCAAGATAAGAAAGAAATAAAGTGTTGGTTCAATGGCCCCCTAATCTTACCATGACTTAGTGCAGTGTCCTCATTCTTTTCTACAGAATGTGCTGTCAGTGAGACAGAGTTTATATGAAGTTACCTGGGAATGATTATTACCGAGTCCTAAAAGCTCCCAGCTGCTACCTAATGTCAGGGAAACCCAAGTCTCTAGCAAAGTCCTTCTTATCTCACTTTCATTGCCTAGAGAGCCAAAAGTGCAGTGAGCATGCTCCGTAGCCATGGAATGCTGCTAGCTCACTGTCGAGGGTGATGATGGTGGAAATGAGATGGGAGGGGTAATGGAATGACCTATCTTGCATAAAGGCCATGGCCAATTCATTGACATCTCCACACTTCAATTGCCACAAAAGCATCCGCCTTTGCTTTCATTCATGTCCACCCCCACTACACTCACTTTCAGACAATAGGTGTCTCTCAAGGGCTATTTACAAACCAACATGGGTCATCCGAAAAATGAAGTTAAATGCATCTCTTTAGGCTTACAGGAATCATTTAAAAAAGAAATAGTAGCCACAGGTCAGGGAGACATCAGGTTGGGGACTGTAGGATACAGGGGTGTGGGGTTTTTTAACCTTTTCCTTCTGGCTCTGGTCACAATGACTCAGGGTCCCTTCCAACACCATGATTCTATGATTCTATGAAAATCCTCTCCCCCACCTGAAAGCTCCCATTTGTGTCAAAGAAAGGGTTAAAAAACAATCCATTCCCTCCATAGTTGTGAGCTGAATCATCATCATCACATTATGATGCAAGCATTTTGAGGTTTTTTTTTATATTAAAAATGTTGACCCTGATTTTTTTTTATTAAAAGTATATCACTTAGACCTCAGTTATGAATTTTATCGCAATGCTATTTAATTCTTACTTGCCTTGCTTCTTATCTCACCATTCCATGTATGGTTCCTGCCCCCATTTTATCTTCAAAACAGCTCTGTGAAGGATGTTAAGCTGAGAGAGAGTGCCTGGCCCAAGGAAAGTTTCCGAGTTCTCTGGGGATATGAACCTTGCCCTCCTGCGTTTAAGCTCACCCCGCCCCGTCCGAGACGCAACATGGCCCAGGGGCGGAGGAAGCCTCCTCGCCACCCGGGGTGGTGAATGGAGGCTTCCCCTGGGGGCGGGGCGTCATGACGTTGCGTTGTGACGTCACGACACAACGTCACGACGGAGTGCACACTCCATCCCAACCGGCACCGCTGCTTCTGCGGTGCCCTTGGGAGGCGCCGCGCCAAAAGCAGCAGCGGCGGCACCCCTGAGCCGCCAATCGCGTGCGGCGGCTCAGGGGGGTGCCCCGCCGCTGCTGCTTTAGGCATGGCGGCTCGCAAGGGAGCCGCAGGAGCAGCCGCGGCGCCGGCAGGCGGGCCCCATGCAGGGCGGGGCCAGCCCAACTGTCACCCCCTCCTCGCCTGGAACCCGGGGCGTATCGCCCCCTCCGCCCCCCTTGCGACGCCAGTGACATGGCCTCTTCATTTCACTCCCCCATTTCAAGTACGGAGTCTGTAGAATCAAAACAAGAGAGGGTTAAATTAGTCATCCGTTAATCAGAACATACAGATCTTCTGGGAACCTATAATCTTCTGGGAACCTATAATCTTCTGGGAACCTATAATGAGCCACAAATATGACAAAACCAGATCTCTGTAATCAATATTTCTATACAGCTTTCAAATATGAAAAAGAAAGGAGATATCAGGGGGCTAATCATTCACAATTGTTGGTCCATGGTCCTTTACACTGTGGTTGGCACAGCCACAATATTGAAGGCACGAAATAATTTGCAAGGTAAGCTTTAGGAAGGAGAGGTGGCTCAGATCCTTCAACTCCCACACTCCTTGACCATTGGCCATGCTGGCTGCGGTTGGTGGGAGCTGGTCCAGCAACCTCTGGAAGACCTTAGGTCCAGCAACCATCTTAATTTAAAATGGACCCCTATCTTTCTACCCACGGTTATCTGGATATACAAAGTACATTGTAATGTTTCTGCAGTTTTCCATGATAGCGGGGATGCCATTTGGAACCTGACAGTCTGACTTCATAGTTCCTGCAAAGAGCTTAAAATGGTGTACATGGTTCTCTCATTCCCAATCTTCATCAAAGCAAGCCTGAGAGGTAGAATAGGCCAATGTCCATGACTGCATCAGGATTCGAACTCAGGCTTCCCAGGCCCTAGTCCAGTGATGGCTAACCTTGACACTCCAGATGTTTTGGGACTACAACTCCCACCATCCCTGACCACTGGTCCTGTTAGCTAGGGATGA
This sequence comes from Darevskia armeniaca, assembly GCA_034641395.1. Lineage (NCBI taxonomy): Eukaryota > Metazoa > Chordata > Lepidosauria > Squamata > Lacertidae > Darevskia > Darevskia armeniaca. Next base: position 2,141,355 of record JAWWNF010000347.1, read on the forward strand.
TGGGAGTTGTAGTTCCAAAACATCTGGAGTGTCAAGGTTAGCCATCACTGCCTTAGTCCAACACACAAAACACTGCACCATGCTGGTTATTTTCCAAAGGTGACACACTTCAGAGTTACTGGGAGGGTGCGGAGAAATGATTTTCAGTAGCTTAGAATTTTGTACCTATCCACCAGGATAAAAAGCACACACAAGCTTAGATTCCTCTCTTTCTCCTCTTCCATCCACCTCTGCCTTTCTTATGCTTTACTCTTCCATCCCTATACAGTATAATAATAATAATAATAATAATAATAATAATAATAATAATAATAAACTTTTATTTATATTCCGCCCTTCCCAGCCAAAACCGGGCTCAGGGCGGCTAACAATCAGTTAAAAGTACAGTTTAGCAATTTAGCAGACAGTTAAAAACTACACTTTATGTGTCTGCCTGCCTGCCTGCCTGCCTTGTGTGTTTTGCTCATGATTTGTAGGGGCCATAGCCCAAAAGTACAGATAATGGTTATCTTGATTGAACTCAATCCTCAACATCAACACCATTAAGTAATTTAGATTGGCATATTTTAACTTGGGGGTTGCACATGTGATTGTCAACAGCTCTGTAGTAACATGATCATGAACATTTATTTATTTATGTGTTTGCTTATATTTATCACGTTTGTACACCGTCACTCATCTGAAGATCACAGGGTGGTTCACAACATTATTTATTTATTTATTTATTTATTTATTTATTTATTTATTTATTTATTTATTTCAACGTTCTTTATTTCTGTCCATCACTTTCTTCTCCCACCCCATCTCCAGTTCTAAAGAAGGCATGAAGTACAACCAAACAGCAGTCAGTGAGTTTATCCTTCTGGGCTTCACCGACATCCGGAAACTGCAGCTGCTGTTATTCACCACCCTTCTCTTTTCCTACCTTCTGGCCATCCTAGGCAATGCTGTGATTATCACAGTTGCTCAAATAGATCACCGGCTACACACTCCTATGTATTTCTTCCTCCAGAATTTCTCTTTCTTGGAAATTGGCTTCACCACGGCAATCATTCCCCAAACCTTGGTCCATCTTTCAACCGGCAATAAAAACATCACTTACATTGGTTGCATGATACAGTCCTTCTTGTATTTCCACCTGGGAACCACCGAGTTCTTCCTCTTAGCTGTCATGTCGTACGATCGATATGTAGCCATCTGCAATCCCTTGCGATATCCAGCCATCATGAACCATTGCTTATGCATCACACTGGTTGTGTTTTGTTGGGTTGGCAGTTTTCTCCTGATCATTGGTCCATCAGTGCTTTTCCTACAGTTTCCAATATGCAAGTCCAACATCCTTGACCACTTCTTCTGTGACAATACACCATTGATCAAACTCCTTTGTGGGGACACATCGCTTTTGGAATTCGTTGGGTTCATCACTGCTGTGCTTTCTGTGCTGGGAAGCTTGGCGATTACAGTAATGTCATACGTCAATATAATCCGAACCATCTTACATTCCCCCTCTGCCACTGGGAGACAGAAGGCTTTTTCCACTTGTGCTTCTCACTTCATTGTGGTGTCCATCACCTACGGGAGCTGCATCTTCCTTTATATCAAACCGACACAGAGTAGCAAAGTGGAGTTTGGCAAATTGGTGGCCGTCCTCAATACTGTTGTGTCCCCTTTGCTCAACCCTTTCATCTACAGCTTGAGGAACAAACAGGTTCAGGAGGCCTTGAGAAATTTGTTTGGGCAACTCAAAACCATTGCTAAGGGACCAGGGACCATCTGAAAAGGGACTGTGAAAGGAAATGGGCATTGTATTATTCTTCAGAAGTATCCATTTTGCAGAAGCTCTGCCTAGAAAAATTAGTGTTACACTCCATCTTGAAACATCATCATTACCAGTGCTTTTTTTCTGGGGGGGCGCAGGGGTGCGCATACCCCGCAACATTTTTTGAATCTTTGTACTTTTGTCCATTTACTGTATTTATTTTTCCCAATTTGAACTATAAAACGGTGATTTTCTTGAGTCAAAACGAGAGTACCCCTAAACAGTTTTTTTTGGGGGGGGGACACTGATCATTACTATTATTGTTCTTTAATTCTGTTAAATAAATGTATTATTTAATTTAATTTCATTAAATAGACAAACATATCCATATACTGCATAATGTTCTGGAAGATGTATTATATATTGTCTTATATAGCACAAGTTCTACTTTGAATTAGGCTTTGCCAACATCCTGTAGTTGAGATGGTTTTTCATGCAATGCCAGAACTTGAGATTGAGGAAGGTAACATTTTCCACACATGCCAATGCCAAATGATGTGCTTGTTCCCCGCCACCAACCACAAAGATGATTGTTTTGCACATAGCTATTCTCATTTGCAAATTTGGTAAGGAAACAGGTGTAGTGAAAGCCACCCATCATGACTTGGTTCAGATGCTGTTGCTCTGGATTTCCTGAATTGAACAAGGATATGGATTATATGGCCTAAAAGGTACGGTATATAGAGATGTTTTGCAAACCAATGAAGGTTTTCTTTTTTGGGCAGTTAAGACTAAAAACATCTGAAGAAATAAAAGAGCTATTGACACATTGATTGCAATGTCATCAAGTAAATGATGTGTTTAAGAAGGATAAAAAGAAAAATGCTTTTGATACAGTAAGATCTAGGTTGGAGATATATTTATTGGATGACATGAGGAAAATATTATTGAAAATGTATAAATTATTATTATTGGAATGGCATACTAAAGATGAGGTCAAAGGGGTGATGATACAATGGGCTAATGATTTTGGATACAATATTCAGTTAGAATCCTGGGCAAGGTTGTAGAAGATATTCTCGTTCATGATGGTGGTGTACCTTAGGGTTGCAGATGGTCACATATTGGTCAAAGGACATCACTGTCAGCAGGAAGAAATCTGTGGTGCCCAGGAAGAAATAGAAGAAGAATTGACTTATACATCCAGCATACAAGATTGTTTTCCTGCCAGATGCAAGACTGAACAACAATTTTGGGATGGCAGCAGTGGTGTATCCATTTTCCAAGATGGCACAGTTCTGAAGGCATTGGCAGAAAACCTGTGAATGTCATTTGGTTTATATTATTTTTGCTTTAATGGCAGTCCCACTTGTCCTCCAACCAAGATGCCATATATAGTTCTACCTTCTCTATTTTATCCACACAACAATTTTCTGAGGTATGTAAAGCTGATTGAATGGCTCAATTTCATCCAGTGAACCTCAAGACTGAGCAAGGAGTAGAGCCTTCATCCCCCAGACCCTAGTACAAAAAAATGTCAAAGAAAAATGAAAAGTTATGTCTGAAGGAAGGGAAGATCACACCAGTTTATTGTCCAACTAACAACTTCCAGCTTTATTGGGTCAACTGGCATGTTTCTAGGAGTCATATCAGAGCCCGGAACCAATGGAAGCACACAGTACGGGCCTCTGTGGCATAGCTGGGCCAAGGCCTAGTCGCTTACCTCTCTTTCCCTTCATTTCAGAAGTACCATTGAACCAAAGCAGTCAGAAGTAAGCACTGCTTATTCCTATGGAGCTAACTCCTCAAACCTGGAGGTGCAGCTGAGCATAGCCTTTCTGCCATTTACCAGAAGAGGAAGAGGAAGGTGGCAGTGAGGTCAAGGCTGCATGTGTGCAATGGCAGGAGAGCTGTATTGACCCTGATGGTGGGGCCACACAGCACCACCATCATCACCTGCCCTCCCTCCCGGTACGTGGCAGTGATCTCGCTGCTGCAATCAGCCCCACTGGATGAACCACTCCTGGCTCCTTTCCAGGAAACCATGCATTGAATTGCAGTCTTTCTGACCCTAATACATTGGATAATATATTCTGTGTCCTTTGCCTCATGGGTATGTGCCTGTATGCAGATCATGGATTACCAAGACGATGCCCCCCAGAAGTTGTTGGACTACAAATCCCATCAGCCTCAGGCTGTATAGCTATTGGTCAGGGACAGCAGTACCAACAGTCCAACTTCATGTGGAGGGCACCATTTTGGCCACCACTGATGTATGTAGTCCACACCTGCCTACTTTTGTGGACTCCCATGTTGTGGGGTGGGGCTGTCCTGATAGGTTCCTGCACTTTAGAATTGACCACTTCACCACTGTCCACACGCTGGTCTATGAGAAGGAGATCTGGTATTCATTCAGTTATTTTCTAATTTCCTGGTATCAACCAAGGTTACTGGAGGTCAACATCATCATTATTACTATTATTAAAAAAGTTTAAGAAGTTTGTTCCTAGCAACCATTCCCAAGCGAATTAATTACCCTAAAGTGAGAGGCAAGTTTTGATCCTTGGAGGCATCTCAACTTAGATGGATTAATTTTTAAGAAGTTAATAAGTAGACTTGGGAACTAATCATTTGTTTAAGGATTGAAGTTAATTATCTAGCAAAGTTTCTAGCAATGCTCTATGAAAAGGCCTATGAAAACTGGATTTTTAAAAGTCCTGTGTAAAAGTGTAATTTAACAGCAGTGTAAAAAGACATACTGTATATTTAAAATCAACATGCTTTCGGAAAAAGTCATCCTTTCTGACAGGTAGAATGCTGTCTTTAGAATTGAGGTGAAACTACCCACGGCATTTCACAAACACTTTCAGCTCTGTCAAAATCACTCTTATGGCAACTTTTTCTGTGCACAATTTTTTTTAAAAAAATTGTTTAAATTCCCACCACTTTCTCACACTCTCAGTTCCTCATAATTGCCCTCAGTTATGCCAACTAGTCAAATCTGAGTGGCTGTAAGGGTCTCTGATCTGCCAGAATCAACTAAGGTTATTGGAGGTCAAAATTATTCTGTCATAGTTTAATAAATTTGTTCCTTAAATTCATTCCCTAGAGACTTAATTACCACCCAGAAAATGAATAAGAAGCACACCTTGATTCATAGAGGTATTTCAGCATAGATATTATTATTGTGTAGTTAATGGAGGTTAGGAAAATATATAATAAAGTTTAAAGTTTATTATATAGCAATGTTTCCTGCAGTACTTTTAGATTGTCAATGAAAACTGGGATGGTTGTTTTTTAACAAACTAAGTCCCCTAACTTAAACATCAATGTAAAACAATATACCTTTTAAATCAGAACCCCCTTGCAAAACTGTTGTCGTTTGTATTCATTTCTGGAAAAAAGCAGCTCTCTTTCGAAATGAACAAACAGTTTCCACTTTGAAAAGATCATTTTTATGACAATCTTTTCAGTATTCTGGGAAAAAGTAAAAGTAAAAGTAAAATTAAGCACCCTACTAGTTCCCTACTATTGCTCTCAGTGATACCAGCTAGCCAAATCTGGGTGGGTGCACATTTAGATACTTATAAAGTAATTTTGGAAACTATTAAAGGAATGACAGGAGAGGAGAGATGGGCTACAAGGAATAGTTAGCATCCATTGATGGAGGTCAGCCCACAGCAAGCATGAAGGATGGACAAGCAGCTATTTCAGGAGACTGAAACACTCACCCATGAAACTGGAATCTACTGTAAGGGGGTGTACAGCTCATTTAAATAAATTAAATGTCTGCTAAGCATTTCTTTGGGAGGATGGAGAGCGGAAAATGGACCCATTTCTAATCACTGCTGACCGTCACATAAACAGGCAAAGGAGAGGGGTGATGTCTATAGACAGAGCAAGGGTAGCGAACCTGTGGTCCTACCAAAGTTAACCACCACTGATGTACAGAGATCCAAAGATACATTTTTGCCATCTTCTAAAAGGGTCTTTAAGGGGGCAATATATATAACCACTCTTTCTAGTCATTTTCTTGCTTTGCTCAACATGCTGACAGACACAGTGTGTATGTTATATATATATATATAAATAATAATTGGGGGCTTTCAGAACTTGGCCGCCTGTCCTTAGTAATGGGTGCAACACATTCCATTGTGGGGGTGGGGGTGGGGAGGGCTGAGTGGTAGAGCATCTGATTTGCACGCAGAAAGTCCTGGGTTCAATTGCTACCAACTTCAGATAGGCCTGGGAAAAACTGGAATAATCATCAGCTCCTAACCTGAAGATTGAATTTGGTACCCTTTGAATCTGGCAGTGGCTGCTGGGAGCTGTAGTCCAAACATGCGGGGTTGGAGAAGGCTAATCTATGCAAATTAAAGCAGCTTTGTTCCACTTAAGAGTGAACATTCTCCTCCCAATATACCTTTAGAGAAAGCTTCTATCACTAGCATTCCATAGAGAGGATGATGGAAGACATCCAGCCATGATAAGATTTAAGTAACACAGGAAATTTATATTATAGATCTGGTGCTGATAGCTGCATCATACCTAGGTGAGGCATATTATAGCATATTATACTGCTTTGCTTTATAAAGGTATTCAGAGTTTTCTTATTTTCATTATGGGGCAAACACGTCAATTTTTTTCTTTTTTTGAGAGATATCTAGGGTAGTATCAGAGCCATGCTATATGATTATATAGTTAACTAATACAAGATTTAGGTAAATAAGCTTGTATTTACTTATTTTTATTTATTTTTAAATTCTTCATGAAAAAATTATCCTAATATGCGCATTCTTGTAGGCATTTTTTCCTAATCTACACATTATTTCAAAGCAATTTTTTCATAATATAATGAATGTTGACGTGTTATTGTCTGCATTTTTAAATATTATAGGAGAATTTGACCACTTTTGCTATTATATTCAGAGTATTCCCTCATTTCCACCTGTGCTCCTTTAGGCACTGTGGCTGGACTCCAATTACACACTTTTCGAAATCTTTTTGAAATCTTAGAATTCTCTCACAACCATTTTGGGCATAAAGGCTTCCATGTACTCTGAGTTTAAGCCATGGTAATTTTCTGGCCTGAGCTCTGTGATGGTTAGCAAAGCTGTTGTGGCAATTTTCTTAGGTTGTGATTTTGGCAATCCAACCATTATCACAGTGAAGTCAGACTCTTTTTCAGGGCAGAGGCAGTCACAATACAATGGAAATCGTGAGATGAGGTATTCTGGAGCCTGAGGCAAAGGGCATGATGTCACCTCTCCTCCAGGTACAGAAACTGCCTATACGGTGGCAGCTGACTCTTACATCAACACTGGTGACACAGTGAAGTCCTCTACCATACTTTAGCTGAAGGAATATATGGCAGGGCATGTGATACCCACAACTCTGTCCTCCAACATTGGACTGACACTTTCAGCTTCTGTTCCATAAGGTAACTGCCTCACTCAGCCTATGTTATGACAGGCCCTGGTGATGTGCAAATTCACCAACTGTCTTCCTCACACACTATCTCACAAACACTGTTATTAAGTCTTCATTAAGTGGAAGTACTAACCAATAGTGTGAATATCAATTACCAATAATTATTGGTGGTCCCAATGAATTTCTTTGCAGGTATATTGTCAGACAAGAAGTTTGCAAGTGATCAGCTGATTGTTCAGTGTTTGCAAAGCCTTTGCATGTGTGCTTTGGATAAAAATGGCACTTGTAAATGGACATTTCCCCTCTCTTTTTGCAGGTATGGTCAATTGAATCCAGTTGTGTGAATTTCCACTGATTGGTTAGCTCAGTTGGAAGAGCATGAGACTCTTAGTCTTAGCATCATGGGTTCAAGCCCCACACTGGGGGGGAAGATCCTCACATTGCAGGTGTTTTGACTTGATGACCCGTGTGGTCCCTTTCAAGTCTATGATTCTATGACTCCGATTCTGAGTCAATGTACAAAACAGGAGGCTGAACTATATGCTTCCCTGGTCTGATCCAGGCAGGCTTGGCTTAACTTCATAATGATGATGATGATGATGATGCTTATCTATACTCATCTTTTGCCAGCAAATAACTCATAAAAGTCAAGACCTTATGGAGAACCAAACAAAGATCAATGAGTTTTTATTGCTGGGATTCACTGAGAACAGCAAACTAGAGATATTTTTCTTTATCCTTTTCTTAATCATGTACCTGATGGCTGTAGCAGGAAACATGATCATTATCACCATCACTCTCATTGATTTCCACCTCAGGACACCCATGTATTTCTTCCTCCGGAATTATGCCATCTTAGAAATTGGATACACCACTGCTGCTATCCCAAAGGCGTTGTTCAACCTTGCATCTGGCAGGAAAACAATCTCGTATGCTGGTTGTATAAGTCAATTCTTTTTCTATTTCTTCCTGGGCACCACAGACTTCTTTCTGCTAACTGTGATGTCCTTTGACCGATATGTGGCCATCTGCAACCCCCTAAGGTACACCACCATCATGAACGAGAAGTTCTGCACACTTTTGGTGCTGTTCCCTTGGATTGGGTCGCTTGCTCTGATTTTGGCCCAAACTCTGCTATTAGTTCAATTTCCTGTTTGCAACTCAAACATCATTGACCATTTCTTCTGCGACAACACAGCATTACTCCGTCTTCTTTGTGGTGACACACATTTCTTAGAGCTCTCCGGCTTTATTCTTTCGGTGTTTACGCTCCTGGGGACTTTAGCTATCACCATTGTGTCCTATGTGAATATAATCTCAACTGTTCTCCACATCCCAACTGCTGCAGGGAGGCAGAAGGCCTTTTCCACCTGCGCTGCCCACATCACCGTTGTTACTGTCACCTATGGAAGCTGCATCTCTATGTACATCATACCAGATCAAGGTGAAGGGCATAATTTCAACAAAGTTGTGGCCATTCTTAACAATGTGGTTTGTCCTCTTATGACCCCCTTTGTGTACAGCCTGAGGAACAGGCAGGTCCAAGATGCTTTGAAAAATGCTTTTGCCTGCAATCATGTATTTAATAAAATGCAGAGAAACTCATGCAGTTTGAAATGATGGAAGGAAGGGGAGTTGTGAACTGGTTAAAATAGACCCATGATACTTCTTGTGGAGTATCAGAAGCCCAAATAAATAGATTTCTGCTTTAGATAGATAGATAGATAGATCATTTATTTCGGCATTTGCGCCCATCATACAATACAAACAAACAAACAAACGAGAATCAAATAAAACAACGGCACCATACAAGCCACAAATAAGGTACCACAACTCACAAAGGCCAATATTAACATTTCCATAAAAACATATCTTAGAGGAATTTTAAAGTTAAAATTTAGGCACCAAAACTAAAATCAATGTCTAAATTTGTTTTAAAAACATATTCATAACTATCAATAATCGGCTGACATTCTATTTCATCTCTTATACGACATAACGGCTGTTAGGAATCTAGCAACCTGTAGAGTTATGTAAGGGTCCATATCTTGGAGCATCCAAGCAAGACATAGGTCAGCTGGCTTATCAGCAAAGGACTGCATTATCAGATTTAATATACTGGCACGGATCGAACTGTACATAGGGCAATTGAACATTACATGCTGTAGAGATTCAGTTGATTTATTTTCACAGACACACATAGGAGAGGACTTGGCCCTTGGTAAATCTGTGACTCAATACGTTTGATGGAAAAGCATTAAACCTAGCTTTTATAAAGGCATAACGATGTGTGGCAACCATAAGTGATGTTAAATAGGACGGAACTCGGTAAATAGGGGTAATGCCTATATTTAACGGTGAACAAACTCCCCCACCAGTTAGGAGATTTGGTATAGCTCCACATCTTCCAGAGATTTCTGCTTTAAAAAAAGCCTTCATTGGTTTGGAAAACCTCTGAATTATCACCAGATCCTTATTTCATAGTCCAAAGATCAAAGAATCCTACAGATATCTAGTCATCAGCCAGCCATCTCATTTGTATAGCCCTATTTAAACACTTTTGAGGGCAGGAAAGTCCCAGTTCATACATCCTACCATACATTTAAAGCACTCCTGTACCACTTTAAAAATAAAGGCTTTCCCCAAAGATTTCTGGGAATTGTAGTTTAATAAGGGTGCTGGGAATTGCAGCTCTGCAAAGGTTTGACTAGCGACCCTCATGCGAACTCCGATCTTTGAAAATTGGGCCTTCTGGCTGGAATACCCTATTGTGAAAAGTCCAATTTGTGAGAGAAACAAATCACATAAAATTGGTCAATGTGTGCTTCTAATGCATGCACATTTTTGCCAGCATCTACACAACATTGTTGGCATCAGAATCCCCCAGCCCCATTTAATCTGGATTTACCCTTTCAGGAGGAATTCTAATACCCCCCCACACACACACTTGCAATATCTGAACAACTCCTTTTGCAATACTAAGAGTTGTCTTCAAAATTAGACCTACTCAGAGTAGACCCATTGAAATTAATATAGCTGCCAATTTAGGCCAGTTAATTTCAGTGGGTAGAACTTAGTTGGCTACAGCCCTAAGCTCACATCCGGAGGCCCCCAAAGGAGGCTTCTATCAGCTATCCTGGTGAAAGAATAGTAAAAACGGCTGATCTGCTGCTAGATATGGTCTCTTTTTACAATCTGCTTCACTGGGTCAATGGTGGACAAACTTGATGAGCCTTTCCCCCCTCTAATAGTTTTCTTATTAAATCTGCCAGTGATAGCTACTGTGTGAAAAATCAGCTTTGCACTGGAGAAAGGCAATGGGAGGATGAATGGAAATCACTCTAATGTCATACCATCCAAATTCTGGAGATCTAATACCAGGATATGTGTCTTCTGGGATGCATTCCCAGGTGAGTCATGTGACCCATGCCTCACTCTACCCTGAGAAAAGTGCATTTTTGGGGCGAGACAGCATGCAAAATGGGTGTTGTGATCTTGCACGGAGAACAAAGGGATGTTCCATTTTTTTCTGGGACACACAAGAAGTATGTTATGTTTTGAAGGCGAATCTTAGGGTGGAAAACCAGCTCCACAGCCAAAATTTGATGAGGCCTAATTCAAACTGAACCTTCTGCTAGAAACAACTTTGAGAGCAGCTAGCCTGTATTGAGTGCCTCAGCTTGTGCAGTCCTAACTTTGGACATAGGATGGAGCTGTACCATTATGAAGATTGGGGGCAGTTCAGAATTACTCCTTCCTTTATGTTGTCCCCTTTCCCATCTTGAAACGTGTGGGGGGGGGGGGAGATGGATGAACCAGACTGGAGTGGACTTTACTTTTGAATATTTGGCCCAATTCTTCTTGTTACCTGGTGCAGTGGAGGCCAAAGCCTTGAAGAGGCTATTAGGAGATTCAGCTCCTGGGAAGAGGGATTAATTGTTAAGCCACTCTGAGAACTATAGTCCAGAAAGGGGAATAGGAGTCGCCTAAGAACTCCCAGTGCCCTTAACAGACTACAGTTCCCAGGATGCTTTTGGGGAAGCCATGGCTGCTCAAAATGGTATGATTCTGTTTGAAATATATAGCGCAGATGGGATCTAGGTTAGGATGAGCACATGAAATCAAACATCTTAAAGCTCCTGATAGCACACACACACACACACACACACACACACACACACACACACACACACACACAACCTATATATGTGTATAATTTTATAGCAGGAAAAAACTGTTACTGCATTTACAGTAGAGGAAAAGTTAGCAAAATCCTTTTGATCATCTCCCTTGGCAGAAGTTTCAGACTGTAGAGCACTTTAATTAATCCAATAAGTTTTGTAGACCATTGGGGGTATCCTGCAGAAATGTGAACAACATTAATCTATAGGCATGGGACTTAATCAGGCCCCAAAGTTTTGGAGAGTTAGTAGCAAACCTTTTGTTCTCTTGGCACATTAGGGGAAGCAGATAATGAGGTTGGTTTGGAAGGGGAAATCAATTAGCATTTGTTTTGCTACCTACACACTAATCAGAGAAGGAGGCAGAAAAGTTTTGTTTTGTTTTTTAATTGAAAAGCAACAGACTTACCGGTAGATTGTCCAGCAAGAGTCAAGTGGTAAAGTGGAACATCAAACTAATACATTTGTGATAAATAGAATATACCCCCCCCAAAAAAAAACACCCAATGAATTGAGGTTACATAACAACATTCAGATAGGTAAAATCTTATTCTATTTATTTCATTGTAAATATTATTGCATTTTATATCCCACCTTTCCTCCAAGGAGCTCATGGTTCTCCCCCTCCCCCTTTTATCCTCACAACAATCCTGTGAGGCAGGTTTGAGGAAAAGAGTGACTGATCCAAAGTCACGCAGTGATTTGGTCTTCGGGTCCTAGTCTGGCCCTCTGAGCACTGTACCAGCCATTGGCCACAAGCCCATGACCATTAGCCAATGGTAGCACTGACCATAATGACCGTATCCCGTCTCCAGGACCAGAAGCATCATCCTTCTGAATACCAGACACAGGGAGACAACTGTGAGAGAGGGCCTATGGGCTTCATAAATGAGTCTGGTTGACCACTGTGAGGAAGAGGATGCTGGAACAGATGGGCCTCTGGTTCTGATGCAGTAGAGCTCTTTTTGTGTTCTTATGAATTCTCAAACATTACTAGAGAGAAGGACGCTTAAATCTTACTCACGGAAGGGCCTATTTTTTTAAAAAAACAACAACAACGGGTAGCATACTTCTCTAGCAAATAGCTGAAATTTGGTTCTTCACACATAGTGCAAGATACACATAATCCTCCTGAGGAAAGCAGCTTATGATGAATATTGCTGTTAGGAAAACGCCTTGGAGAGGTAACATCAGTAACCATGCAATGGGAAAGAGGAATTAATTGACCATAGGACCCGAGATTCCAAATCTGAAAACTGCCCAATCATAATTTAAGGCAGTGCTATTTTTCTCCAACATTTCTCTGTTGGAAATAGGGACGTCCCATTCCAGAAAGATAATTTTACTGTTTATACCCCACACATCTTACTGGTTGTCCCAGCCACTCTAGGCAGCTTCCAACATATATAAAAACATAATAATACATTAAACATTTTTTTTAAAAAAAAAACCTTATCTATACCAGATTGCTTTAAGATGGCCTAGGGGTCGGATAACTCCATACCCTCCAACATTTCTCCAATGCAAATAGGGAAATCCTAAGGAAAAGTGGGACATTCCGGGATCAAATCAGAAACCATGATGGCTTCTCCAAATCAGGGACATCCCTGGAAAATAGGGACACTTGGAGGGTCTGTGGTGGTTGATGGTTGGACGGTTTGAGCTGGGCAGGATCTACTGGGAATTGTAATCCAAACATAACAAGGGCACAGATTGTAGAAGGCTGATTCAAGCATTGTGAAGATTCTCCCAAGGCGCCTTTAAATAAAGCTTGCTTAACTGATATTATGTCGACAGAATGAAGGCAAGACAACCAGCTGTGGTAAGATTATAGGATTTAGAAATCTACATGAAAGATAACTTCACCATGGCTATGCCAGGCATATTACAAAATATTCTACTGATTTGCTTTATTTATAAATGTATTTATAGATTTTTTTTATGGGCTGAATATGACTATCTTTTGTGTGAGAGACATCTAGTGTAGTATAAATGCATTATATTGTGTTTTGTGCATTCTGTTTTCTTCCTACCTACTCTACCAGGCATTGTCCAAAAATAAATATACTATACTTCTACATAATTAAATCATTAAATAGGCAATAAAGTTAGAATAAAACCCAAAAGCATAATCTACAAAGCAGTTTGAAATGGAACCACAAATCTATTACTGTGAATATTATGTATCTATCTATCAAGGTCTTTATTTGATTATACATATGAGGCTGGGTGTATTTCTTCAGGAAGGGATATACCATGAAATCATATAAAGTCTTCTTAGAAATTTGTCTCCTAGAGTTCAACAAGGTTTAATCCTAGGAAAATGGGAATAGGATTGCAGCCTTAATGCTCTATGTACATATGCTGAATTTTCGTATTTGGTTGGATGTAAGGATGAGTGGTTGTGTGAATTTTGGTTTCTCTCTTTTCCTCACTTTTTTACATTCTGAAGTTTTCAAATCAGATTGTGGTTGGGTTTTTTATTTTTTTTTAAGTCATCCTGAAAAATTGTCAGTATCTCATTGCAAATTTCTCCTATTTCTCCCCAATCCCTAGCTGGAAGATTGACGATGCTGTGGTTTGTTTGTTTATTTTAAAAAGAGAAGACGGTATAGATGAGAAATAAGACTCTGTGTGATCAACAGCCTTATCTTGTAAATGATATTATAAAGAAGCAATAGAAATAAAACAAACACATAATTAGAGGTAAGATAAAGCAGCTATATTTCTTTTAATAAGGTCCAGTGAAGTTCTGACCGCCTTGAACAACACATGTTTACAAGCAATGTACAGAGAAGAATACTGGTCATTTTCCAAGTGCAGAGTGGTCATGTGGTACCGCAAAGTCAATGACAATTTTACAGAATCATGATCTGGAGGAAAACCTACTTTGTGCTATCTGTTCTAAACTTCTACTGCTTGCAAGAAGACAAAACATTCTGTATTTTTTTTAATGAGCAACAAAATGAAAGGAATGAATAATTAGTTGTGGTGTCAACAGAAGACACCTTGATAATTCTTGTCAGCGAGGAAGGTCCTGTTAGCGCCCAGAACAGTAGAAGAGCAGAAAAAGAGCCTGCCTTGAATCACACAAACTCTAAAGCATATGTGTTTCAATTGTTTGATTGTTCTATACTTCCACATTGGCCATGGGATTGAAAAATCAGAGCAGCATGGAGCAGGTGACTGAGTTCATCTTAACTAGCTTCCAACTTCCTAGGCACTTGGAGCTCTTCCTTTTCATGGTGCTTCTTGTTGTTTTCCTGATAACAGTATCTGGGAATATCACCATCATCACACTTGTATGTTTGGACCAGCGTCTCCAAACCCCCATGTACTTTTTCCTCTGCAACCTCTCACTCATGGAGGTCTTCTTTGTCACGTCTATTATTCCCAAGATGCTGGTGGACATGGTTTCTCTGAACAAAGCCATCTCTTTCTTGGCCTGTGTGGCCCAATGCTATTTCTACTTCTTCTTTGGCGCCAGTGAAACCATCCTTCTTGCTGTGATGGCCTTTGATCGCTATGTCGCCATCTGCAAACCACTGCGCTATGCCATCATCATGAATGGATGGGTCTGCATTGATTTGGTCCTGGGCTGCTGGATCGGTGGCTTCCTTGCTCCTGTTGCCCCAATCATTTTACTCTACCGCCTATCCTACTGTGACTCTAATATTATAGACCATTTCTTCTGTGACTATACCCCAGTTGTAAAGCTTTCTTGCAGTGATGTGCAGACCCTCCTGGCTCTGGAGAATGTCTTGTGCTCAGTTATGCTCCTCAGCTCTTTGTTTGTCACTCTTCTCTCTTACATCTACATCATTGCCACCATCTTGTGCATGCATTCCACCAAAGGACGACTAAAGACATTTTCCACCTGTGCATCTCACATCACTGTTGCCTCCATCTATTATCTCAGTTCAATCTTCATGTATTCTTTACCCAGCCAGGGATACTCCCAAGATGTCCAGATGGGCCTTGCTGTCCTTACTGGGGTGGTTACTCCTTTACTGAACCCTTTTATTTATAGTCTAAGGAATGAGAAGGTCAAGGAGGCCTTCAAAGACTGTCTGAAGAAGAGAAAAATCACACTCTGAGAATGAAGCAACTTGTTGATCCATCCTGTTCTTCCTTTGTTGAACTGTCATTGGTTTGATTTGTTCTTCTACAAATTGCTTAGGGAATGAGGGCAAGTTGTAGGGTGATGTGGTCAGTGCTTTTTTCTAAAAATAAAAAAAAAATGTTTAGGGGTACTCTCATTTTCATACGCATATTGAAATACTGCCCCTCAATGAAGCCAAAGTTAGAGTCACAAAATGTTTAGGTGTATGCGTACCCCTGAGTACTCCCAGGAAAAAAGCACTGGGTGGGTTCTCCCCATTACCCATTCCACCCTCACAACAACCCTGTGAGGTAAGTTAAAGAAACAGAAATACAAAAGTGGGTCATATGACAAGAAGGTTATAAAAAACAAAAACAATGCACCTTTTCTCTCACACACATGCCCAGAAAAAGGAGAACATTGAGCAAACTTTTCTCTAGGTATTTTCCATGCTGTTAGGGTTCATGTGGGGTAGTAGTCACCTTCTTCCTTTAGAACACAGATGGGGAATCTCTGACATGTGGGCCAAATGTGGTGTTCCAGGCGCCCCCATTTGGATCTTCAAACCATTTCGGGGAAAACTGCGCCCATCAACCATACACATGATGTGATATTTGCATCAGTTATGGGGCACATAAGGGTGGGGTTTCAAAGGAACTATTACAAGATTAAAGCAGGCTCCTGATTATTCCTTTGCTGAAGGAAGGTTTGCTTTCCAGTGTCCAGCAGCTGATCAGATGTTGGTACACACTTGTAGCAGCCGCAAGATGCATACACGTAGCTCAGTGAAGTTGAGTTTATTTCAATAACACAAAGAAAACAACCAAGCCTACAGACTGCAGCTGTATGCTCTAACGACCTCTTCACTAATCTGATGATGACTCATCTGAAGGTTCAGGGTGGGTTTTCTGCCCTTTTAAACCTCACGAGAACACCATCCTCCTCCGCCTCTTTTGCGATGACAATTTCCCTTTCTCTTGCACCCCACCCTTCTTGCGTTCGTCCCAAGTTAAAGGTAAAGGCTCTGACAGACTGCTGTCAGAGAAACGTGGCCTCACCAAGGACTGAGCACTTCCCTGTATCTTATCTCTGTCTGTTTCCCTGGCAACCTGCCCTCCCAGTCAACCAGCTAGTGGGTTCTCGGTTGTAACCTGACAACACCTTGATCAAGGAAGGTGAAGTAGTCCTCATTCAGTGAAAACCACTTCTTCCTCCCAATGATTTTCCTTGAAGTTGTCCCCCATTCTGAGGACTTAGGCAGGTTGGCAGAACTACCAATCCTGTGACTTCATAATGATGCCACATGATTGCCAAGTGAGCTGTCCCACCCAACAGTCAATTGTTGCTCTACAGGGTGGAGCCGGAATGTTCCCCTGCCTTCCCTCTAATGTCACTAAGTCTGGGGTCCTGGGAAAGATGAAAACTCCTGGCCAGAATTCCAACACACTTGCTGCTGTGCCCGACCCCACTTGCAACCTTGGGGTGGAGGAGAGGAAGAAGAAGATACACTAATGTATCGTAATCATTATTCTTTATTTATTATTTATTTATTAGACCGCCCTTCATCTGAGGATCACAGGGCAGTTTGCAGTACAATACACACCATCAATTAATACTCAACTGCGTATACACACAGTGCTGGGAAATAATCAAATAATTCAATTCAAACCTGGAAATGGTGGGAGAGAGCTGGAGAGTCCTTTTGGCTCATGGGGAGACCCTCCCCAGAGCCCAGAGAGGAAGCCCCTTAGAGACCAGAAGTGCAGTGGGGCTTTTTTTTTAGACTGCTCAGCCTCACTGCCTAACAGATGATCTGTGGGGCAGCGCAGCAGCAGCAGTCACTTTTCCACACGTCCTCCAGCCTCCTGCCAACCTCAGAGCTTCAATTCTAGTTGTGGATATTTTTGGACACAGTATTTTTGGTATGGATTGAAGAGAGAGTGGCAGAAAGGAAGGCACCAGGCGAGCCCCTCTGGGGAGAGCATTCCACAAACAGTAAGAAGAAAAGTGCTTACTGTTGCTAAAGGGGAGCCCCGCTCTAAATGAACTGTTGGAAAATAACTCCTCCCTCTGGAAAATAATTGATGAAATAGTATTATAGGATGTTTGCAACCTGTCAATATCATGCCAGCACACATGTTTCAGAGTAGGAGAATGTAGTAGCTGAATCATAGACCATCTGCTTTGCCCAAATAAGGTCCCAGGTTCAACCTCCACCATTTCCAGGCAGAGAAATTGCTGGAGAAATTGCCAACCCAACCCGGATATAGGATTGAACATGGGACTATTTGAACCTGGCAGGGGCTGCTGGGAATTGTAATCCAAACACATTGATAGCACAAGGTTGGAGAAGACTGATTCACGCAGCAGAAATCTGGTCTGTTCCTCCTCAGGTATAATTGTCATCTTCCCAAGCTCCCTTTAAATAAAGTGTTCCTTGCCGGTATTCTATAGAGAGGATTATGAAAGGCACCCAGCCATGGTAAGATTAATGGGCTTGGAAAATATACATCATTGCTGTTTGAGACTTTCAGCTGATAACTGCACCATACTTAGGCAACACTCTACAAATTTACTCTACACACAAACACTTATCTCTTATTTAACTTATGGATCAACATGGGTAACTTGGCTTTTTGTGTAATGTTTACTTTTCTCTTTGTTTTCTTTTTTGTTGGTTTTAATGTTTCTGTTCTTTTTTATATAGGTATATTGTAAGTCACTTAGAATTACTTTAGTAAAACAGTGACCGGTAAATTTAATGAAGCAAATAATAGACACACTATTATCTGTGCTATACTACACAATCCAATCATTACATAGCAAAAAGGTGGCATTTTAATTGTTTTAACACTTGATCTGACAATGTATATGAGGCTCTCCTCTCCAGGAAGGGATTTAAAGGGCAAATTTTTGATGTCACTAAGAGCCAATAAAACTGCTTCGACGTTTGAATACAACCAAGCAGTACATAAACATTGCAGAATAAGTTATTGTTTTTTAAGTACAGTAAGAAGTCAGTCCCACAGGATTCAATGAAAATTTGAACACTAATAATGTATGAGAATTTTATTATTATTATTTTATTTTTATTTTTTATTTTTATTCCTTAGGAAGATTGGGATGCTCTGGTTTTAAGTGTAAGCCTTTTTGCAACTGTAAGAGAGGGGGATCCTGTTAGTGCCCAGATTACTGGAAGAGATGAAAAACAGCTTTCCTTAAATCATACAAACCCTAAAGTGTATATGTGTGTGTTTCACCTGCTTGATCATCCCACAATTCCACTTTGATCATGGGAATGAGGAATCACAGCAGCATGGAACAGGTGACCGAGTTCATCTTAATTGGCTTCCAACTTCCTAGGCAATGGGAGCTGTTCCTTTTTGTGGTGGTGCTTCTTGTTTTCCTGTTAACAGTAGCTGGGAATATCACCATCATCACACTGGTATGCTTGGACCAGCGCCTCCAAACCCCCATGTACTTTTTCCTCTGCAACCTCTCACTCATTGAGGTCTTTTTCGTCACATCTATCATCCCCAAGATGCTGGTGAACATGGTTTCTCTGAACAAAGCCATCTCTTACTCAGGCTGTGTGGCCCAATGCTATTTCTACTTCTCCTTTGGCGGCAGTGAAGCCATCCTTATTGCCGTGATGGCCTTTGATCGCTATGTCGCCATCTGCAAGCCACTTCGCTATGCCATCATCATGAATGGATGGGTCTGCACCGATCTGGTCTTGGGCTGCTGGGTTTGTGGTTCCATCACTACACTGGTCCCCATCATCCTGCTCTTGGACCTATCCTTCTGTGGCTCTAACACCATTGACCATTTCTTCTGTGACTATGCCCCAATGATAAAGCTTTCCTGTAATGATGTACATTTCAACCTGGCTCTGGAGAATGTTGTCTCCTCAGTGTGCTCCTGGGCTCTTTGTTTGCCACTCTTCTCTCGTATGTCTACATCATTGCCACCATCTTGCGTATGCGTTCCACCACAGGTCGACTAAAGACATTTTCCACCTGTGCATCTCACATCACTGTTGCTTCCATCTTTTATCTCTGTTCAATCTTCATGTACTCTTTGCCCAGCCAGGGATACGCCCGGGATGTCCAGATGGGCATAGCTGTCCTTACAGCAGCGGTTACACCTTTACTGAACCCTTTTATCTATACACTAAGGAATGAGAAGGTCAAGGAGATATTCAAAGACTTTCTGAAGAAGAGGAAATTCACACTGTGAGAATGAAGCAACTCTTTGATTCATCCTGCTCTTTCGTCCTTGCATCCTCCTGATTCAGTTTGTACTGGTTGATTGGAATGCGAACAAGGGTATTGGACTGCTGGTTGTTTTGTTTCTTCTGCATTGATGTGGTTCGATAGGAAGAAGCAACTCCATCTTTCAACTTCAATGAAGGTAATTAAACAATTGCACCACCCAATCACTGCAGGAATGTTGGAAGTGCAATTCAGTCAACACGTGTAAAGTGACCATAGGTAGAAAACTGGGTTACTGGGGTTTGGCCCTCACTCTGTGTGTTCCAGTCTATGTTTGCTGGCAGTTAGAGTGGCTGGAATAAAGGGTTAAAAGTAGGATTAAATATCCTGTAGATCCCTTGCTAGTCTTCTTGGGTAAATCCATTCAGCAGGTCTTTAAATTCAATTATCTAGGAATCACCTTCCACCATAGGCTCCTCTGGTCTCCACACCAAGATTCGGCGGTGAATGCCAGTAAGCTGTCTATGCAGGCTATAATGCACTTTTTTATAACAAGGGGCAATTCGTATATCCCTTCTGCACTCAAGGTCTTTAACACCAAAATTATTTCTCAACTGCTCTACGGCATTCCAGTCTGGATGCCAGGGTTCACCCAGATGGTAGAACGAGTGCAATCAGCCTTCCTCTACAAGATTTTTTCAGTCCCACGATGTGTACCATATGCAGCTTTATGTCTAGAGGGAGGTCAACATAAGGTTGAGTCTGTCGTCTGGGTAAGATTTCTTATATTCTGGCTAAACATCTGCCTCGACTCTGATAGAGACCCTCTCCTCCAGGTAATGTTATCGGACACCTTCCTCCCCTCAGGGCTACAATACTTCAACAGGAAGGTTCAGCAACTGGGGCTATCAGTGGAATTCCTGCGTTCAATGTCCTTACTATCTGCCAAGGCTACAATAAAAACTAGGTTGTGGGACATCGAGTGCCAAGAACTTATAGTGGCAGCAGGCAAAACATGTTCCCCTCTATTTCCATCTTCCGTGGGCACATGAAACAAATTGTAATTATCTCGATTTTCTGCTGAACCCCCCAGAAAGGGGATGCAGTCTCAAATTTAACTCTCCCCCTCCTCCTGAATAAGTCCCAATCCAGGGAAAGTATATATTGGCACTGCTACTGACATCTTCATGAGTTTTCCCACTGCCTGAAACTACTGGAGTGCTCTATCCTTCTCATACTTCTGTAGAAACTGAGCTCCATCTGATATAGACAGACAACTGGCATAACTGTGTGCATGGTTGTTATCTGCATGTCTTTGGAGTTTAAATTATTGTGACTTGTATTGTAATTTGATATTCTTTGAGAAATTTATTGGGACTGAGAATGGCATAGGGTTTTTAGGGGGTGGTGTAGAGAGTTTTCATTTGAACTGAGCTGAAATATCAGATAATTGTCATTATTATAGAATCATAGAATTGTACAGTTGGAAGGACCCTGAGAGTCATCTAGTCCAAACCTGTGTGGTGCAGGAATCTCAACTAAAGCATCCATGACAGATGGACACCCAATCTCTGCTTAGAAACTTCCAAGGAAGGCGAGCCCACCCCCTTTCAGGGGAGTCTGTTCCACTGTCAAACAACTCTTACTGTCAAAAAGTTCTTCCTGATGCTTAGTCAAAATCTCCTTTCTTGTAATTTGAACCCACTGATTCAGGTCCTACTCTCTGAAGCAGGAGAAAACAAGCTTGCCCTATATTCCCAAGTGATAGCCAAAGGCAAATCTAGGGGAACAAAACTGGTTTGGCTGCACTGGCCAAGGAACTTCTGGGGCGCCACAACAAATTGAGGCACCAAAGTCTGCAACTAGAAGATGTCTAGCATATTTCTTCTCAGTCTCTTATTTTCCAGGGTAAACATACCCAACTCCCTCATCTGTTCCTCATAAGGCTTGGTTACCAGACCCTTGCTAATCTTGGTTGCCCTCTTCTGCACACGCTCCACCTTGTCAACATCCTTAAATTATTCTTTTTCCTAGAGAAGCATTTTTGTACACATTATGTGGCTCAAGGACAGCTGAGTTTCAGTATGCATACTATTTCAGAAAGTGCGACTTAGGTAGGTTTGTGTTTAAATGCAAGCTGAATTGAATCTCTCCCACCATCCCTGCAATGAGTCCAGATCCACATTGTCTCTAGGTTTAATAAGCAGAAGGAATATACCTTCTGTGTTTCATACGTCATCTAGGAGATGGTTACCACAATTCCTTGGATATCAATTTCACAACAAAGGAAGCAAAGAAATAGGGGCATATTTTGATTTGTGTTGTGTGTCATGCAGTGTCTTAAACAGAGGCATTTATATTATACTATTTACATGATACTCCTACTTGCACATTCAGTGTGATATCATATCCATTGTCCACACACACATAAAAGCTTTGTTTTCAATGTTAACAGGAATTAATCCTATTCATATACAGCTGTATGCATGTAGAACAATTAGAACTCTGAGGCAAAATTTAGTGACTCAAAGAGATGTCTGTCTTTAAGTTTCCTTTCATTAATGCTGAATGTGTGGCTCATAAGAGATGAGGGGAGAAACCTGTTTCACTTCACACTTAAAGGTAAACCTACCTATTTCTGGCTTCAAAAATAAAATAAGATAGGTGAACCGAAACGCAACCATTTTTTCAGAAAGTATGCTTCTCCAATTTTGCAATGCCGTCATTCCACAAAGTAATATGTACAAAAATGCATGTACTAGAGTGAAGTGTGTGTATAAATGTGTATATTAGTGACAGTTGCTTTTCAAAAATGTTTGTATTTGAGAAATGTACAATAAAATGATGGTGATGAATTTTAAGTAGAATTTTTTAAAAACAATGAAAACCGATATGGAAATGTAGAGAACCGAATTTATGATTATGAGAAATGGGAAATTGAGAGAAACCAAAGTAGACAGGTAAGAAAAATTAACAATTCATAAATATTATGTATCATGGGCTTTCTCCCATGCTTGCTTCATTCAGCAACCCCCCTGCTCTGTTGGAGAATTTTAAGTTCGGCTGATGGATGTTGCACATATATGGGTGTTTGCTTGTTAATAAAATATCTCTTCTAAATTCATACATTGAACCTGGAGCTTCAAAGATCACACATGCTACTAGGATTGAATACTGTGTACAACCTGCCTTCATTTTTTTCTCTCTCCTTCCCTGCCCTGACTTCATGCAAATTCAGGATTGTGATGTGTGACTAGAAAACCTCCAGTGGAGGTTGCGTGATGATAACCTTACATTTTTATGCATATAGGAAGACATACACTCCATTTTTGTTCTGGAACAACTGACAGGTATGCATGAATACTTTCTTTCCCCTTAATTGTTCTTTTCCCTTCTAACTCTTACAAAGCAGATAAATGATGCCAACTATCACTTCATTATGCAAGTTTATCATGGTCCCTTGAGGCCTCCTCCAAAGCAAACACTTCTAGCTGTGAATATGCCAAGGGGAGACAATTGGTGGAAACTGGTCCCCTACACACACGTAAGGCAAACTTTAAATTGAAGAATATTTGAATGGAATCACCCATTCAAATAGCAAAGGCACATGTTGAGTCAGGCCCAGAAATGGGGTTCACCACCTACCCTTACACCAGCCAGCTCTCTTTGCAAGCCTCCCTGCCTCTGAAGCAATGTGAAGAAACAACAAAACAAATATCTTGAGTTCTATCCAATATTAAACATACTTAGAGTAGACCCATTGAAGGGAAGGGGAGCCTCATACTGAAGTACCAAATTTGTGGCCCACTAAGCCTCTCTATCTGGTGTCCACAACTCTCCTCAGGCCACACCCTTCCTTTGCTCTGCTTCACATGTTATTCCACATCTGGAATGTGTCCTTGAACTCTGCTGCCCTCGGATCAATAAAGTTTCTCAACCCAGGCAATAGAAGGAGGATGTCAGCAGGCTTATATCAGAGGACCTGCCCAATAGACCCATTCCTGAGCAAATGTCGCAAGCAGCCTCCTGTTGACTGAGCTGAGATAGCTCAGTTAGTACAGCATGAGACTCTTAATCATAGCTGTCAACTTTCGGATTTGAAAATAAGGGATGCCGCAAGGGTGGTGCAATGGCACCAAGTAGCCTCGCCACCCTGCGCTCCAGAGGCTGCGCGCGAATGGGAGAGCAAAAGACAGAGCGCGTAGACGGCAGGCAGGCAGGCTGGCTGGTTGGGCATGAGGGTCTGGCTGCGCAAGGCATGCAAGCTCCGCCCCCAGTCTGTCTCAGACTCCTTATTGGCAGCCGAGCAACGCAGCTGGCAGGGAGGGAGAGGAGCTGCTTCCTTTGAAATCCGGGAAATTTAAGGGATATCAACAATCTGGGATAGCAGCAGGAAACAGCCTTGGAATAAGGGAGTTTCCCGCCAAAAAAAGGGAGGGTCGACAGCTATGCTCTTAATCCCAGGGTTATGAGTCCTCATGTCGGGTAGATGATTCCTGCATTGCAGAGGGTTGGATCCTCATGGTCTCTTCCAACTCTACAATTCCGTGCTTTTATGCAGATACTGGTGCAAAATTAGCCATCTTCCTCCTCCCAGTGAGCATCAGTGACTCTCCTGGTGAGAGGTCAAGCAAGCATGGCTGCCCCACCCTGCTACCCATTATTCCAAAGGAAATGATCTGGCATTACTGTTGCAATGCTTTGAGTTCACAGTAGGGTGACCTAACAAGAGAGGGGGTAAGATATCACATTGGTGGCTCAGTAGGGCCAAGGCAGTAGTGTCCTAGCGTATTTGTTGGGGCAGCAATAGGATTGAAGGAGCCCCAAGTTTGTGGTGTAGATGACCCAGCTGGGTCACTACTAACCTGGAGCACTCTTGACCTTACAGACATTGCCTCTCCCTGCTCCACTGCTGTCCTGACCAGCACAATGCAGCCAATGACAGGAGGTTATTACCTCTGTACCCAACCCACCTCATGAGTGACCACCAGGAAACACTGCTTCCTACTTAGTAACAGTAACACACATTAAAATAATAGCATCAGGAAATGGGGTGGGTCCTCAAGGGTCATTTAGCTGTACACTGGTACCTTTGTTCTCAAACGCCTTGGTACTCAAATGCCTTGGTTTCCAAATGCCGCAAACCTGGAAGTAAGTGTTCCAGTTTTTGAACGTTTTCGGAAGCCGAACATCCAATGCAGTTGTTGGCTATTGTTTCCGGGGCGCCTGCACCAATCAGAAGCCACGCCTTGGTTTTCAAACCTTTTTGGCAGTCAAACGGACTTCCGGAATGGATTAAGTCCAAGAACCAAGGTACCACTGTATTTGGCGTTTTTTGTTTTTGCTATTTATTTTGCGTTTTTGTTTTTGAGGCTTTTTCGGTTAATTTGTTTCTGTGACTGTGTGGAACCCAGTTCAGCTACTGGTTGATTGATACGTGACTGCGGAAATGGATAAAAGCCCCCCATCCAAACAATGACTATCATTAGTGCAGGTAAGAAAAAAATTTTTTTTTATCATCTACAATACTGTCTTACTTATTTTATAGTACAGTCGATTGGTTATTGTTTTCATTTTATGGATCAATGGTCTCGTTAGATAGTAAAATTCATGTTAAATTTCTGTTTTGGGAGTTGCTTTTAAAAGACTGGAATGAATTAATCCCATTTTGCATTACTTTCTATGGGAAAGCATGCCTTGGTTTTGGAATGCTTTGGTTTTGGAAGAGACTTCCAGAACAGATTAAGTCTGAGAACCGAGATACCACTGTAGTCCAAACCTCCTGCTCATGCAGGGAATCTGCTGGTACAAGCCCAAGAGAAAACATTCTGAAGTGTGCTTGACTCAACTTGAATCCCCAAGAGTGAAATTTTCTGCATGTCTACTCAGAGGAAAGCTACACTGAGTTCAATGGGACTTGCTCCTTGGTATCAAACAACCCTATATATGTTTAACTGGGAGCAAGTCCTATTGAATTCTGAAGGAGCTTCCATTGTGTAGATATGCATAGCTACTGCATTGATAGTATGAAAAATAGGAGTGACAAACCACTGAGGCCCTACAGATGTTTAACTCCCAACATCCCTGGTGATTGACCTTGCTGTCCTGGGCTATTGGGATTTGGGAGTTCTGCAGCATCTGGATGGCCAAAGGTTAACCCCCTGGTTCTAAAGCATCATACATTTGCTTTTCAACTCTTAATTGTCTGTAACTATTATTCCTTTGGGAACCTCTCCATGAAATGTAGAAAACGAAGACTTCTGGGAATTTGAGTTTACAACCACCTAAGAAGGCATCTATCTCAAGAGGTAGGTGTTAGATACCCATGACAAAGAATGCTCAGAATGGCTTCTTTCTCCTGCTATTGCCTCCTTGTGTTTGTCTTCCCTTTTTATTTCCAGAAAAAGCAGCGCACAAACAGTACCAGAACTCTGACAGGTATACTCTGAAATCTGTATTGTTGCTCCTAATGCCACATCAAAAGAACACATTCTTGCATGCACTTTAATTTCTGTTATTATTGGGAGTTTTGTTTTGTTTTTTAAGTATACAATTGCTAGGAGATTCTAGTGTTCCTTGTTGGATGGGAAGAAATTCAAATGCTCTGCCTTTTATCATATATCAAAATAGCTTTTTATTTATTTCTTCACAGGCTGAAGAGAGGAAATGCAATAGGTAAGTTCAGCAAACAATAGATTGTAGGCAATAATGGATTGTAGACAATATTAGTTGAAATTAATGAGCATGATTGGGGTCCTTTAATTTTCAACAGGTCTACCGAGAGTAAAAATTAGTTGGAAAAAATACAGTGGAGAAATAAACAGTGGCCATAGACATAAAGACCAGTGAAGAATGTGGAGAGAGAAAAGTTTTGCTCCCTCTCTCATAACATCAGAACTTGGGGACATCCACTGAAGCCGGACGCTGGAAAACCCAGGACAGACAAAACAAAGTACTTCACATAGCACATCCTTGACCGATGGATTACATGTGTGTGAATGTGTTTCTTTTGCTTGATCATTCCACAACTCCACATTCACCATGGGACTGAGGAATCAGAGCAGTCAAGAATACTGGTCATTTTCCAAGTGCAGAGTGGTCATGTGGTACCGCAAAGTCAATGACAATTTTACAGAATCATGATCTGGAGGAAAACCTACTTTGTGCTATCTGTTCTAAACTTCTACTGCTTGCAAGAAGAAAAAACATTCTGTATTTTTTTTAATGAGCAACAAAATGAAAGGAATGAATAATTAGTTGTGGTGTCAACAGAAGACACCTTGATAATTCTTGTCAGCGAGGAAGGTCCTGTTAGCGCCCAGAACAGTAGAGGAGCAGAAAAAGAGCCTGCCTTGAATCACACAAACTCTAAAGCATATGTGTTTCAATTGTTTGATTGTTCTATACTTCCACATTGGCCATGGGATTGAAAAATCAGAGCAGCATGGAGCAGGTGACTGAGTTCATCTTAACTAGCTTCCAACTTCCTAGGCACTTGGAGCTCTTCCTTTTCATGGTGCTTCTTGTTGTTTTCCTGCTAACAGTAGCTGGGAATATCATCATCACACTGGTATGTTTGGACCAGCGTCTCCAAACCCCCATGTACTTTTTGCTCTGCAACCTCTCACTCCATTCCATTCCATTCCATAACCTTTATTGGCATAGCAAATTCAAACACTTAACGACAGGGTTATTGGAAAGTAAAACAGTCTTTTCCAAATACTTAAGGACAGAGTTATTATTAAAAAGAGTAAAACAATCACATTATAGACTTCTTGACTGAGCTGAGATAGCTCAGTTAGTACAGCATGAGACTCTTAATCATAGCTGTCAACTTTCGGATTCGAAAATAAGGGATTTTTTCAAACTTTCGGATTTGAAAATAAGGGATGCCGCGAGGGTGGTGCAATGGCACCAAGTAGCCTCGCCACCCTGCACTCCAGAGGCTGCGCGCGAACGGGAGAGCAAAAGACAGAGCGCGTAGACAGCAGGCAGGCTGGCTGGCTGGTTGGGCATGAGGGTCTGGCTGCACAAGGCATGCAAGCTCCGCCCCCAGTCTGTCTCAGACTCCTTATTGGCAGCCGAGCAACGCAGCTGGCAGGGAGGGAGAGGAGCTGCTTCTTTTGAAATCCGGGAAATTTAAGGGATATCAACAATCTGGGATATTGTATGACAGTAGCCTCTTACATCAAATGTTCAGCAGTTTTTCCCCCTGCTCCTCTGGGAAGCAAAGTTCATGTCCCTGTTGTGGGAAAACAAACTAATGTCTCTCATGCTAAATGCTGCCTCAGGAAAAAGAAGCTGCATTGTTGCCTAGGAGAGGTTGCAACCAAGAAGCAAATAGCTCATGTTCTGTCTCCCTTAAAGAACAGAGTGGGTACCATTGCTTCTCATAGGGTGTTTCCATTTTGCAAAGAAACACATCTCCTAAATTGCAGAGTTTTGTGTGGTAAAGAAGAAGAATAAACTTTCTAGAGACCACTGAGGCTACAGACATCACAGTCTGGGTCTCCTTCTTTGGAGGTCTTTAAGCAGAGGCTTGACAGCCACCTGTCAGGAATGCTTTGATGGTGTTTCCTGCTTGGCAGGGGATTGGACTGGATGGCCCTTGTGGTCTCTTCCAACTCTATGATTCTATGATTCCATGATTGTATGTTTCATTTTAACCTATTCCATTATTTTAACTGTGATTTAAAATTGCATTCCAAATGATGTACTATAATACATCCTGTGTCAAAAATGGGAGAATTATATTAAAAAAATTATTGCCTTATTTCTGTCACAAATACGTTTGTGTTCCTGTTTATGGAATATTAAATAAAATTGCTTTTTAATACAGTGGTACCTCGGGTGACATACGCTTCAGGTTACAGACTCTGCTAACCCAGAAATATTACCTTGGGTTAAGAACTTTGCTTCAGCATGAGAACAGAAATTGGGCGGTGGCGGCGCAGCGGCAGCGGGAGGCCCCATTAGCTAAAGTGGTGCTCCAGGTTAGAACGTTTTCAGGTTAAGAACGGACCTCCGGAACGAATTAAGTACATAACCAGAGGTACCACTGTATATCATTTTCTCATTGGGACCTGATTATTTACAGCATTGTTGACCTGATTGCCAGGAAAGGAAAAGCAACACTTGCTTAGTATTGTTTATAAAACATTGATACTAATGAATGATTTCTATTCACTTTACTTGTAGGAATGTGCCCAAAATGAGGAACAGCACCATGGTGAGAGAATTCATACTTCGGGGCTTTACAGACAACCGGCAAGTTGAAATCTTGCTTTTTACCCTTCTGTTTCCCTTGTATCTTTTGACAATAATGGGGAATGCGGTGATTGTTATAATCACTCGGGTGAATCCCCAGCTCAACACCCCAATGTATTTCTTCCTTCGACACTTTGCAGTCCTGGAGATTGGATTCACCACCTC
The DNA here is from genome assembly GCA_034641395.1 of Darevskia armeniaca. Classification (NCBI taxonomy): domain Eukaryota; kingdom Metazoa; phylum Chordata; class Lepidosauria; order Squamata; family Lacertidae; genus Darevskia; species Darevskia armeniaca. The sequence continues at coordinate 2,170,473 of JAWWNF010000347.1, forward strand.
TGTCATTCCTAAAACATTGATCAACATGGCCATTGGACAGAAGACCATCTCTTTGCCTGCTTGCTTCACACAGTCCTTTCTGTATTTTGTCCTGGGTACCACAGAGTTCCTTCTGCTGGCAGTTATGTCCATTGACAGGTATGTGGCCATCTGCAACCCTCTACACTACCCAACCATCATGAATGATCACTTGTGCTCACTGTTGGTACTCTGCTCTTGGCTAGGGGGGTTGTCACTCATTATGGTTCCAACAGTTGTCCTTTTTCAGATGCCCTTTTGTGGTCCAAACACAATCAACCATTTTTTCTGTGATAGTGGACCACTGATGAAACTTGCATGCGCAAACACAACTCTATTTGCACTCCTCAGTTTCCTCATCGCTTTGCTCTCTCTCCTTGGGACCCTGGCCATAACAATTGTGTCCTATATACGCATTGTCTCAACCATCATGCTCATCCCTTCGACCACAGGGAGGCAGAAGGCATTCTCCACTTGTGCTTCTCACATCATAGTGATCTCCCTCACTTACGGCAGCTGCATTTTCATGTACATAAAACCAAAAGGCACTGGTATGTTAGACTTCAGTAAAGGGGTGGCTCTCCTGAACACTGTTGTGTCTCCTCTCCTGAATCCATTCATTTACTGCCTGAGGAACAGGCAGGTCCAGAATGCCTTGAGAGCTGGATTTAGACCGCGTGTTGGACTTTGTAAGTCCCCAAGGTGATTTGGAATAGGACTGACATCATCTTGAACATGAACATCAGACCTTTAGTTTGCCTCCCAGTAACACTGCAAGGATGGAATACCATCTATGGGTGAATATAGTGTGTGAAAAATGTCAAACTCCAAATCAATTTTGGCATCAGAGAGCATAAAGTTCTGAAATCTGATAACAACAAAGGTTGCTAGGTTTATCGAGGGTGTGATGAGATTAAGGGCCACTATCTGAACGACAATCATAGTCATTTGTTCGCTCCTTTTACCCACTGTTGTTTTCATTTGTATATTGCGCGTCTTGTTGCTATGGCTATCGGCTATGCGAATAAAGTTTATATTATTATTATTCTGAAATCATCAGACTACCAGTTGTACATTCTTTGGTGATCACTCGTCACTGAGTGAGAGTATCTTCAATGAAGATGGTCCCCTCCCCAACACCTTTTAAATGCTTTATTGTTCATTTTCCATATATATACAACACGTAATCATCTTCATTTCCGTCAATCCAATAAAGGTATCAATGGTCACAAAAGATACATACGATTTCAACTCTGTGTTTTCTACACGAACCTATGACGTCCTGTCCTCTCCATATTTTCCTTTATAATATGCATCTTATCATTATTGTTTTGTAAAAATCTTTTTTTCTATTTTGATATCATTTTCCTTCTTATGTATTATTTACAGAAATCATTCAAAGGCTACTACCATTTTTAAATTACCGGTACAGCTACTTTTTAATTTTTTCTTAAAATTATCCCATTCTAGAGTGATCTCCTGTCTGGGTGTGGCGGACCTGCCCCAAGTTAGAGGATTCTATGAAAGAGTTAAGATTCACTCCAGGTTTGAGTGGCAGTTCACTCGAGGGAGGCGGGACATTCCGCACTTTAAAAGGAGAGAGCAGCCATTGGTAAGAGGAGAAGAGGGAGGGAGGGAGTGGTGACTGGAAGAAGAGGGAGTTGGGACCAGGATAGTGGTGGGTAGGCTAGGTTAGGCTAGGTTAGGATGAAGATCAGTTTGATAAACTGAAAGCGTTTATGTTGTGATTGGAAACTAAACTGAAGAACTAATAAAACACTGAAACGTTATGTTCTGTAAGAAATAAAGACTTGCTTTTGTTGAGCCAGGAGAAAATCGTCGTTCATTCGGTCCAGTGATATATGAATGCTTGTGAGGAGATAAACTCAGGGAAGAGGCAGAACTTACCTGAAAAAGGGGACAGTTTGTGTCTCAGAGTTTCACTCAGGAGGGGCTAGAGGGGGCAGCCTTGGGAAAGCTACACAGTTGCTGAGGCAGTTAGATAACTGACACAGTAAGGGATCTGTAGGAAACAGAGGCCCAGTACTGTAAGCTGAGAGGCAGGATAACCCCAGGAGCCCAGAGCATTGGGAATATATATATATATATATCTTATTATTGTATTTTAATGCTTTGTTGAAAGCCGCCCAGAGTGGCTGGGGGAACCCAGCCAGATGGGCGGGGTATAAATAATAAATTATTATTATTATTATTATTATTATTATTATTATTATTATTATTATATCTACCACGGTCACGGCAGCTGGACAAGAAAGGAACCCCTGTTACTAAGTTGTCCCCAGTGCATCATAAAAGGGACAGACAACACAGACGGACCTCAAGTGAGAAGAGGTGGGGCGAAAAGGAATTCGAACCCAGAACACCTCAGGGATATTTATCTACACTTAGTAACGGTTGAAGGGGTCAAGCGGGAAGCTTGAGTGGGAGGTTCGTTGCACTGGGCTTATCCCTAATTCTTTCCAAAAGAGAGGCTAATTCTGCATATTCTGTTAATTTCAGTAACCATTCAGCTCTGGTAGGGTTTGTCATTTTTCCACTATGGTCTTAACGGTGTGTCCGTAAGTGACTGCGGAGGCCAATTCTGGTTATGGGTAAAAGGTAAAGGTAAAGGGACTCCTGACCATTAGGTCCAGTCGTGTCCGACTCTGGGGTTGCGGCGCTCATCTCTCTTTATTGGTCAAGGGAGCCAGTGTACAGCTTTCGGGTCATGTGGCCAGCATGACTAAGCTGCTTCTGGCGAATGAGAGCAGCGCACGGAAACACCGTTTACTTTCCCGCCAGAGTGGTACCTATTTATCTACTTGCACTTTGACGTGCTTTCGAACTGCTAGGTTGGCAGGAGCAGGGACCAAGCAACGGGAGTTCACCCTGTCGCAGGGATACGAACCGCCGATCTTCTGATCGGCAAGCCCTAGGCCCTGTGGTTTAACCCACAGCACCACCCGCGTCCCTTGTAGGTAACAGGATATCAAGCATTAAATATTCCATGTAGAATGTCATGAACTATTCAATTATGTAGATCAGAGAAGAATGGCCCTTTGAAGCACAGGGCTCCCATCAATTTTTTGCCAACTTTCTTGTATTCACATACCAATAGTTAGTTATTGGTATAAAGATGGTGGAGCAATTAATGCAAATTAAATCAAAGATAAGGAATCCATTTTTTCTGTGTTAACAAACACATTGGAGATGGATAGGCATAGCTAGAATTAAGATTATGAAGATTGAAACCATGGGGCAAAATGTGTAATTACTGAGGTATGGCAAGATGGACTGCAGGAAGATTTCTTAGTTTGGGAGGAGGATGGAGAGGAGATATGGATTTTGCTGAGATTACATCAGCCTACTGTAATAAAAAATAAATAAAAATAAATCAGTGAATCTTCAGCAAAATATACATAGAATATCCCAGCCAATATTCATCATCAAAATTTAAAGAAGAAAGAAGGCAGGGAGGAGCAAAGTGATTACAACTCTTGATCCCAGAATAGTAACCAGCCACTTAGAAGCCACATATACAAACTGTGCATCAGATTTTTCTTTCTTTCTGCTCTTCTGGGAAGCAAAGCTAAGGTTCTTAGTGTATCATGAATAACTTGGCTTGGGGACAAGAAACTGCAGCAGTTCAGTAGCTGAGCCCCATACACAAATATTCTTCCAGATTAGTTTGTTGTTGTGGTAATCAAAGCTCATGTCTCTGGTGTATCCTAATAAAGTGAGAGCTAAGATCTCTCATGCTGGCTTAGGAACAATAAGCTGCACCATTGCCTAAGAGTAGTTGCCTCTTTAAGCTTCAAAGAGTGAATAGCTCTCGTGCAAGTCGCAAAAGGGCCTGAATGGGTAACATTGCATGCCATAGGATTCTTCATGGTAGCAAAGAGATGGATAAATACATGGCATAAAGTTTGCAGAGCTTGTTGGTTAGTGATGTAAGGAAGTAGAAAAAATCTTTTAGAAAGAATGGAGGATATAGAAATTGCTGGCGGGGAAATTGTATGCTACATTGTATTTTCCGTTGTATGGTGGTTTTCATTTTGCTGGACTGATGCATTTTTAGTTGTTCGCCTCCACAAGAGAGGAAAGGGAGGAGATACAATATCACAGTTTGGAGTTGGATCCAATAAAGCCATCCCATTAGCCTAAGCATTTCTGCCTCTGCACCAGGGTTTGTCTACTTTCTCTGTTCACCCTCAAGCTTTCCTAGATCTGTTCTGTGGGCTCCCCAAACCCTCTGGATCAGATTTGAACAGGTGCAGAGAGAGGAAATCCTGTTGTGCAGGCAGAAGTACTTCCACCATTGGGACAACTTGATTGGATACAATGTAGTGACAATGATACACTATGCATGCGAAATGCACATCTTGCTGTGTTTGGTGTGGTGAAAATATATTGTGAAATTGTGTGTCCTCTAATCCATCACTGTGCTCAGATTCATATATACTTTTCTTCAATGTGGAAAGCACTAGTCCAAATGGAGAAGTCTGACCTTGTATATGTTTCTTTAAACTCAAGATATTTTCTCAGTCCTGGCTTAAAGGTACATGGCTGGAGGCAGTAAGACTTCTGAATGCCAGTGGCTGAGAACCACACAAGGGGGAGAATGCTCTTGTGCTTGGAACCAGCTTGTGGGTTTTCCAGAGGTATCTGCGTGGTCACTGTGAGAACAGGATGCTGGACCAGAGGAGCCATTAGCCTTATTTAAGTATGAGGGCCACAATACATTTTGGGCAACTTTCTGAGGTCACATACCACAAGAACCCTGTGAGTAGGACTTTTTTTCAGCCTGAACTCGCAGGAACTCGGTTCCAGCACCTCTCAGGTGGGTGTCATTGCCATTCTAAGAGGACAAGGGAGGCATTCATGGTGAGTTCCAGCACCTCTTTTGCTAGGAAGATAGCACTGCCTGTGAGGTCGGTTAGGTTGAGAGTCAGTGATTGGCCTAAGGCCACGCAATGGGCTTCAAGGCTGAGTAGAAATTTGAAGCCTCCTATCCTAGGTATTAAGGGACACGGGTGGTGCTGTGGGTTAAACCACAGAGCCTAGGGCTTGCTGATCAGAAGGTTGGCAGTTCAAATCCCTGCGACGGGGTGAGCTCCCATTGTTCAGTCCTGCTCCTGCCAACCTAGCAGTTCAAAAGCACGTCAAATTGCAAGTACATAAATAGGTACCGCTCCGGCGGGAAGGTAAACGGTGTTTCCGTGTGCTGCTCTGGTTCGCCAGAAGCGGCTTAGTCATGCTGGCCACATGACCCAGAAGCTGTCTGCGGACAAACGCTGGCTCCCTTGGCCTATAGAGCGAGATGAGCTCTGCAACCCCAGAGTCGTCCGCGACTGGACCTAACGGTCAGGTGTCGCTTTACCTTTTATCCTAGGTATTAAACTGACACTTTAAACATGAAACCATGCTGGTTCACTCAAAATCTGAAGGTTCATGAGCCATCTATTAAAATGGAAACCCTCAGGTAAAAATAATAATGAAATAGGCTAGATGTTTTGAAACAATTATTGTCCAACTCCCCTCAGTTATACATGGCATTGTTCAGAATATCTGGACCTAATCCCTATTAAATTTATTTCCAGTCAAACCCAAATTGTTTCCTGATCTTTCCTAGCCCAGGCATTTCATTATCCCTTCCACCTGCCCTTCAGAGTTCCTTTAAGCCCATTCCCCAAATCTCTCCCTCTCCCTCCCAGCCCATCTCACAGGGCTGAGAGAGACCCTTGCCTTGAAAGCCCCAACTGAAATACCTTTTGCGTTTGTTCACATCAGTGCATGAAATCTGGAGACATGATGGTCCCTGGAGAGGGGATTAACCCTGCTGAATTTCAGGCAGGTTGCTAGCCACTGAAACCATTTGTCCTCCAGGTTGTTGTTCTTTTAAAGTCTGTACTACAGCGATGTTTTTAATATTGCACTGTATGCATACTGACTGTGTATTGACTGTGTACAATGTACTGGATGGTGCACATTGTGTCCACAAGACCTAGTGACACACATACGGAAGTACTAATAAAGACAGGATCAGAAAACAGAACACAGCTATGAAAAAAAATTGCAGTCCTAACCTAACCCCCCAAAAATGGCTGAAAATATTTTTTTTTTAATTTTCCATAAAGTCCCATTTTATATTTGGAAATATATAAAGCACATGGTACATATGATCACGAAGGGCATGGTGCGTAAAAATATTTGCAGCACTATTTAAAAGTAGCATTACTGTGCCTACACAATGTGTCTCTTGCTACCAAAATACACAAGACAGGGCAGATCATGGACAACCTCGGTAACATCAGAGAGATGTACTGATTTGGATTTTCTGGACAAAGAACATGAGAAGCTGAGGTCAGAACAGAGAGAGAGAGAGAGAGAGAGAGAGAGAGAGAGAGAGAGAGAGATCACATCTCCTAGCAATGGTACTGCCGAAACTTGATGGAAAAAGGCAAAACAAATAAAAGAATAAAGTTGAATAGAAACCCATATATATAGCGGTTTATAAACACTGAATATTGACTCTAGATACATCTTCTGTTTACTTCTAGGATTGTGTTAACAATGAGGAACAGCACCATGGTCAGTGGATTCATACTTTGGGGGTTAACAGATAACCGACAAGTTGAAATATTGCTTTTTAGCCTCCTGCTAGGCACGTATCTTTTGACAATAATATGGAACATAGTGATTATTACAGTCACACTCGTGAATCACAGTCTCAACACCCCAATGTACTTCTTTCTGTGACACTTTGCAGTCTTGGAGATTGGGCTCACCAGCACCGTCCTCCCCAAAACTTTGGCCAACATGGCTAATGGCCAACGGACTATCTCTCTACCTGGTTGCTTCATGCAGGTGTATCTATACCTGGTTGTGGGAACCACAGAGTTTGCTCTGCTGGCGGTCATGTCCATTGATAGATATGTGGCTATCTGCAACCCTCTTCACTACTCAACCATAATGAATGGCCGAACCTGCTCATTGATGGTGCTCTGCTCTTGGGCCGGGGGATTTTTGCTTATCATGGCTCCAGCAATTACATTATTTCAAATGCCCTTTTGTGGTCCAAATGCCATGGACCATTTTTTCTGTGACATTGGACCTCTGATAAAACTTGCATGCACGGATACAAGTCTTCTGGAACTCATGGTTCTCCTCACCGCTGCTCTTTCTCTCCTTGGGACCTTGACTATAAACATTGCATCCTATATCAATATTATTTCCACCATCATGCGCATCCCATCTACAATAGGGAGGAAAAAGTCTTTCTCTACTTGTGCTTCTCACATCATAGTGATCTCCATCACTTATGGTAGTTGCATTTTCATGTACATAAAACCAAAAGGCACCAGTGAATTACACTTCAGCAAAGGGGTGGCCCTTCTGAACACTGTCGTGTCTCCTCTCCTGAATCCATTCATTTACTGCCTGAGGAACAGACAGGTCCAGGATGCCCTGAGAGCTGGAATTAGACAGTGTATAAGATTTCACGAGAACCCAGTATGATTGGGGAGAGCATCAGCCAAACATAACTTATGATGTGAAAATATGTATAACAGCCAGCTTAAAGGTTAAGGCTCAAGAGACTAATTTTGACACCTGGGACCAGAAACGAAGAAACAAATAGCTTCAAATTAAGACATTTTAAAGATGGACATTCCTTCCAGCTTGGTGAGAAGCATCAAAGAGTTCTTGCAGAGCCACTTTCCCCTGTTGCATCAGAATGAGCTTCCCCAGCCAGATTCCCCATTTGCAACTCACCCCAGGGAAACAGGGTAGCAACTATGTTCAAAAAAGAAAAGTCAAACACACACAGGCACAAGAAGCTTAGGACTTTATTTAAATTCCTTGCAGGATGGCAAGGGAAACCCATGTAAAACTTCAGCACTGCAGTACAGCTAAAATTGATTATGTTAAACCTGTCAGAAGATCGCCTAATGTCTCCCAGTTTAAGGATGCCAGAATATATGTTGAATCTTATTGGCAGGCAGGGTTATGTTAGGTTGACAGGAGGCCAGTGCCAGATTTATGTATAAACTAAACAAACTATAGCTTAGCGCCCCACTCTCTTTGGGCCCACCAAAAAAATTCACTATTAATATACTTCTTCTTAATTGTATTTCAGTTCAGCAATTACTTTGATAAAATACATATTTTATTATGTGCAAATGGCTTTAGATACATATTAGGTCCATAAATTCTTTCTCCTGCTTCTTTCTCCTGCTCTTGCTGGGTCACTACTAACCTGGAGCACTCTTGACCTTACAGACATTGCCTCTCCCTGCTCCACTGCTGTCCTGACCAGCACAATGCAGCCAATGACAGGAGGTTATTACCTCTGTACCCAACCCACCTCATGAGTGACCACCAGAAACACTGTTTCCTACTTAGTAACAGTAACACACATTAAAATAATAGCATCAGGAAATGGGGTGGGTCCTCAAGGGTCATTTAGCTGTACACTGGTACCTTTGTTCTCAAACGCCTTGGTACTCAAATGCCTTGGTTTCCAAATGCCGCAAACCTGGAAGTAAGTGTTCCAGTTTTTGAACGTTTTCGGAAGCCGAACATCCAATGCAGTTGTTGGCTATTGTTTCCGGGGCGCCTGCACCAATCAGAAGCCACGCCTTGGTTTTCAAACCTTTTCGGAAGTCAAACGGACTTCCGGAATGGATTAAGTCCAAGAACCAAGGTACCACTGTATTTGGCGGTTTTTGTTTTTGCTATTTATTTTGCGTTTTTGTTTTTGAGGCTTTTTCGGTTAATTTGTTTCTGTGACTGTGTGGAACCCAGTTCAGCTACTGGTTGATTGATACGTGACTGCGGAAATGGATAAAAGCCCCCCATCCAAACAATGACTATCATTAGTGCAGGTAAGAAAAAAAAATTTTTTTATCATCTACAATACTGTCTTACTTATTTTATAGTACAGTCGATTGGTTATTGTTTTCATTTTATAGATCAATGGTCTCGTTAGATAGTAAAATTCATGTTAAATTTCTGTTTTGGGAGTTGCTTTTAAAAGACTGGAATGAATTAATCCCATTTTGCATTACTTTCTATGGGAAAGCATGCCTTGGTTTTGGAATGCTTTGGTTTTGGAAGAGACTTCCAGAACAGATTAAGTCTGAGAACCGAGATACCACTGTAGTCCAAACCTCCTGCTCATGCAGGGAATCTGCTGGTACAAGCCCAAGAGAAAACATTCTGAAGTGTGCTTGACTCAACTTGAATCCCCAAGAGTGAAATTTTCTGCATGTCTACTCAGAGGAAAGCTACACTGAGTTCAATGGGACTTGCTCCTTGGTATCAAACAACCCTATATATGTTTAACTGGGAGCAAGTCCTATTGAATTCTGAAGGAGCTTCCATTGTGTAGATATGCATAGCTACTGCATTGATAGTATGAAAAATAGGAGTGACAAACCACTGAGGCCCTACAGATGTTTAACTCCCAACATCCCTGGTGATTGACCTTGCTGTCCTGGGCTATTGGGATTTGGGAGTTCTGCAGCATCTGGATGGCCAAAGGTTAACCCCCTGGTTCTAAAGCATCATACATTTGCTTTTCAACTCTTAATTGTCTGTAACTATTATTCCTTTGGGAACCTCTCCATGAAATGTAGAAAACGAAGACTTCTGGGAATTTGAGTTTACAACCACCTAAGAAGGCATCTATCTCAAGAGGTAGGTGTTAGATACCCATGACAAAGAATGCTCAGAATGGCTTCTTTCTCCTGCTATTGCCTCCTTGTGTTTGTCTTCCCTTTTTATTTCCAGAAAAAGCAGCGCACAAACAGTACCAGAACTCTGACAGGTATACTCTGAAATCTGTATTGTTGCTCCTAATGCCACATCAAAAGAACACATTCTTGCATGCACTTTAATTTCTGTTATTATTGGGAGTTTTGTTTTGTTTTTTAAGTATACAATTGCTAGGAGATTCTAGTGTTCCTTGTTGGATGGGAAGAAATTCAAATGCTCTGCTTTTTATCATATATTAAAATAGCTTTTTTTTATTTCTTCACAGGCTGAAGAGAGGAAATGCAATAGGTAAGTTCAGCAAACAATAGATTGTAGGCAATAATGGATTGTAGACAATATTAGTTGAAATTAATGAGCATGATTGGGGTCCTTTAATTTTCAACAGGTCTACCGAGAGTAAAAATTAGTTGGATGCAACATACAGTGGAGAAATAAACAGTGGCCATAGACATAAAGACCAGTGAAGAATGTGGAGAGAGAAAAGTTTTGCTCCCTCTCTCATAACATCAGAACTTGGGGACATCCACTGAAGCCGGACGCTGGAAAACCCAGGACAGACAAAACAAAGTACTTCACATAGCACATCCTTGACCGATGGATTACATGTGTGTGAATGTGTTTCTTTTGCTTGATCATTCCACAACTCCACATTCACCATGGGACTGAGGAATCAGAGCAGTGTGGAGCAAGTGGCCGAGTTCATCTTCACTAGTTTTCAACTTCCTAGGCACTTGGAGCTCTTCCTTTTCGTGGTGCTTCTAGTTGTTTTCCTGCTAACAGTAGCTGGGAATATCACCATCATCACACTGGTATGTCTGGACCAGCGTCTCCAAACCCCCATGTACTTTTTGCTCTGCAACCTCTCACTCATGGAAGTCTTCTTTGTCACGTCTATTATCCCCAAGATGCTAGTGGACATGGTTTCCCTGAGCAAGGCCATCTCTTTTTTGGGCTGTGTGGTCCAATGCTACTTCTACTTTGTCTTTGGCACATGTGAAACCATCCTTCTTGCTGTGATGGCCTTTGATCGCTATGTTGCCATCTGCAGACCACTTCGCTATGCCATCATCATGAATGGATGGGTCTGCACCTATTTGGTCCTTGGCTGCTGGCTTGCTGGATTCCTTTCTCCTGTTGCCCCATTTATTTTACTCTACTCACTATCCTTCTGTGACTCTAATATTATAGACCATTTCTTCTGTGATTATGCTTCAATGCTAAAGCTTACTTGTAATGATGTACATTTCAATCTGACTTTGGCTTCTGTCCTGTCCTCAGTGGTGCTCCTCAATTCTTTGTTTGTCACTCTTCTCTCTTACATCTACATCATCGTCACCATCTTGCGCATGCACTCCACCAAAGGTCGACAAAAGACATTTTCCACCTGTGCATCTCACATCACTGTTGCCTCCATTTTTTATGGCAGCTCAATTTTTATGTACTCTTTACCCAGCCAGGGACGCTCTCGGGATGTCCAGAAAGCAGTTGCTGTCCTTACTGGAATGGTTACACCATTGCTGAACCCTTTTATTTATAGTCTAAGGAATGAGAAGGTCAAGGAGGCCTTCAAAGACTGTCTGAAGAGGAGGAAAGCTCTTTGATGCATCCTTTCCTTTCTTCATTGCACCATCATGATTCAGTTTGTGATTAGTATGTGATTAGTATGTGAGCAAGTATGTGATGGACTGCTGGTTGTGGTGTTTCTTCTGGGCTGAAGGTCTTTTTATGGGGGGGGGAGGTGCAGGTCCTGTCTTTCAACTACTATATCACCAGCAAATGACTGCATGGACATTGAAAATGCAAGATATTACCACATGTAAAATGGTTATAAATAGAAAACTGGGTAACTGGGTCTGATGGACAGACCCTGGGTTAGCCTCCTGTTGACCCAGAAACCAATCAGCACTGTGTGTAGTATTGTCAAATGAGGAGAAAGGAGTGAGTTAGAACACAACAGTTTAAATATCAGATAGGGTTTTTCTGCCAGTGAATGTTTGTTAGGGCTTAGAGAGCACCTAGATAGGGTGCAGTTCAGAGCCGGCTTAGGGCTGAATTAGAAGTTAGCATTGCAGAGCAAGCCAGATCATTTTCATGAGGGGAACATAAAGATCTTAGAAGGGACTGGGAGTGTTTTACTGGTTGATGTTGGCACCCATCTGTCTCAAGAGACAATGCAGTGTGACCAGACCACTAGCCACTCTAGAGGGTATTGTTGTATTCAGAGAGAGGTTGAAAGAGAGGTTGTTTTGTTGTAATATATATAAATAAAATTCTAGTTTTGTTCCAAAAGTGCCTCATCCTTACTTTCATCCTCTGGGAGGGGGATAAGTGTAAACAAGTGATTTCATAAAATCAGTTACCTAAAGTAGGTTAAAGTAACAGAAGTATAAAATTGGGTCAGGTGACAAGAAGGCGGGGATGATGACAAATAATGTCATCTACACATACCCAATAAGGGAAGCAGACTTTTCCCCAAAATATTTCCCATCATTTTGAGTGGAGGGTAGTAATTTTTCCCTCATCATCACCACCAAAATGCCCTAGAATAGCAATGGCAACCCCAGAGTCCTCCGCGGCTGGACCTAACGGTCAGGGGTCCCTTTACCTTTACCTTTTACTGTAGGGGCGCAGGTGGCTCTGTGGTCTAAACCACAGAGCCCAGGGCTTGATGATCAGAAGGTTGGCGGTTCAAATCCCTGTGACGGGGCGAGCTCCCGTTGCTTGGTCCCTGCTCCTGCCAACCTAGCAGTTCGAAAGCACATCAAAGTGCAAGTAGATAAATAGGTACCGCTCCGGCGGGAAGGTAAACGGCATTTCCGTGCCCTGCTCTGGTTCGCCAGAAGCAGCTTAGTCATGCTGGCCACATGACCTGGAAGCTGTATGCCGGCTCCCTCGGCCAGTAAAGCAAGATGAGTGCCATAACCCCAGAGCAAGCTTGGTGGTGGTTGTGGGTGGAGAGAGAAGAAGCTGTGGTGAGCCCCACCCGCAATGGGTGGAGAGAGAAGAAGCAATGGTGAGCCCCACCCGCAATGAACTGTTCAAGATCCCCTTCCTGGATAAATTTTGGTGAAATGGTTCCCCCTCAATTTCTCTGTTCACAAAAATGAAGCATGCTCCGTATTGTTTCCTGCTGGGATCAGTAAATGCAGCGGAACAGAAGTTTACTTGACTCTCAGCCAAGGAAATGAAAATGGAACAACTTTACCTCTGATTTCAATATAATGATCATCTGTCAGGCTTGATGGAATTGATGATCAAAGAATGGGTAAGTAGGGTTAGCATATGCCCATAATCTCCCGGCCATATCCAGGATGTATGGCAAGCCAAGTAGGCAGTGTTGTTTTTGCCAATTTATCGAAAAATAGCTCACAATAGCTAAAAAGCAGCTCCAACAACTTTGGCAAAAATAAAAATAAAAAAAATCTCAATAACTTTTTTGCCCTGATTTTTTGAAAAATGGCAACCCTAGACGATAATAGTCTATGGGAATCTCATGTAGCACAGCCGAGAGAAGGAGGATGGGGAACCTCAAGCCCAAGAGCAAAATTTGTAACTCTCCAGCCTTTCTATCTCTTCCATGTAACCCTCCCAAAGCCACAAGTCTCAGTGACTCTGATTCACACCCCAAAGTGTTATTTGCATGGCTGTTTCACCCCGTCACCTGCTATTCCAATGCAAACACTTTAGTATTACTGTTCCAATTCTTTGAATCCATACTCGTGTGACCTTAGAAGAGAGAGAAGTAAGGATCGCCATCAACTCATGAGGGCTGAGACAGCAGTGTCCTAGTGGTGGTAGCGCTGCATTTGTTGGGACAGAAGTGGGATTGAAGGAGCTACAGGATTGTGGTAGTCCCATAGTTGCAGGTGTATTTCTGTCCTGACCAGTGGCAGAGGAAGCCGCTCTGGCGCCTGGGGCAGCACGCCCAGGGGTATTGCGAGCCACCCATAGGGGCTGGCTGCACTGTGGGACCTCCGGAGTCTGTCTGCCTCCTCCCACTCAGCTGCCCTACAGCTGGGAGGGGGGAGGCAGCGGGCAGACTGGGCAGAGTGGAGCCTGCACGCGCCCAAGCCACCACATTTCTCCCAGGAGAGACGCATGGCTTGGGCGTTCTGCAGGCCCTGCGGTGAGTGCCACCCGGCATGTTGTCACCCCCCTCAGTGGTGACACCTGGGGGGGACCGTCCATACCACACACCCCTTCTTCTGCCAGTGGTCCTCACCAGCAGATTGCCACAGATGGGTCAAAGTTAATGCCTCTGCGCCCCCTGCACACACCAATCTTGAGTGACTACTGAGACACAATGTCTCCTACCTTGTATCAGAGAGCTGGAAGCGACCTCAAAGGTCATCTAGTAGCAGTAGTACAAACTTTCTGCTACTGCAGGAGATCTGCTACTTCTCACACAAGAAAAACAATTCTGAATTGTGCTCGAACCATCTTGAATCCTCAACGGTGAAATTCTATACATATCTCCTCAGAAGAAAGCTACATTAAGTTCAATGGGACTTGCTCTGCAGCCCTGTACATGTTTACCTGGGAGAAAGTCCTATTGAATTCAGTGGGAGTTTCCTCTGAGTAGACATGCACTGTTAGTATAGAAAATAGAATAGAATAGTATTGAAGCTAGAATAGAATAGTATTGAAAATAGAATAGAATAGTATTGAAAATAGAAGTTGTAAACCACATAGTGCGAATCTTCAACTCCCAATATCCCTTGGCGTTGATTATGCTGATGGGCTGGCAAGATTTAGGAGTTCTTCAGCATCTGTAGATGGTGACGAATTAACCACCCTGGTCTAAAGCATCTAACATTTTGCCTACCAACTCTTAATTGTTTGCAACCATTATTCCTTTGGGAAGCTCTCCATGAAATACAGAAAATGAAGACTTATGGGAATTTGAGTTTGAAACCACCAAAGAAGGCATCTCATCACATAGATATCCCATAGATACCAGGGACAAATAACGGTGAGAATGAATGCCTTCTCTTGCTATTATTCTGTGCCACCGCCTCCCGCTTTTTACTTTTACAAAAACCAGCACACAAACATCATCAAAACTCTCATAGACGTGCTCTGAAATCTGCATTGTTGCTTCATCAAAGAACACAGCTTTTCTATTTTGGCATTTGCTTTGATTTCTGTTATTAGATTTTGTGTTTTCCTTTTTAAAATACAATTGCCAGGAGCTTACAATGTTCATTGTGTGATGGGATGAGATTTATGCGCTCTACTTTTTGATTTAACACATTTTAAAATGGCTCTTTCTTCATATCTTGACAGGCAGAAGAGAGGAAACACAACTGGTAAGTTCAGTACTTAGTGGACTGTATCCAATATTAAATATACTCAGACTCGCCTCATTGAGATTAATGAGCAATATTAAGCAAGGTCCTTTAATTTCAACAGGTCTACTGTAAGTAAAATTTGTTAGGCTACAGCTTAATGTTTCCCTCCTGCAGCCTCTGAACTGTCACACTGCAGACTAATACAGAACTATTTATGTATTTATTAGTCATGGTATTTCTATGCCACCCCACAACTAAGGTTATCTGGGCAGTGCAAATAAAAAATAAAGTATGTAGGTCGATCAATTCATAGATAATAAAGCACAGCAAAAATTAATCAGTAAAATTAAACACAAGCTAGCCTTTAAAATACTATAGCTGGAAACAAAATCCTTTAAAAAAAAAAGAACCCTAGATACATTTTTATCCCTCTCTCATAAAAGTAGAACTTGGGGACATCTAATAGAGAAGACAAAACAAAGTATTTGTTCACCCCCCTTTTTTCTTATATTTCTGTATCGAAAGAACATCTGTGCTTGAGATATTTATCTCCTGAGTACATTGAGTTAAGTGCATTTGCGTGGTCAGGCGGAGTCCCCCCGAACCCCGGGCAGCCCCTGAGGGGAATAACGACCCGTGACAATGTTCTATGGGATTAAATTGGCCACAACTTTATTAATATTCAGATGTAGGGAGACCTTGGCTCAGGCATTGGGTGTTTATCCTTCCCAGCCCCCCAGCCAGGGTTCTGGGTAATTTCGAGGGTTATCCAGCATGTGTGGGGAGTGGGCTAGCTCTGGAGAACATATGTTCAAGCAGATAGCCTTCTGGAAGAGGAGGGTAATGACGACCTCTGGGCGTATGGTCAATGCCTCCCCCTAAGACCCCTTTAACGGGAACCCTGGTATCGCCGCCGCAATGGAGGCAGGGGTCACCGCCCCCCCCCATTTCAGGTAGATGACTAAAGGATTCCGCCCAAGGCCTGCAACCGCCAAAGTTGTGATGAATTGCTACAGGAAAGGCGAAACCTGCCAATGCAGGGAAAGTCCTTTCCGGCCCTTCAACAGCGACCTTGTCATAGCAGCGTCTGCGTGGCTGTGTGGCTGTGGAAAACAAAAGGTTAATCTGCATAATAAGCATTAATTGAGGGAGTGGAGGGTGGGGAAGCTCAGAATCCAACGGCCGTTTCCCAGGTATGACTCAACTTCTGTTGTGTACTGTATGTTCCCTCCTTCTACCTGGCCAATCCCCCTGGCAACACCTCCCAGCCGGGATTGGGCGGCTGCTGGAGTAGGTGGAGACCACAGGTATCCAACATGGGAAGGCGGTGCCAGACCCAACTGCCAGGAGCTGCAACGTGTTCCCAGGGGGCTACTCGCGACCATGCAAAATGCGCACCCCATTTGATGTGGGGAACGGTCATTACTTAATGAGTACGCATTGAAATCAGTTTATGTTTTTTAGGTACCTCCCAAATGTACAAAAGCAACCAAACCACAAGCAAAGTAAATGAATTCATCTTGTTGGGCTTCTCGGTAGTCTGGCAGGTGGATATCGTTTTCTTTGTGGTGCTCCTTTTGGTCTACATGTTGACCATCACTGGCAATGTGGTCATCATTACTGCAACATGGGTTGACCGCCGACTCCACAGCCCCATGTATTTCTTTCTCTGTAACCTGTCCTTCCTGGATGCCATGGTGGCCACAGCCATTGCTCCCAAGATGATGAAGGACTTTTTATCAAAGAAGAAGGCCATATCCGTATCTGGCTGTATCTCTCAGTGTTATTTCTACTTCTTTCTTGGCACCACTGAATTCATCCTCTTGGCTGTCATGTCCTTGGACAGGTATGTTGCTATCTGCAACCCACTACGATATTCCACCATAATGAATATACGCTTGACAATCCAGCTAATGCTTCTCTCCTGGTTTGGGGGCTTCTTTTCAGTCCTTTCTCCAATCATCATTATCTCTAAGCTACCTTTTTGTGGTCCTAACATAATTGACCACTTCTTCTGTGACATCGAGCCATTGATCAGACTTTCCTGTGCTGACACTGCCCTCCTGGAGATGATTGAGTTCTCCCTTTCGACCATTGTGCTCTTGAGCTCTCTGATGCTGACAGTGGTATCCTACCTGTATATCATCACCACCATCCTCCGTATCCCATCCACGACAGGTAGGAAAAAGGCCTTCTCCACTTGTGCTTCACATATCACGGTGGCCTCTGTCTTCTATGGAAGTGCTATCTTTATGTACATCGTGCCCAACAAAGGCTTTTCCTTTGGCCTCAAGAAAGCTGTGACCCTCCAGACCTGTATTGTCACCCACTTGTTCAATCCATTCATCTATACGCTGAGGAATCAGCAGGTCAAGGAGGTGCTGAAAGACACAGTGTCCAGACTCTCATGCACCACAAAGAAGCTGAAGACAAGCTTTCCAAGGAAGGAAGGGTAATCATCAGTGCCGGATACAACTTAGGGCCCCGCTCTCTTGGGGGCCCCCCAAAAAAATTCACTATTAATATACTTCTCCTTAATTGTATTTCAGTTCAACAATTACTTTGAAAAAATACATATTTTCTTATGTGCAAATGGCTTTAGGTACCTATTAGGTCCATAAATTACCATATAGCATATATTCAACACAAAAAACAGCGACAATTTGTTGTTGACAAAGGACAGCTGGACATATAAAGGGCCCCGTTACCTTCAGTAGCTTAGGGCCTCATCAAACATAATCTGGCCCTGATAATCATTGCCATTCAGTGGAGGATGAAAGAGACAACACTCAGACATTGGAGACGGCATCCTCCTTTTGCCCAATAGCCTACTAGAACCCATGTATCTATCCTTCCTTCCTTCCTTCCTTCCTTCCTTCCTTCCTTCCTTCCTTCCTTCCTTCCTTCCTTCTTTTTCCCTGTTACATTCCTGAGTTTGAAAAACATATTGAAACTTTCCTTACACCCAGGAAGCATAGGAACTTTTAAAACATTCCCAGATGTTTTGAGAATTCTATTCCAAACATTCAACTTACAAATGGTAGTTTTAGTTTTTTGAAGCCTACTGCATAATAAGTCAGTGTGTAATAGAAGGAAGGGCCACTTCATCAGCTTTCCTGAGAAATGCTCTCCATCTCCTTCAACTATCACTTGGCAGAAGCCATTCTATAAGGCTACAACAGATGGAGGGAGGGAGAGCCACTCCATTGACTCAGCCAAGAGACATGCAACTTTTGGCCCCTCCTCTTTTCCAACTATTTCCATTCCAGCTGATTGTTATAAGGACTTTGTATCTAAGAACTAGTGGCTGATTGTCCTTTCCCCATAAAGGTAAAGGTAAAGGGACCCCTGACCATTAGGTCCAGTCGTGTCCAACTCTGGGGTTGCGGCGCTCATCTCGCTTTATTGGCCGAGAGCTGGCGTACAGCTTCCGGGTCATGTGGCCAGCATGACAAAGCCGCTTCTGGTGAACCAGAGCAGCGCACGGAAACGCTGTTTACCTTCCCGCCAGAGTTGTTCCTATTTATCTACTTGCACTTTGACGTGCTTTTGAACTGCTAGGTGGGCAGGAGCTGGGACCAAGCAACGGGAGCTCACCCCGTCGCAGGGACCTTCTGATCAGCAAGCCCTAGGCTGGGGTCCTTTCCCCATACTCCCTCTCAATTTGTGTGTCTGTGTGTTGTAACTTTTAGATTGTAAGTCTGAGGGCAATGACTATCTTATTTGTCTGAATCGTGGGTTTAAATTTTTTCAAAGAAATAAACAAGAAATATATTCCTTTGCATTTAGAAATCATTTAGTAGCAGAAGAGGGCAAGTCATTTCTATTATTGGCTAATTTCATTAATTTTGCATGTTATAAAAACCATTCTAAAATATTTATGTGTTATTCTGTTGCCTGTATTGAAGATTGCAGGGCTAGGGAGTGGGGTGGAATAAAATAATAGTTGAGAAGTGTCATTAGGAAAAAAATCACTTCCGAAGGTCTGTTTTCCAGGTGGGGAATTTACCAAAAATAAAAAGACATACGCAATTTCAAAGGAAAAACTCCATAAGATTTGTTGTTGTTGTTTAGTCATTTAGTCATGTCCGACTCTTCGTGACCCCATGGACCAGAGCACGCCAGGCACTCCTGTCTTCCACTGCCTCCCACAGTTTGGTCAGACTCATGTTGGTAGCTTTGAGAACACTGTCCAACCACCTTGTTCCCTGTCGTCCCCTTCTCTTTGTGCCCTCAATCTTTTCCAGCATCAGGGTCTTTTCCAGGGAGTCTTCTCATGAGGTGGCCAAAGTATTGGAGCCTCAGCTTCAGGATCTGCCCTTCCAGTGAGCACTCAGGGCTGATTTCCTTAAGATTCCTTTCCCATAAGATTACAGCATCTTTAATACCACTGCCGCAGGACCAATCTTACAGGAAAGAAAGGTAGATTCATAGTACAAACATACAGGTTTTATATATATGTTTTCTGCTGTCAGGGAAGTTCCCTGGCTTTATTTGCATATTAATATCTAAAACAATCAACTCTCACTACTTTACAAAGAGACAAATCTAGGAACATTTGTAAGATTAATTACCAAAGGGATCTGTGAGGAACATTTGAATTTCCTAGCTGATTGCTTCTGCCTCCTGTAGGGCCGGATTTAGGTTTGATGAGGCCATAAGCTACTGAAGGTAATGGGGCCCTTTATATGTCCAGCTGTCCTGTGTCAACAACAAATTGTCGCTGTTTTTTTGTGTTGAATAGTATATGGTAATTTATGGACCTAATATGTATCTAAAGCCATTTGCACATAACAAAATATGTATTTTATCAAAGTAATTGCTGAACTGAAATACAATTAAGAAGAAGTATATTAATAGTGAATTTTTTTGGTGGGCCCAAAGAGAGTGGGGCGCTAAGCTATAGTTTGTTTAGTTTATACATAAATCTGGCACTGGCCTCCTGTCAACCTAACATAACCCTGCCTGCCAATAAGATTCAACATATATTCTGGCATCCTTAAACTGGGAGACATTAGGCAATCTTCTGACAGGTTTAACATAATCAATTTTAGCTGTACTGCAGTGCTGAAGTTTTACATGGGTTTCCCTTGCCATCCTGCAAGGAATTTAAATAAAGTCCTAAGCTTCTTGTGCCTGTGTGTGTGTGTGTGTGTCTGTGTGTGTGTTTGACTTTTCTTTTTTGAACATAACTGCTACCCTGTTTCCCTGGGGTGAGTTGCAAATGAGGAATCTGGCTGGGGAAGCTCATTCTGATGCAACAGGGGAAAGTGGCTCTGCGAGAACTCTTTGATGCTTCTCACCAAGCTGGAAGGAATGTCCATCTTTAAAATGTCTTAATTTGAAGCTATTAGTTTATTCGTTTCTGGTCCCAGGTGTTAAAATTAGTCTCTTGAACCTTAACCTTTAAGCTGGCTGTTATACATATTTTCACATCAGAAGTTATGTTTGGCTGATGCTCTCCCCAATCATACTGGGTTCTTGTGAAATCTTATACACTGTCTAAATCCAGCTCTCATGGCATCCTGGACCTGTCTGTTCCTCAGGCAGTAAATGAATGGATTCAGGAGAGGAGACACGACAGTGTTCAGAAGGGCCACCCCTTTGCTGAAGTCTAATTCACTGGTGCCTTTTGGTTTTATGTACATGAAAATGCAACTACCATAAGTGATGGAGATCACTATGATGTGAGAAGCACAAGTAGAGAAAGACTTTTTCCTCCCTATTGTAGATGGGATGCGCATGATGGTGGAAATAATATTGATATAGGATGCAATGTTTATAGTCAAGGTCCCAAGGAGAGAAAGAGCAGCGGTGAGGAGAACCATGAGTTCCAGAAGACTTGTATCCGTGCATGCAAGTTTAATCAGAGGTCCAATGTCACAGAAAAAATGGTCCATGGCATTTGGACCACAAAAGGGCATTTGAAATAATGTAATTGCTGGAGCCATGAGCCATGATAAGCAAAAATCCCCCGGCCCACCTGCATGAAGCAACCAGGTAGAGAGATAGTCCGTTGGCCATTGGCCATGTTGGCCAAAGTTTTGGGGAGGACGGTGCTGGTGAGCCCAATCTCCAAGACTGCAAAGTGTCGCAGAAAGAAGTACATTGGGGTGTTGAGACTGTGATTCACGAGTGTGACTGTAATAATCACTATGTTCCATATTATTGTCAAAAGATACGTGCCTAGCAGGAGGCTAAAAAGCAATATTTCAACTTGTCGGTTATCTGTTAACCCCCAAAGTATGAATCCACTGACAATGGTGCTGTTCCTCATTGTTAACACAATCCTAGAAGTAAACAGAAGATGTATCTAGAGTCAATATTCAGTGTTTATAAACCGCTATATATATGGGTTTCTATTCAACTTTATTCTTTTATTTGTTTTGCCTTTTTCCATCAAGTTTCGGCAGTACCATTGCTAGGAGATGTGATCTCTCTCTCTCTCTCTCTCTCTCTCTCTCTCTCTCTCTCTCTGTTCTGACCTCAGCTTCTCATGTTCTTTGTCCAGAAAATCCAAATCAGTACATCTCTCTGATGTTACCGAGGTTGTCCATGATCTGCTATGTCTTGTGTATTTCCGTAGCAAGAGACACATTGTGTAGGCGCAGTAATGCTACTTTTAAACAGTGCTGCAAATATTTTTACGCACCATGCCCTTCGTGATCATATGTACCATGTGCATATGTACCATGTGCTTTATTTCCAAATATAAAATGGGAAAATTCAATAAAAAATATTTTCAGCCATTTATTTTTTTTTGTTAGGTTAGGACTGCAATTTTTTTCGTAGCTGTGTTCTGTTTTCTGATCCTGTCTTTATTAGTACTTCCGTATGTGTGTCACTAGGTCTTGTGGACACAATGTGCACCATCCAGTACATTGTACACAGTCAATACACAGTCAGTATGCATACAGTGCAATATTAAAAACATCGCTGTAGTACAGACTTTAAAAGAACAACAACCTGGAAGACAAATGGTTTCAGTGGCTAGCAACCTGCCTGAAATTCAGCAGGGTTAATCCCCTCTCCAGGGACCATCATGTCTCCAGATTTCATGCACTGATGTGAACAAACGCAAAAGGTATTTCAGTTGGGGCTTTCAAGGCAAGGGTCTCTCTCAGCCCTGTGAGATGGGCTGGGAGGGAGAGGGAGAGATTTGGGGGAATGGGCTTAAAGGAACTCTGATGGGCAGGTGGAAGGGATAATGAAATGCCTGGGCTAGGAAAGATCAGGAAACAATTTGGGTTTGACTGGAAATAAATTTAATAGGGATTAGGTCCAGATATTCTGAACAATGTCAGGTATAACTGAGGGGAGTTGGACAATAATTGTTTCAAAACATCTAGCCTATTTCATTATTATTTTTACTTGAGGGTTTCCATTTTAATAGATGGCTCATGAACCTTCAGATTTTGAGTGAACCAGCATGGTTTCATGTTTAAAGTGTCAGTTTAATACCTAGGATAAAAGGTAAAGCGACACCTGACCGTTAGGTCCAGTCGCGGACAACTCTGGGGTTGCAGCGCTCATCTCGCTCTATAGGCCAAGGGAGCCGGCATTTGTCCGCAGACAGCTTCCGGGTCATGTGGCCAGCATGACTAAGCCGCTTCTGGCGAACCAGAGCAGCACACGGAAACACCGTTTACCTTCCCGCCGGAGCGGTACCTATTTATGTACTTGCAATTTGACGTGCTTTTGAACTGCTAGGTTGGCAGGAGCAGGACTGAACAATGGGAGCTCACCCCGTCGCAGGGATTTGAACCGCCAACCTTCTGATCAGCAAGCCCTAGGCTCTGTGGTTTAACCCACAGCACCACCCGTGTCCCTTAATACCTAGGATAGGAGGCTTCAAATTTCTACTCAGCCTTGAAGCCCATTGCGTGGCCTTAGGCCAATCACTGACTCTCAACCTAACCGACCTCACAGGCAGTGCTATCTTGCTAGCAAAAGAGGTGCTGGAACTCACCATGAATGCCTCCCTTGTCCTCTTAGAATGGCAATGACACCCACCTGAGAGGTGCTGGAACCGAGTTCCTGCGAGTTCAGGCTGAAAAAAATCCCTCCTCACAGGGTTCTTGTGAGGATAAAATGAGAGAGGAGGAGCACCATGTGTGTCATCTTGAGCTACGTGCAGGAGAAATGGGCTATAATTACAATGATTACTTACTTAATTAAACATTTTGCCTCATGTTTTCAGCTTTGGTAATCTCAGACTAAGCCATATATAATCATTGCGAATGGATTTGCCACCAAAGGACAAGTTGATTCCTCAGCTTTCAACTTCCTGATTGAGCTGCCTTTGCTAAGGGCAGAAACTGGTCTAAGCCAAGGGTTGGGAACCTCAGTTTTAAGGGGCAAATGCAGAACTCCAGGCCCCCTCTATCAAGTCCTCAACACTCTCACCTTCCTCACATCCATTCCCTTGTCCACATCCCTCACTGCCCCTGCTTCACAATCACCCACGAGTAACTTTGCCTGCCTGGGATGCAAGTTTGAGCTCTGATGATGCATCTTCCTTGCCTGGATGATGGAAGATGGACAGAAGTCTGTCTGTCTGTCTGTCTGTCTGTCTGTCTGTCTGTCTGTCTGTCTGTCTGTCTGTCTCTCTCTCTCTCTCTCTCTCTCTCTCTTTCTGTGTGTGTGTGTGTGTGTGTGTGTGTGTGTGTGTGTGTGTGTGTAGACTAGCCTACTATGCAAAGGTATACATTATTTTAATTGTTCTACCAACTTTTGTGTCTGGTCTCACCAGCTATAGGTATGTGACCTCAGAAAGTTGCCCAAAATGTATTGTGGCCCTCATACTTAAATAAGGCTAATGGCTCCTCTGGTCCAGCATCCTGTTCTCACAGTGACCACGCAGATACCTCTGGAAAACCCACAAGCTGGTTCCAAGCACAAGAGCATTCTCCCCCTCGTGTGGTTCTCAGCCACTGGCATTCAGAAGTCTTACTGCCTCCAGCCATGTACCTTTAAGCCAGGACTGAGAAAATATCTTGAGTTTAAAGAAACATATACAAGGTCAGACTTCTCCATTTGGACTAGTGCTTTCCACATTAAAGAAAAGTATATATGAATCTGAGCACAGTGATTGATTAGAGGACACACAATTTCACAATATATTTTCACCACACCAAACACAGCAAGATGTGCATTTCGCATGCATAGTGTATCATTGTCACTACATTGTATCCAATCAAGTTGTCCCAATGGTGGAAGTACTTCTGCCTGCACAACAGGATTTCCTCTCTCTGCACCTGTTCAAATCTGATCCAGAGGGTTTGGGGAACCCACAGAACAGATCTAGGAAAGCTTGAGGGTGAACAGAGAAAGTAGACAAACCCTGGTGCAGAGGCAGAAATGCTTAGGCTAATGGGATGACTTTATTGGATCCAACTCCAAACTGTGATATTGTATCTCCTCCCTTTCCTCTCTTGTGGAGGCGAACAACTAAAAATGCATCAGTCCAGCAAAATGAAAACCACCATACAACGGAAAATACAATGTAGCATACAATTTCCCCGCCAGCAATTTCTATATCCTCCATTCTTTCTAAAAGATTTTTTCTACTTCCTTACATCACTAACCAACAAGCTCTGCAAATTTTATTGCATGTATTTATCCATCTCTTTGCTACCATGAAGAATCCTATGGCATGCAATGTTACCCATTCAGGTCCTTTTGCAACTTGCACGAGAGCTATTCACTCTTTGAAGCTTAAAGAGGCAACTACTCTTAGGCAATGGTGCAGCTTATTGTTCCTAAGCCAGCATGAGAGATCTTAGCTCTCACTTTATTAGGATACACCAGAGACATGAGCTTTGATTACCACAACAACAAACTAATCTGGAAGAATATTTGTGTATGGGGCTCAGCTACTGAACTGCTGCAGTTTCTTGTCCCGAAGCCAAGTTATTCATGATACACTAAGAACCTTAGCTTTGCTTCCCAGAAGAGCAGAAAGAAAGAAAAATCTGATGCACAGTTTGTATATGTGGCTTCTAAGTGGCTGGTTACTATTCTGGGATCAAGAGTTGTAATCACTTTGCTCCTCCCTGCCTTCTTTCTTCTTTAAATTTTGATGATGAATATTGGCTGGGATATTCTATGTATATTTTGCTGAAGATTCACCGAATTATTTTTATTTATTTTTTATTACAGTAGGCTGATGTTATCTCAGCAAAATCCATATCTCCTCTCCATCCTCCTCCCAAACTAAGAAATCTTCCTGCAGTCCATCCTGCCAATCCTCAGTAATTACACATTTTGCCCCATGGTTTCAATCTTCATAATCTTAATTCTAGCTATGCCTATCCATCTCCAATGTGTTTGTTAACACAGAAAAAATGGATTCCTTATCTTTGATTTAATTTGCATTAATTGCTCCACCATCTTTATACCAATAACTAACTATTGGTATGTGAATACAAGAAAGTTGGCAAAAAATTGATGGGAGCCCTGTGCTTCAAAGGGCCATTCTTCTCTGATCTACATAATTGAATAGTTCATGACATTCTACATGGAATATTTAATGCTTGATATCCTGTTACCTACAAGGGACGCGGGTGGTGCTGTGGGTTAAACCACAGGGCCTAGGGCTTGCCGATCAGAAGATCGGCGGTTCGTATCCCTGCGACAGGGTGAACTCCCGTTGCTTGGTCCCTGCTCCTGCCAACCTAGCAGTTCGAAAGCACGTCAAAGTGCAAGTAGATAAATAGGTACCACTCTGGCGGGAAAGTAAACGGTGTTTCCGTGCGCTGCTCTCATTCGCCAGAAGCAGCTTAGTCATGCTGGCCACATGACCCGAAAGCTGTACACTGGCTCCCTTGACCAATAAAGAGAGATGAGCGCCGCAACCCCAGAGTCGGACACGACTGGACCTAATGGTCAGGAGTCCCTTTACCTTTACCTTTTACCCATAACCAGAATTGGCCTCTGCAGTCACTTACGGACACACCGTTAAGACCATAGTGGAAAAATGACAAACCCTACCAGAGCTGAATGGTTACTGAAATTAACAGAATATGCAGAATTAGCCTCTCTTTTGGAAAGAATTAGGGATAAGCCCAGTGCAACGAACCTCCCACTCAAGCTTCCCGCTTGACCCCTTCAACCGTTACTAAGTGTAGATAAATATCCCTGAGGTGTTCTGGGTTCGAATTCCTTTTCGCCCCACCTCTTCTCACTTGAGGTCCGTCTGTGTTGTCTGTCCCTTTTATGATGCACTGGGGACAACTTAGTAACAGGGGTTCCTTTCTTGTCCAGCTGCTGTGACCGTGGTAGATATAATAATAATAATAATAATAATAATAATAATAATAATAATAATTTATTATTTATACCCCGCCCATCTGGCTGGGTTCCCCCAGCCACTCTGGGCGGCTTTCAACAAAGCATTAAAATACAATAATAAGATATATATATATATATATTCCCAATGCTCTGGGCTCCTGGGGTTATCCTGCCTCTCAGCTTACAGTACTGGGCCTCTGTTTCCTACAGATCCCTTACTGTGTCAGTTATCTAACTGCCTCAGCAACTGTGTAGCTTTCCCAAGGCTGCCCCCTCTAGCCCCTCCTGAGTGAAACTCTGAGACACAAACTGTCCCCTTTTTCAGGTAAGTTCTGCCTCTTCCCTGAGTTTATCTCCTCACAAGCATTCATATATCACTGGACCGAATGAACGACGATTTTCTCCTGGCTCAACAAAAGCAAGTCTTTATTTCTTACAGAACATAACGTTTCAGTGTTTTATTAGTTCTTCAGTTTAGTTTCCAATCACAACATAAACGCTTTCAGTTTATCAAACTGATCTTCATCCTAACCTAGCCTAACCTAGCCTACCCACCACTATCCTGGTCCCAACTCCCTCTTCTTCCAGTCACCACTCCCTCCCTCCCTCTTCTCCTCTTACCAACGGCTGCTCTCTCCTTTTAAAGTGCGGAATGTCCCGCCTCCCTCGAGTGAACTGCCACTCAAACCTGGAGTGAATCTTAACTCTTTCATAGAATCCTCTAACTTGGGGCAGGTCCGCCACACCCAGACAGGAGATCACTCTAGAATGGGATAATTTTAAGAAAAAATTAAAAAGTAGCTGTACCGGTAATTTAAAAATGGTAGTAGCCTTTGAATGATTTCTGTAAATAATACATAAGAAGGAAAATGATATCAAAATAGAAAAAAAGATTTTTACAAAACAATAATGATAAGATGCATATTATAAAGGAAAATATGGAGAGGACAGGACGTCATAGGTTCGTGTAGAAAACACATAGTTGAAATCGTATGTATCTTTTGTGACCATTGATACCTTTATTGGATTGACGGAAATGAAGATGATTACGTGTTGTATATATATGGAAAATGAACAATAAAGCATTTAAAAGGTGTTGGGGAGGGGACCATCTTCATTGAAGATACTCTCACTCAGTGACGAGTGATCACCAAAGAATGTACAACTGGTAGTCTGATGATTTCAGAATAATAATATAAACTTTATTCGCATAGCCGATAGCCATAGCAACAAGACGCGCAATATACAAATAAAAGCAACAGTGGGTAAAAGGAGCGAACAAATGACTATGATTGTCGTTCAGATAGTGGCCCTTAATCTCATTGCACCCTCGATAAACCTAGCAACCTTTGTTGTTATCAGATTTCAGAACTTTATGCTCTCTGGTGCCAAAATTGATTTGGAGTTTGACATTTTTCACACACTATATTCACCCATAGATGGTATTCCATCCTTGCAGTGTTACTGGGAGGGAAACTAAAGGTCTGATGTTCATGTTCAAGCTGATGTCAGTCCTATTCCAAATCACCTTGGGGACTTACAAAGTCCAACACGCGGTCTAAATCCAGCTCTCAAGGCATCCTGGACCTGCCTGTTCCTCAGGCAGTAAATGAATGGATTCAGGAGAGGAGACACAACAGTGTTCAGGAGAGCCACCCCTTTGCTGAAGTCTAACGTACCAGTGCCTTTTGGTTTTATGTACATGAAAATGCAGCTGCCGTAAGTGAGGGAGATGACTATGATGTGAGAAGCACAAGTGGAGAATGCCTTCTGCCTCCCTGTGGTCGAAGGGATGAGCATGATGGTTGAGACAATGCGTATATAGGACACAATTGTTATGGCCAAGGTCCCAAGGAGAGAGAGCAAAGCGATGAGGAAACTGAGGAGTTCAAATAGAGTTGTGTTTGTGCATGCAAGTTTCATCAGTGGTCCACTATCACAGAAAAAATGGTTGATTGTGTTTGGACCACAAAAGGGCATCTGAAAAAGGACAACTATTGGAACCATAATGAGTGACAACCCCCCTAGCCAACAGGAGAGTACCAACAGTGAGCACAAGTGATCATTCATGATGGTTGGGTAGTGTAGAGGGTTGCAGATGGCCACATACCTGTCAATGGACATAACTGCCAGCAGAAGGAACTCTGTGGTACCCAGGACAAAATACAGAAAGGACTGTGTGAAGCAAGCAGGCAAAGAGATGGTCTTCTGTCCAATGGCCATGTTGATCAATGTTTTAGGAATGACAGAGGTGGTGAATCCAATCTCCAGGACTGCAAAGTGTCGAAGGAAGAAATACATTGGGGTGTTGAGCTGGGGATTCACCCGAGTGATTATAACAATCACCGCATTCCCCATTATTGTCAAAAGATACAAGGGAAACAGAAGGGTAAAAAGCAAGATTTCAACTTGCCGGTTGTCCGTAAAGCCCTGAAGTATGAATTCTCTCACCATGGTGCTGTTCCTCATTTTGGGCACATTCCTACAACTAAAGTGAATAGAAATCATTCATTAGTATCAATGTTTCATAAACTATACTAAGCAAGTGTTGCTTTTCCTTTCCTGGCAATCAAGTCAACAATGCTGTAAATAATCAGGTCCCAATGAGAAAATGATATATTAAAAAGCAATTTTATTTAATATTCCATAAACAGGAACACAAACGTATTTGTGACGGAAATAAGGCAATAAATTTTTTAATATAATTCTCCCATTTTTGACACAGGATGTAATTTTATAGTACATCATTTGGAATGCCATTTTAAATCACAGTTAAAATAATAGAATAGATTAAAATGAAACTTACAATATCCCAGACTGTAATGTCTGTAGCCTCAGTGGTCTCTAGAAAGTTTTTTCTTCTTCTTTACCACACAAAACTCTGCAATTTAGGAGATGCATTTATTTGCAAAATGGAAACACCCTATGAGAAGCAATGGTACCCACTCTGTTCTTTAAAGGAGACAGAACATGAGCTATTTGCTTCTTGGTTGCAACCTCTCCTAGGCAACAATGCAGCTTCTTTTTCCTGAGGCAGCTTTTAGCATGAGAGACATTAGTTTGTTTTCCCACAACAGGGACATGAGCTTTGCTTCCCAGAGGAGCAGAAAAAAAACCTACTGAACATTTGATGTAAGAGGCTACTGACATACTACTGCAAGCTTTGATGGAAGAGTCATGGTGCATAGGTCTTCTACGTTACTTACTAAGTTACTACGTTACTTCAGGTTACTATCCTGGCGTCATGAGTTGAAACTATTGTGCTCCTCCCCCCCCCCCATTATATATCTACCCCACCTGTCTTCCAATGAACTAAAGGTGGTGTGCTGTATATGGTTTGTCTTCCTCAGTTTTCACACAACAAGCCTGTCAGGTGAGGTAGGATGAAAGGCAGTGAATGGCCTATGATCACCTGGTGAGTTTCATGGTCCCTCAACCCTGATTTCTGCCATTGAATAGCTCTTGACAATCATCACAACATATTCAGTACTTGACATCATTAACTTGAAGGATTTCCTTAAAGGAAATCCTGTGTTACTGAAAGGCAAGGTTTATCCAATCGGCTGCAAGGTTTACATATGTTTTTGGTGTTTGAGCTGATGTCAGTCCTATTCCAATCACCTTGAGTTTCTACAAAACCCAACCTTCTGTCCAAAGCCAGATTCCAAGGCACCCTGTCTATTCCTCAGGCAGTAAACAAATGGGTTCAGAAGGAGAGGCAAAACTATGTCAAGAAGAGACACTCCCTTGGTAAACGCTAATTCACCTGTGCCTTTGGGTTTTATATAAATGGAAATGCAACTGCCGTGAGTGATTGAGATCACTACGATGTGAGAAGCACAAGTGGAAAAGGTCTTCTGCCTCCTTGTGGTCGATGTGTATGATAGTGGAAATAATAATCGTATGGTGATGAAAAATGGACTTAAATCAACACAGGGACATTGTTTGTTTTGATTTATCTTGCTTGCTGAAATACATCAGAGGCTGTGACAATATAGGAAGGGTAAAAAGCAAGGGCAAATAGATGATTAGATACCTCCGGAGTTTGAAGCGTGGGAAACCTCCAAATAAATTTTAAAAATAATTTGGCAGAATTGGAACTTTTCTTTATTATTCTTATTATTCTTATTATTATTATTAACAATTGGATTAATAATTTGGAATGTAATTTGGAATGTTTCAATGTGATTTTGTTGTATTGAAAATCTTAATAAAAATGATTTGACATAAAAAAGATAGTGGAAATAATAATAATGTAGGACACCATATTTATGGTGCATATTTGTTTTTGTTTTTCGTTCCTTGCACATCAATACAACTCCTGTGGAAAGGTCTTTGGCTGATCTGCTCCTGCTGCCCCTATCCCACCCCCCCACCCCCACGACATGGCCACAAACCCTCTCTCATCAGCCCTGATTAAATCAACAAACAATAATTTGTTGTTTGTGTCTTAGATAGTGTCACGGACTGGTTGGACACAGGGAGGAAGGCTCCGAGCCAAGGGTTTGGTGGTGGGACGATGAGTAGTCAGAGGGAGAAGAGGCAGCAGACTGGGGGGGGGGGTTCTTCCTGCTGTTTAGTCAGAATCTCCTTTCTTGTAACTTGAAACCAATGGCTTGAGTCCTAGCCTCCGGAGCTGGGGGGACGGGACAATATTGTTCCATCTTCCATGTGACAGCCTTTAAGATATTGGAAGATGGCTATCATAACTCCTCTCACTCTCCTCTTTTCTAGGCTAAATATACCCAGCTCCTTCAACTGTTCCTCATAAGGCTTTGTTTTTCCAGACCCTGAATCATCTTGGTTGCCCTCCTATGCACATGTTCCAGCTTGTCAATATCCTTCTTAAATTGTGGCGCCCAGAACTGGACACAAGACTCCAGGCATGGTCTGATCAAGGCAGAATAGAGTGTTACTATTACCGTATTTTTCGCTCCATAACGCGCACTTTTTTCCTCCAAAAAAGGAAGGGGAAAAGTCTGTGCGTGTTATGGAGCGAAGGCACTGGGCGCCGCTTCTGCTGCTGCCCGCCTCTGACGCTCCCCTGAGCTGCTTTCCCCTCCTCCGTGGCCACCGCCAGCGGGGGAAGAGCGGAGGAGGGCAAAGCAGCCCAAATTCGGGCTGCTTTGTCCTCCTCCGTGGCCACCGCCAGCAGGGGAACAGCGGAGGAGGGGAAAGCAGCCTGAATTCGGGCTGCTTTCCCTTCCTCCTTGGCCACTGCCAGCGGGGGAAGAGCGGAGGAGGGCAAAGCAGCCCGAATTCGGGCTGCTTTGTCCTCCTCCGTGGCCACCGCCAGCAGGGGAACAGCGGAGGAGAGAAAAGCAGCCCGAATTCGGGCTGCTTTGTCCTCCTCCGTGGCCACCGCCAGCGGGGGAACAGCGGAGGAGAGGAAAGCAGCGGAGGAGAGGAAGAGCGGAGGAGGGCTGCTTTCCCTTCCTCCGTCACCACCGCCAGCGGGGGAAGAGCAGAGGAGGGGAAAGCAGCCCGAATTCGGGCTGCTTTGCCCTCCTCCGTGGCCATCGCCAGCGGGAGAAGGGCCGCTTCCTCTCTCTCTCTCTTTCCCTCTCACCCCTTCCTTCCTTCCTTCCTTCCTTCCTTCCTTCCTTCCTTCCTTCCTTCCTTCCTTCCTCCCTCCCTCCCTTCCTTCCTTCTCTCTCTCTCTCACCCTTCTTTCCTTCTTTCTTTCCTTCCTTTCCTTCCTTCTTTCTCTCTTCCCTCCCAGCCTTTTAGAGGAGGAAAACCAGAAAAAAATTTTTCCCTGGTTTTCCTCCTCTAAAAACGAGGTGCGCGTTATGGTCCGGGGCGCATTATGGAGCGAAAAATACGGGTACTCCCCTTGATCAGGACACTACACTTCTGTTGTTGTAGCCTAGGATAGCATTACCTTTTTTTGCTGCTGCATCACATTGTTGACTCATGTTAAACTTGTGGTCTACTAAGATCCTTAGATCCTTTTCGCACATACTAATGGCAAGCCAGGTGTTCTCTTATATAGCACCAGACTAAAATTCAGAAACACAACATAGAAAATCACCCTCACCCACAAATATACATTCATACATTTGAAAGATGGGCAAAATAACAGACATCCCAACCCTTGAGGTCCCTGCTAACGTCTCCCAAATTGCCCTGTCCTGCTCAGTTAAAATGGAAATGAGTGAAATGTAATTGTGGTTAGGGATCAGAGTTACATACTCTGAGCCAAGGGCGTCTGTAGTCTATGGAACTATGTCAATCACTGCTTTGAAATATCCAGCCCACTATTTGATTTGTGGGTTCTTATTTTGATCAATGGTTCATGAACACTCATATTTTGGGAGGACAGCCATGGGTTCATACTAAAATGGTTTCACTTGATCCTGGAAGATGAGAGTTCAAATTTCCACTCAACCATGAAACCCATTGTGTGATATTGAGCCAGTCATTGGCTCTCAGCCTAACCCTACCTCACAGGGTTGTTGTGATGGCAAAATGGGAGAGGGGGAAACCATGTGTGCCACTTGGGCACCTTGGAGAAAAAGTGAGATGTAAATATACAACGATTAATTACTTAATTAAACCCAACCATTAGAATCTCAGATCTAAGTACATCTCATCGTCAGTAGAGCATAAGACTCTTAAACTCAGAGTTGTGGCTTCAAGCCCCACATTCGTCAAAAGATTCCTGCATTGCAGGGGGTTGGACTAGATGACCCTCATGGCCCCTTGCAGCTCTACAATTCTATTATCTCTACGGTGTTTGCCACTAAAGGGAAAGTTTATTCCTCAGCTCTGATCATCCTGCTTGATCTGCCTTTGCTAAGGGCTGGAATCGTGCAAGTCGGGGGCACTCAGATTTAAGAGTCAAATGCAGCCCTCCATGCCTCTCTAGCTGGTCCCCAGGGCTCTCCCCAGTCACAGATCTTTTCCTTGGGCCACATCCTTCACTGCCCCTGCTCCACACCTTTCATGAGCGTACCTGCCTACCTGGGAGGTATACTTGAACTCTGATAATGCCTCTTGCTTGCCTGGATATGGATGTAGATGTGGGAGTAAGTGTAGAAACTAGTCTCCCGCACAAAGGTAACATTTTCATTAATCGCTCCACCCACCAACCAATTGGCCCCACCAACCACTGGTAAGGTACCCAGAGTGTAATGTGGACTCCATGCTTAAACGAATCTCCCAACCTTGGTCTAGGTTACTGAATAGCACCTGACATTTAACACTTGGTCTCCTGTTTATGTATAGCTGAAGCTCCTCTGTGATGTGAGCATTCTGTACTCTTTGATGTCAACATTCTATACTCTTTGACACCAAAATTTATCTGAGTTTGTTTGACGTTTGATGTTTTCCAAACACAGTATTTGTCAGAATATGGTACTTTCTCCTCGCAGTGTTACCGATAGGCACAGTTAATATCTGATTTTAAGGTTTTAGCTGATGGCAATCATCTTGGCTTCTGATGAAACCCAACACACTGTCTAAATCCAGCTCTCAGCGCATCCTGCACCTGTCTATTTCTCAGGCAGTAAATGAATGGATTCAGAAGAGGGGACACGATCGTGTTAAGAACAGCCACCCCTTTGCTGAAGTCCAAAGTACCAACACCTTTTGGTTTTATGTAAATGAAAATGCAACTACCATAAGTGATGGAGACCACGGTGATGTGAGAAGCACAGGTGGAGAAAGCTTTCTGCCGCCCAGTGGTTGAAGGGATGCGCAGGATCGTGAGGACAATATTGACGTAGGAAACAATGTTTATGGTCAAGGTCCCAAGGAGACAGAGTGCGGCGATGAGGAGAAATCTGAGTTCCAGGAGGCTTGTGTTTGCACACGCAAGCTTCATCAGTGGTCCACTGTCACAGAAAAAATGATTGATGGTGTTTGGGCCACAATAGGGCATCTGAAACAGCACAGCTGTTGGGACCATAGTAAACAGCAACCCCCCAACCCAAGAGCAGAGCACCAGCAGTTTGCAGACCCGAGCATTCATCATGGTGGAATAGTGAAGGGGTTTGCATATGGCCACGTACCTGTCAATGGACATGACCGCCAGAAGAAGGAACTCTGTGGCTCCAAACGCAAAGTACAAAAAGGTCTGTGTGAAGCAACCAGGTAGAGAGATGGTTTTCTGGCCAGCGGCCATGCTGGCCAATGTTTTAGGAATGATAGAGGTGGTGAATCCAATTTCCATGAAGGCAAAGTGTCGGAGGAAGAAATACATTGGGGTGTTGAGCTGGCGATTCACCCGAGTGATTATAACAATCGCAGCGTTCCCCATTATTGTCAAAAGGTACGTGCTAAATATGAAGGTAAAAAGGAAGATTTCAACTCTTCGGTTGTCTGTAAAGCCCGAAAGTACGAATTCTCTCACCACGCTGTGGTTCCACATTTTGGGCACATTCCTACAACTAAAGTGAATAGAAATCAACCATTAGGAACAAAATTTTCAAATCCACTTTAAATATATTTTGCTACTCCATTTTGATCCCCCCCGCAAAAAAAAAAAAAAAATCAGGCCAAAACTGTTATGAATAATAATATGCCTCACATACAATCAGTTCCAGGTGGCAACTTCAAGGGAGAAGAATTGCAGTTCGGCTGTCTCTCTGTTAGCTCACCCCTGACAGAAGATAATTTTGTGGTGATTGATAATAGTCAGACAGATGGGCTGACCTTTAATCACTCAGGAAGAGAAGGGGGATTTGTGAGCAACCTCAAATGATTTGATTGAGGCTTTTTATGCTGTATGTGCCTGGTGGCTTGGACAGAAGTTAGAATGAGCTGGCAAGCTGAGGAATCACGTAAGCACCTTCCCTAGGTAGAAAGACCCATAAACCCCCCTTCTTTAAACACTTCTGGGACAAGGAAAAGTATAACTTGGAGAGACTCCTCTATCTACTAGTGAAAATTTACAGTCTGAAAATTTGTCTGTACCACATTCTGTCATTAAGAAGAACAGAATGGAAAAGTGGACATTGAAGTGTCTAAGGTAGAGCAAAATGCCCGATTTCTGGTTGACAATAAAAATTATAAATAGATGAGGGAATCCTCTGCGTAAAAAATCTTTAACCTTTTTCCTGCTGCTTGCCACTAGAGAGATGAAAGGACTGAAAGTAAACCAACCATTACTCCAACAATGGGAAAGAATTTCTTGTGAGATAAGATATGCTGGCTGTGATCATAAGGTGGAAATAGTAATGCAGACTGAGTTGCTAATAATATTCAAAGCATCAAAAGCATAAAGAATGGCAAAGGTACCTTTGGATTGCCCAGTGATGTCCATCAAAGCAGCAGGTATGAATATTTTCTCTGGCTTTATTCCCAAAGCCTTTCTCATGAATGCGTATGTAGCCACAAGACAGCAGAGGTTTAGGACCAGAGTTTTCCTTCTTCTAGTTGGGCTACCTTCCCAGGTGGATGAGCTCCATCTTAGATAAATTTATTGTCATTGTCCGAATATACACAGTATACACAACAACGAAAATCAAACACCCAAAGACCGGATTTCCCTCTACAGCACATGCAGTCACCACCTTCTTGACTTTTGGATCCACTGTTGGTCTTATCTGCTCAATCTGCCCGAACCTGTCTTCACATGAAGGGGAAATCCCTAACTCCTTGAGGGTTGAAGCCCATTGGCTACCCTCACTTGTTTAGCCAGCCAGTAGAAGCCATTTCCCTTATAGGAGCCACAGGTGAGCTGAGGGCAGAGTGGGGATCAAAGGTGGATGAGCTTATAGGTACATATGCAAAAAAAGAAAACAATAAAAAATATTAGGAGCAAAGATACGGAATACAGGTTTCAAGTCATCTACATTCACACTCAAAAGTCAATTCTCAGCTAAACACACACCTCTTGCATTTCACATTAACCAGAGGATGTTCACATTATTTTCTTCCCACCCCCGGTTTCTAGAAGTTTTGCATCTATTGTACTTTATTCTTTCTGCAGAATAAAAACAAGGTCTTAACTACGTAAGAGCCCTGGTGTATCAGGCCAATGACCCATCTAGTCTAGCATCCTGTTCTCACAGTGGCAACCCAGGTACCTCTGAGAAACCTGCAAGCTGGATCAAGGCACAAGAGTCCTCTCCCTTTCCTGTGGATCCCAGCAACTGGCAAAAATCTTACTGCCTCCAACCATGTACATCTATTCCAGTAAAGTGTTTTAAGTTTATAGAAGCAGATCAGGGAGCTGCCCTATATGAGGTCAGACTTTTTCTTCATGTAGCCCAGTGCTTTTCAAGTTGAAGGGCAATGGCCCTCAAAGCTCTTAGCTGGGGTCTTTAACATCATCTGCTTCGTGATCCTTTTAATAGGAAGTGCTGACTATTGAACCTGGGACTGTTGAAGGAGGGAGATTCTGCAATACATGGATCGGAGCACAGTTGTTGATCAGAGGACACACTTCTCTGAATTTTGCAATGCATTTTCAGTTCAAAGCACAAGATGAATATTTTGCAAGGAAGTACGCATACAAAATGTATTGCTATTATGGCATTGCATCCAGTAAATTTATCCTGTTAGTACCGGTAGAAGTGCTTCTGCCTCAACATCACTACTTCCTCCCTCCACATCTACCAATGATAGATTTGGGGAGACAAGTGGATGCATAGGGAGAGGAAAGGTGCCTTCGTGCACAGGCAGAAGTACTTGTCCTAGGAGTATAACTTTTTGGACCCAGCTCTTAACTAAGAATTCTTATTCTCTTCCTTTCCTCTCTCATGAGCCCATAGAGGCTAACAACTAAAAATGAAACATTCAAATAAAGTTAGAACCACAGTACAAAATACATTACAATACAAAATACAAATTTTACAGTGAGTGGTGCCTATATCCTCCATGCTTTCAAGAAAATCCCCCCCTTCCTTACCTCACAAAACAAGCCCTGCAAATTTTATGTCATGCATTTCTCCACCTTCACTACAATGAAGAATCTTATGATATGCAATGGTACCCATTCTGTTCCTTAAGCAGATAGTGCAGATTTGATGCTTGAGGGTGGTCTCTTCTAGGCAATGGTGAATATTTTTTGTCCCCAAGCCAGCATTCACCACAAGATATATTAACTCTAATTTTGTCAGAATACACCAAGGAGGATTTTAGCTTTGCTTCCCAGAAGAGCAGGAAAAAACATCTGATGCAAGAGGCTCAGCTCACATCACACCACCACAAACTAGACCATAAGGGACATGATATGCCTATGTAGCTTCTATGTGACTGATTATTATTCTGTGATCCAGAGTTGAAATCACTTTGCTCCTTCTCATTGCCTCCTTTCTTCTCTGAGTTTCGATCTCGGATATTGACTGGGATATCCCATGAATATTTTGCCAAAGATTCACTGAGCATTTATTTATATATTTCTTGCCTTTCTGTCTCACCTTTCTTTCAAGGAGCTCAAGATGGTGCACATGGTTCTAACCTTCCCAAATTGTCTTCACAATAACCCTGTGAGGTGGAGCAGGCTGAGGTTAATTTTCTGTACCAAGGAACCCTGGGAGTTTCATCACTAAGTGGGATTTGAACCCTGAACTTTCAGGTCCTAGTCCAACAGTCTAAACATTCTAGTTAAGAGCGGTAGACTTGTGATCTGGTGAACCGTCTCCGCTCCTCCATGTGCAGCTGCTGGGTGACCTTGGGCTAGTCACACTTCTCTGAAGTCTCTCAGCCCCACTCACCTCACAGAGTGTTTGTTGTGGGGGAGAAAGGGAAAGGAGAATGTTAGCTGCTTTGAGACTCCTTCGGGTAGTGATAAAGCGGGATATCAAATCCAAACTCTTCTTCTACTCTTCTACCAGACCATAGGTATGCTTTTTAGCCAATGAATTAGTCTGCATATCTGATAGCTGCCATTTGATGCTTGACTGCGTTTGACAGCCACCATGGAACACCAATTAATAATTCGTCTGAATATCAAAAAGGCTCAGTCTGAATTGTGCCAACTTGTGCTGAATCTGTATCTGATTGTTAAAGGTTCAAAATGCTATACACTCAGGTAGACCTGAATCTGTCTGTGGCTGTTTATGTGTACCTCCACCATCCCATTCAGAGTAGCCAAACTGCAACCACACTTTGAGGAATATGTAAGCATTTGATGCCCCAAACCCCTTTGTAAAATTGTGGCAGTTCTCAAGCAACTTTTCACTAGCAGATCATCTGTTCTGGATACAGAAGGTACCAGCTTACCAATCTAGTAAGATTGGTCTATCCAGCTCAGTATTCTATAGGTAAAGGTACCCCTGACCATTAGGTCCAGTCATGGAAGACTCTGGGGTTGCGGCGCTCATCTCACTCTATAGGCCGAGGGAGCCGGCGTTTGTCTGCAGACAGCTTCTGGGTCAAGTGGCCAGCATGACTAAGCCGCTTCTGGCAAACCAGAGCAGAGCACGGAAATGCCGTTTACCTTCCCACCAGAGCGGTACCTATTTATCTATCTGCACTGCGTGCTTTCGAACTGCTAGGTTGGCAGGAGCAGGGACCGAGCAACGGGAGCTAACCCTGTCGCGGGGATTCAAACCACCAACCTTCTGATCAGCAAGTCCTAGGCTCTGTGGTTTAACCCACAGAACTACTCACCAGCTGAGTAGCAATGACCCTCTGGGATTTCAGGCAGGGGTTTCTCTCTCAGCCCAAACTGGAGATACCCGAGGTTGTATTTATGTATGAAACAACAGCAGCCAGAATCCTGAACACACAGAAATGGAAAGGAGAAGAACCAACCGAGGGGGAATGGCTTCAAAAGTTAATGGGCTATGTGGAAATGGCAAGATTGCCAGCAAAAGTAAGAGATAAAAGAGTTGAACTGTTCATGGAAGGGTGGAGACCCTTTTGGGAATACTCGAAGAACTGTTATAGTCAAGTTAAAATGAAGGCAGGGTTTGAATTATGAGCAGCAGGTAAAAGAGGATTGGGAAATAATCCATAATGAATTGGGGGGGGAATATGTTTAAAAGTACTTCCACCCCCCCAAAACAACAACAACAACAACAACAACAACAACAACAACAACAGTCCTTTTTGCTGGGGATAATTCAGACAGAAATTCCCAGGTGTCAAAAAAGGTTGTTTATGTATGCCATTACTGCAGGCCATGTTTTGTTAGCCCAAAAATGGAAAACGAGCAAAGTCCCAACTAAAGAAGAATGACAACTTAAACTGATGGAATAAACACAGCTTGCGGACCTAACATATAGAATGACCGTTCCCCACATCAAATGGGGTGCGCATTTTGCGTGGTCACGAGTAGCCCCCTGGGATCACGTTGCAGCTCCTGGCAGCTGGGTCTGGCACCGCCTTCCCAGGTAGGATACCTGTGGTCTCCACCTACTCCGGCAGCCGCCCAATCCCGGCTGGGGAGGT
The DNA here is from genome assembly GCA_034641395.1 of Darevskia armeniaca. Lineage (NCBI taxonomy): Eukaryota > Metazoa > Chordata > Lepidosauria > Squamata > Lacertidae > Darevskia > Darevskia armeniaca. The sequence continues at coordinate 2,210,198 of JAWWNF010000347.1, forward strand.
GTTGCCAGGGGGATTGGCCAGGTAGAAGGAGGGAACATACAGTACACAATAGAAATGAGTCATACCAGAAGAACATTCATTTAAAGAAGATTGGGAAATGTTTATTGAATATATGGGGGGGGGGAATTGTGTACACTTGAAAACGTTGGCAGCATTAAGTTAAATTCAACAGTGTAAATAAGTTTTGATGGATGGATGTAATAATGGAATACTGAATGGTTTAGTTTATGTAAAATGTGCAGGGATTTATGATATGCAAAATAAACCATGGAACGAGAGGAAGGGAAGTCATGCATATTTTAAGGTTGTTTAAATGAATATTCTAAATTATAAAACAGAAAAATTAATTAAAATTGTGTGTGTGTGTGTGTGTGTGTGTGTGTGTGTGTGTGTGTGTGTGTGAATTAAGCAGTAGAATGAAAACAATAAGTGAAATACAGAATAATTGTATTAGATAAAAGTATGTTATATAAAGCAGTAGATATAAGGTGGGAATAAAAACATCATGGAGGTAAGGGTGGGAAGTCAAAATTTTAAGAAAAAACATATATTGAAATTTAAGTAAATTTGTAAATTTTGGGGGAAATCAATTAAAAAATCTCGAAAAGAGATGTCTGAGTTTGAACTTCGAACCTTCTTCATACAGAGCAAGTGCTCCACCCCTGAGTTAGGGCCCTTCTGTAATAAATACAATACAGTCAGGCTACATAGTTTTGTTTATTTTATTTATTTTGCATTTTTCATACTTCAAAAAAATCTGTTCTATGTGATTTACTTTCGGAAAATGTTACAAAAATGCAAAGAAACATTACAAAAATTCCATATTTTAAAGCTTCTCAGATGGCAGATAAATAGGATCCTCTTAAACACCAGTGTAAATTGTAACAGCTGACATGGATCAGTGGTGGACCCTAGGCTCTCAAATTTCAGTAGCACCCAGTGTGATGCCAAAATTCGGTGTTCCCCCATCTCTCACATCATTCCATTCTACATCATAGTTGCCATGTCTCACAGTGGAGCCCCCGAGGCTCTGCACCCAGTGTGACTGAACAAGTCGTGCTCCCCTAAATCCACCTCTACATGGACCATATTAGACATTCTCTGACACACAACATCAGTCTCCAATTGATATTCACTCCTGAAAGAAATCCAGCAAATGCAAGCATTTCCAATTTGCTCCAAAGTTGATCTCTGATTTTCATGTGTGATTTGATGTCGGTTCTATTCCCTTGTCCTAGAAAATCCAACAAGCGCCTTAAATCCAGCCTTCAGGGCATCCTGGAACTTTTTGTTCCTCAGGCAGTAAACAAATGGATTCAGAAGAGGAGACAGAACAGTGTTAAGAAGAGCCACCCCTTTGGTAAATGCTAATTCACCTGTGCCTCTGGGTTTAATGTACATGACAATGCAGCTGCCGTAAGTGATTGAGATCACTATGATGTGAGAAGCACAAGTGGAAAAGGCTTTTTGCCTCCTTGTGGTTGATGGGATGCACAAAATGGTGAAAATAATATTGATATATGAGACAATATTTATGGCCAAGGTCCCAAGGAGACAGAGTGTAGCAATGAGGAGAAACATGAGTTCTAGGAGACTTGTGTCCACGCATACAAGTTTAATCAGTGGTCCAATGTCACAGAAAAAATGATCTATAGCATGTGGGCCACAAAAGGACAATTGAAATAATGTAATTGCCGGAGCCATTGTGAGCAAAAATCCTCCAGCCCAAGAGAAGAGCACCAGCAATGAGCAAGTTCGATGAGTCATTATGGTTGAGTAGCGAAGAGGGTTGCAGATCGCCACATATCTGTCAATGGACATGACTGTTAGCATAAGGAACTCTGTGGCTCCCACACTCAGGTATAGATACACCTGTAGGAAACAACCAGGTAAAGAAATAGTATGTTGGCCATTGGCCATATTGCCCAATGCTTTGGGGAGGACAGTGCTGGTAAACCCAATCTCCAAGACTGCGAAGTGTCTTAGGAAGAAGTACATTGGGATTTTGAGCTGTCGATTCACAAGTGTGATTGCGATAATCACAGTGTTCCACATTATAGTCAAAAGATACGTGCCAAGCAGGAGGGTAAAAAGGGAAATTTCAACTCGTCGGCTGTCTGTAAATCCCAAAAGTGTGAACTCTCTCACCATGGTGTTGTTCCTCATTGTTGGCACATTCCTAGAAGTAAAATGAAGAGAAATCAAGAGTCCGGATTCAATGTCTATAAGTCATTTTAAATTCAAGTAGCTGTTGTTTGTTTGTTTGTTTGTTTGTTTGTTTGTTTGTTTGTTTGTTTTGACATCAGGTCTCTGCTGTACAGTTGCAAGGAAATGCAGTAGGTGATTTGCTGGAACAGACCCATATCCATCTTTAGCTCAGATGCTAAGTCGTGTCCATTCTTAGTCTCTAGAACTTTGTAACCACAATTGTGATGCCTCTGTCTACACCAGGGGTGTCAAACTCCGGCCCTCCAGATGTTTTGAGACTACAATTCCCATCATCCCTGACCACTGGTCCTGTTAGCTAGGGCTGATGGGAATTGTAGTTCCAAAACATCTGGAGGGCCTCTACACCACTGTTTTCCCCCTGACCACAACCTCTCATCCTGCTTTTCAGTTAAGTCAGAATCAGAATGCATTCCTCACATCTCTCTCATGTCATCTAGTTTGGCCATACTCTGGCTCATCACATGCAATTTGATAGCAAAAGACACAGTGCAGACACAAAAATGCCACTTTTAAATAGTGCTTTAAATAATCATACACTTCACAATTAGTTACCAAGAAAGAAAACAAGAATGCCCTATTTTCTATGCAATAATGGAGATGACTTAAAACTATGCAAGTTTTAAGTCATCTCCATTGACACTCAATAGTAAATTCTCAGCAAAGGCCAAAGATTTATACAATCTGAAGAGAAACCAGAGTAAACTGCACACTTCTTGCACTTCACATTAATGGGAAGATCATAGAATCATAGAACTGGAATATCATAGAATCATACAGTTGTCCAATCCTCTGCAATGCAGGAGGCCCATATGGGCATTGAACCCATGACCATGTTCCTCGCAATGGAGTGAGCCCCTGTTGCTCTGTCCCAGCTCCTGCCAACCTAGCAGTTCGAAAGCATGCCAGTGCAAGTTGATAAAAAGGTACCGCTGCAGCGGGAAGGTCCACAGCGTTTTTGGGGGCTCTGGTTTCCATCAAGGCGTTCCATTGTGCCAGAAGCGGCTTAGTCATGCTGGCCACATGACCCAGAAAGCTGTCTGTGGACAAATGCCGACTCCCTCGGCCTGAAAGCGAGATGAGCGCTACAACCCCATAGTCGCCTTTGATTGGACTTAACTGTCCAGGGGTCCTTTACCTTTTACCTTTACCTTCTAACCAACCTAGCTGAAATGTTCACATCCATTTTTTCCTGTTTTCCGAAAGTTTCGCATCTACATTCTTCTCTCTGCAGAATAAAAGCAAAGTCTTAAGAACATAGGAACATAAAACCATAACAATGTAAAAATATCCTACTGGATCAGGGCGATACGTACAAATTCAACATGGAATGAAAGAAGGCCCATCTATGCCTACCTGGGACCTTCTGCATGCAATAGGTGCTTTGCCATGGAGCTATGACCTCTCAGGTCCAGTGAAGGAGAGACCTTCTCTTTCTGTCTAAGCAAAACCAAAGGACCATAACTATATCCTCAGCAATCTGCATTCCAGCAATCTCTCCAATGTTATTGCCTGGCTATCTCTATGATACCCATTCAGGTCCTTGAGCAGATAGTGCAAAGGATATTCAGTCTTTACTTCTCAGACACAACATCTTACAGGCAATGGTGCAGCTTCATGTCCCTAAGCAAGCATTTAGCGCAACAGATATTAGCTCTTAGTTCATCATGATGCGCTAGGGACCTTCGCTTTGGTCCCTGAAGGAGCAGAGAAGCCACTTAACATTTGATCTTTTTTTATCTTATCTACAGCAGGGATGGGAAGCAAAATAAAGGGATTACTAGTCATCAGACTTAAAGTAGCGGAAGCCCCACCCCTTTTCCTCAAAATCTCACATTTTGATATAGATTTTATATCACTTGATATAAATTTCTCATAAATAAATTTTATATTTATTTTTGTTTGTTTTAGGGTATTGTGTAATCTATGTCTGCGGGTGGGGGTATACCATATATATGTTACCAATTTGGATGTATGGAGTCATGCTGTGTTGTTCCTACCCCCAGTGGCGTCACAACAGAGGGCAGGGGTGGGTTCCATGTCTGCGGGGGTGACAAGAAGTCACCCCGTGGGAGCTCACGGCGGCTCGAGCAGCCATCTCGCTGCCGCAGCCATATGTGCAGGATCCTCCGTTCGCGGCTGCAGCCACGAGCAGAGGATCGCGGTGGCGGCGGCAAACCGCTCAGTAATAATAATATAATAATAATAATTTATTATTTGTACCCCGCCCATCTGGCCAGGTCCCCCCAGCCACTCTGGGCGGCTTCCAACAAACACTAAAATACATTAAAATATCACACATTAAAAACTTCCCTAAACAGGGCTGCCTTCAGGTGTTTTCTAAATGTCAGGTAGCTATTTATCTCTTTGACATGGAATGGGAGGGTGTTCCACAGGGCGGGCGCCACTTCCGAGAAGGCCCTCTGTCTGGTTCCCTGTAGCTTTGCTTCTCGCAGTAAGGGAACCAACAGAAGGCCCTCGGCGCTAGATCTCAGTGTCCGGGCTGAACGTTGGGGGTGGAGACGTGAGTGGGGAATCAAACATAATGGATACATAGACAAAACTGACACCACCTCCCCAGCACTGTGATGGGCCCTGCTCCTACAGGGTGACCGTGGTGGGTCATCTGCATCCCGGATTCCTATTGGTTGGGTAGTGGACAGGGGCATGAAAAAACTAAACACAATGGGAAGTTTAAAACAAAAGTCTATACGCCAGATCTGCAGTATCTGCATGCACTGTACGTAGCAACGCTGCACATGCGCTGTATAGTGGTTTGCCGGTGCTGGCACTCCAGCGCTGTGTGTCTAGTCCCTCTGAGGCCACTGCAGATACTGCAGATCTGGCGTATAGACTTTTGTTTTAAACTTCCCATTGTGTTTAGTTTTTTCATATACGTGGTATATCTGCAGTGGCCTCAGAGGGACTAGACACACAGCGCTGGAGTGCCAGCACCGGCAAACCACTATACAGCGCATGTGCAGCGTTGCTACGTACAGTGCATGCAGATACTGCAGATCTGGCGTATAGACTTTTGTTTTAAACTTCCCATTGTGTTTAGTTTTTTCATGCCCCTGTCCACTACCCAACCAATAGGAATCCGGGATGCAGATGACCCACCACGGTCACCCTGTAGGAGCAGGGCCCATCACAGTGCTGGGGAGGTGGTGTCAGTTTTGTCTATGTATCCATTATGTTTGATTCCCCACTCACCAACACCATGTGACAGCCCCCTCCCCAGCACAATGCCAATGGCAGGTGGGCCAAATTCAAGTGCTCCGGCTGGCAAGAGAGTTCTCAGGTCTCTTGATTCCCTCAGGCTGCAATTGGGAAGGGCGATGGCAGGCCATCGCACCACATCTCAATAATAATTTATTATTTATACCCCACCCATTATTTATACCCAGCCACTCTAGGCAGTTCCCAACAGAACAACAACAACAACAACAACAACAACAACAACAACAAAGCGATACAACATCAAACATTAAAAACTTCCCTAAACAGGGCTGCCTTCAGATGTCTTCTAAAAGTCAGAAAGTTGTTTATTTCCTTGACATCTGATGGGAAGGTGCTCCACAGGGTGGGCGCCACTACCGAGAAGGCCCTCTGCCTGGTTCCTTGCAACTTTGCTTCTCGCAGGGAGGGAACTGCCAGAAGGCCCTCGGAGCTGGACCTCAGCTGAACGATGGGGGTGGAGACGCTCCTTCAGGTATACTGGGCTGAGGCCATTTAGGGCTTTAAAGGTCAGCACCTACACTATGATTTGTGCTCGGAAACATACTGGTGAGCAGAATTCTCTCTCTTGTACCCTCACAGCATTTTTATTCCTCCAATGCAATACATTTTAAAGATTTTTGTAATTGTTGAATCATTTGTTGTTTTTCCTTCCTGGGGCTCCTTTGAGAGTATGGTTGAAATATAAATTTAATACATGAGGTGGAAATTTGCTCCCCTCTGCCCCCCTCCCAAGTCATACTTAAAACGTATAACTTTCCCCCCTCAAAATAAAGATGGCTGGTTATTTACTATTCCGAGAAGTCTCTAAGCAATGATAAGGTGGTTTGGATCATTGTAAGTTGAAATAATAAAACAGGGGGCAAAACAGAACCCTGATGGTCAGGGCAGAACCCAGTGCTTCTAATATTGGATAGCTTTAGCATACTCAGGAATCAAAAGTTTTGTGTCTCTTTTGTAGGAAATGCATACTTTTTTGTGCGTTCTGCAATGAAGGGAAAAGTTAATAATGACATGTAAACCCATTTATTTCAACGGGCCTTCTCTTAGTCAGATACAACAAATTGTCTATTGTGAACTTAATACACCAGCACTGGAGTCTTGTAGCTCTGAACATATTCCAAGGGGTAAACCGGGGGCTAGTGGGTAGGATTATCTGGATAAGCCCTGTATCTGGCTTTCCAAAATATGAAAGTTATATGAAGAACAATGCTGGATTAGGCCAAAGTCTCCTGTGGCCCAGTATCTTGTTCCCACAACGGCCAACCAGGTTCCATGTGAAACCCACACACAAAATTGGTTTCATCCTGAGCCTGTTTCATATGATGCACAATAAGTTTCCTGTACCTTAGAGAAGCGACATCCATGCCTATTGTGTATTGTTAGCAAGCAAAGACTGAATATCTCTTGTGAGATGTGCTTAGGGACACAAACCAGCACTTAAGGACATGAGCCAGGTTGCTTCAGTGTTCACTCCTGGGGCAAAGAGACGGAGAAACGTGTGTAGCAAAATATCACCGAGATCACTAGTCTGTGAGCCAAAACAGCAAAGACTCTTTGGCAAAGTGTTAAAGATGTGGCATGTTAAGAGGCCACACAAAAAATAGGCTTAAGGAGTAAAAACTTTACAACTGCTCAGTCTCCCCGGTTAGTGGAAGAATGTCAGTGTCATCACCATGGCCTGAAACATTTAGCAACCAACATTGCATCTATACAAATAATAACATCATCCCCTTTTCTAAGTTGATGTTAAGAGGTGAGTATTTTGCTACAGCTTTTGGTGATGAAATGAGGTGTTGCAAAGTATTTGCTTTTGTAAAAGAAAATGATTGTGCATATGAGATGCTGATTCACAGAATCATTTAGATTTAGCTATGGTTATTGTGATGCATCATATATGGAGATGTCTTTGATGAGCATTTGGATGGGAACTGGCAAGGGCCTGCTGTGGTGGAAATATCAGTGCGGACTATTCCCATGTCCCATCCACCTATCCAAGTTCAATGAAAATATGTTGCTTTGGATCTGTTCCAGGGATGGTAAACTTGTGATTATTCACATGTCACTGGACTCCAACTCAGGGTGGGTGGGGGTTTAAGCCCAATAATATTTGGAAGGCCATCTCTGATCTAAATAGTCTGGGAGCAGGGTCTCTAAAGGACTGAAACAGATCTACTGGTGTGATCCAATTCTTCATGATATCAGTAACAGTCACATTCAGGCAATTGCAGAGAGTTATTGTGCTTATTTTTAAAGGCTAACACAGCTCTAAGGTTTGATTTCCCATTACTTTTAGGGAAGGGCCAACAACGATGAACAACACCATGGTGAGAGAGTTTATACTGTTGGGTTTGACCGACAACCATCAACTTAAAATTATACTTTTCGTCCTGCTGATTGGGGTATACCTTTTGACGATAATGGGGAACATACTGATTATTGTAATAACACTGGTGAATCAACAGCTCCACACCCCAATGTATTTCTTCCTACGACATGTTGCATTTGTGGAGATTGGGTATACCAGTGCCATTGTTCCTAAAACACTGGACAGCATGGCTACTGGCCAGAAGACTATCTCTCTAGCTGGCTGCTTCACACAGTCCTTTGTGCACTTTGTCCTGGGAACCACAGAGTTCCTATTGCTGGCGGCAATGTCCATTGACAGGTACGTTGCCATCTGCAACCCTCTTCGCTACTCAACCATCATGAACAATAGGATCTGCTCATTGATGGTGCTCTGGTGTTGGGCTGGGGCATTGTTGCTGATCATAGTTCCTGCAGTTGTATTATTCCGGATGCCCTTTTGCGGCCCAAACACCATCAACCATTTTTTCTGTGACAATGGGCCGTTGGTCAAACTTGCATGCACGGACACCAGTCTGCTGAATCTCCTCAATTTTGTCACTGCTACCCTCTCCCTCCTTGGGACCTTGTCTGTAAATACTGTGTCTTATGTCCACATTATCTCCACCATCATGCGCATCCCATCCACTTCAGGGAGGCAGAAGGCTTTCTCCACTTGCGCGTCTCACATCACGGTGGTCTCCATCACTTACAGCAGTTGCATTTTCATGTACATAAAACCCAACCATGATAGTGAGTTGGACTACAGCAAAGGGGTGGCTCTTCTGAACACTGTGCTGGCTCCTCTTCTTGTCCCATTCATATACTGCCTTAGGAACACACAAGTCCAAAGTGCCTTGAGAGAATCATGTAGACAGCTTGTTGCCATTTGGAAGGACTCAAGATGATTTGGGGTTCAATTGACATCAGAACAAACATTAATATTAAGCATTGGCCGTGGAGACATCCATTCAATTGCTACTATAAGTGCTACTTATAAACTGTCTTCTGCTGTTTCCTGGGAATACTAGATTTCTTTCAATATCTGAATACCAATTATATTCTAGTACCATACGTGAACAAAATATAAAACTTTGTTTAGAAAAATCAGATGAAATTCAATACAATTTTTTGCAAATGCAAAACATACATTCTTTTTGGAAGTTGATAATTCATGTAATAAAGGAAATGAGAGACTATGTTTTTCCAACCAATCCCCTGATTATTCTTTTTTGTTATGTTTATTATTGGCTTATTTTACTGCATTGAGAGATGGCCAATCATTTACAAGAAGCTGCCTGTACGATAATCAGCTGCAGTCAGAATAATCTTTGTTTTCTGATACTGGATGATAGATTAATGCTGATATGAGAGGATGTTCATATGGTTAAATTGACAGATCTAGTTAACATGTGAGGAAGAAGACAACACAGTAATCAACTTATTGAAAAATTGAACCCATTTTGTTAATTATGGGTGGAACAAACTGCAAGATAACATTTTGTAAGGAACTTTATGCAGTCAGAATTAGGATAAGGCTGTAAATAGCAAATGATAAGTAAATAATAAATTATAATTCTTTTTCTGTCTTTTGATTATATGTAACAAAATATATTATTATGGTATTATATAACTACATGATTTGATTTTGTATATTAAAGACAAATAAATAAATAATTTCACACAGATACAGAATTGATTTTGAAATCTTACTCCAGCGATGTCAACTGGAAAAGTAAGCCATGTAGTCATGAAAAATAATCAGAAGTTTATCAGAATTAGACTCCAAATGAGAAGCATTGAGGCATGATGTCAAAAGCCAGCAAAATCTATTAAACCGAAATTTGCAGCTAAAGAACTAGCAAGATATTTCAAACCATTCAGAGCTGGCCCTACTACTAGACAGTGTGAGGAATCTGCCTCAGGTACCAGATGCTGGGTGCTTATGTAATGAAATACTCATCCATCCATCATTCCCCCAGAGTCCCAGAAGTTAGCCTGCTCTTCATCTCCTAACCTAGATGGCTGCACTTGGACACAGTGGAGGGTGCTGTCCCATATATAATGTTGAAGTAGATCTGATCAGGTTGTGTGTGTGGAATCTGGTTGGCCCATCTTCTCCTTTTCTCAGACAGGAAAATGTGTAAATTTGTGGAATTCCTTGCTTTTTATGCACAATGCATTGTGTCCCAGTTAACCTCACTCGCTTTGAGTGGCCTTAGGTAACTCTGATATGCTTGCCTCTCCCAATTAAATACAGTACCTTAGCATACAATGCCTAAAGACATTAAGCACTGTGAGTTTCCCTCAGATTCCCCTCTCTCCTTGGTCCCTTGCTCCATTAGTTCCCTCCCTCTTCCCAATCCAGTCTTCTCTTCAGTCACTAAAGATTCCCTTGTGTTTCTCCTTCTCCATCCATTGCCCATTCAGTCCTTTCCTGCCCATGAATAACCAGCCATCATTTTATGAACATTCAGGTTCAGCCAATCCATTTCAGAGTACCCAGAAGCATAAGCCCTTCTCCTCATGACATTCACACCCACTCGTGACATTCACATCCATCACCACCACCACCAAATTTGTCCCTATGTGTCATATTGTGTGAGGTAAAAGGTAAAGGTAAAGGGACCCCTGACCATTAGGTCCAGTTGCGGACGACTCTGGGGTTGCGCACTCATCTCGCTCTATAGGCTGAGGGAACTGGTGTACAGATTCCAGGTCATGTGACCAGCATGACTAAGCCACTTCTGGAGAACCAGAGCAGTGCACGGAAACGTCGTGTACCTTCCCACCGGAGCGGTACCTATTTATCTACTTGCACGTTGATGTGCTTTCGAACTGCTAGGTGGGCAGGAGCTGGGACCGAACAACAGGAGCTCACCCCATCGCGGGGATTCGAACCGCCAACCTTCTGATCAGCAAACCCTAGGCTCAGTGGTTTAACCCACAGCGCCACCCGCGTCCCTATTGTGTGGGGTAGATTCATCTTATTTTTATTTCTTTTCTTTTTGTGTGTGTGTTAATGTCTATTTCACTTCTGGACTGGAGGGGGATTATAAAACTGAACGCAATGGGCCATAGAAGGCCTGGTTATTACAATATTCATGGAATCATATCATATTGTACAAGCTCAGTATAGGTAAGTGAAGCTTAGATAGGCAACCTACATGTTGTTTGCAGAACATAAGAGCATGTCATGGATTAGGCCAAAGTCCCATCTAGCCCAACCAGGTGCCTATGGGAAGCCCGCCTGAGCAAATTTCATACAATGTACAATAAGTCTGGTGCTCTTTAGAGAAGCAATATGCATGTCCCTTGTGTATCCTAACAAGCAAAGAGTGAATACCTCTTGCATCATGTGTTTAGGAATGTGAACCAGCACCTAGAGGTTGCTTCAGTCTTCACCCCTGCAGCAATATATTACTAAGATAACTAGTTTGTGCAGAAAGAAAGCAATGATTCCTCCACAAAGCATTAAGGATGTGTCATGTTAATGGGTTGTGAAAACAGGGAGTGGAGCCTAAGCTCCATTTACTTAGTTAGCAGGGGAACATTGCCACCATCACAACTGATGGTTTACTCTTCACCATCAAACCTGCAGGTTCCAACAACTTGGTTTGCGTTTGTGAAAATAAGAGCATAGTCTCTGCTCCCTAATTTGATTTTAATTGGTGAGTATTTCACTACAACCTCATGTTTTGGCAGTGCAAGAGTTGTTGTAAAGTATTGCAAAAAATTAAAAAGGGAACTGATTGTACATGAATGCATATTTGCAACATCATTTAGATTAGATCATGTATGGAATTGATTTTGATGAGCATTTGGGTGGTGACCGAGAGGGGCCTGCACTAATTCATTGGTCTGCTGGGGATGGAACATCAACTTTTAACATTTCCAGGAGTCCCCCCCCTCCCCATGTGCAATGAAAATCTGCTGCTTTGGATTCCAGGTAAGGGAAACCTGTTTTTCTCCAATTGTTGCTGCACTCCAACTGCCATCAGCCTCACGCAGCATGGCCAATAGTAATGGAAGATTGGAGCGGGAGTCTTAACATTATCTAGCGAGTCACAGGTTCCCCATCCCTAATCCATACCATTCTAGTTACAGGTAGGTAGCCGTGTTGGGATTTGACATCTTTCCGCAGGGCCTGCAAGACGGAGTTGTTCCACCTGGCCTTCGGGTCGGACACTTAAGTTCGATGGTTTCCTCCCCTTGGTTTGGTAATGGGCGCCAAATGATCGGCATTTTAAACTGGTTTTAACTTATTTTAACTAATTGGTTTTTGTATTTTATTGTGATTTTTATTGTTGTTAGCCGCCCTGAGCCCGGTCTTGACTGGGGAGGGCGGGGTATAAATAAAATTTATTATTATTATTATTATTATTATTATTATTATTATTATAGTCAAAACAAAATAAAAAGTAAAAAAAAATCCTCCCAGTTGCACCTTATAGACCAACTAAGTTTGTTCTTGGTATGAGCTTTCGTGTGCATGCACACTTCTTCAGATACACAGATACACAGATACACAGATACACAGATACCATACCATACCATTCTAAATAGCCTGAGAGCAAAGTATCTGAAGGACTGTCACATTCTATATGAGAGAGTCTGTTCTAAAATACCTGTATATGTTATATAAATAAATGCTGAATGGCATGATACAAAACAAAACAAACAACCTGCATCTTTAGCTGGAAAAATAAATGAGAACAGAAACTGTTTAAGGCTTTATGGCACATTTATGTGTTTGCTGGATATAATGGGAGTTGTAGTCCAAAAAAATCTGGAGGACACCACATTGATGAAGGCTGGTTTCCATGATAGTTATGAGTCCTTTTGGACAGAGACAGCAGGTCATTGACTACCAGATATGGGGTGGGTGGAGGGAGAGACCCAACTGAGAACAGCCATCAGCTTGCCTGTGACTGACAACCAACAGAGGCGGATTCAGGGGAACACAGCCAGGTCATCCGCATTGGATGCTCTGAGAGGATGCCACAGAGGGCACCACAGCAATAACTTATAATGAAGGTGAGAGGTGGTAGGGTGCCAAATTTCGGCATCACACAGGGCGCTGCTGAAATTTGAAAGCCCGAAATCCATTGCTGCAACCCCTGAGATGATCCAATCCTTCATGATATTAGTGGCAATGCAAGAATCAAAGCTGAACAACTTGTGCTTGTTTTAAATGGTCAGTATTGAAATGATTGGTGTCCCTTTACTTACAGAGAAGCGCCGAAAATGAGGAACAACACCATGGTGAGAGAATTAATACTCTTAGGCTTGACGGGCAACCATGAACTTGAAATCATCCTTTTCCTACTGCTAATGGGGATATACCTTTTGACAATAATGGGAAACATACTGATTATTCTAATAACACTGGTGAATCAACAGCTCCACACCCCAATGTATTTCCTTCTACGACATGTTGCATTTGTGGAGATTGGGTATACCAGTGCCATTGTTCCTAAAACACTGGACAGCATGGCTACTGGCCAGAAGACTATCTCTCTAGCTGGCTGCTTCACACAGTCCTTTCTGTATTTTGTCCTGGGTACCACAGGGTTCCTTCTGCTGGCAGCAATGTCCATTGACAGGTATGTGGCCATCTGCAACCCTCTTCGCTACTCAACCATCATGAACAATCGGATCTGTTCATTGCTAGTGCTCTGGTCTTGGGCTGGGGCATTGTTGCTGATCATCGTTCCTGCAGTCATATTATTTCGGATGCCCTTTTGCGGCCCAAACACCATCAACCATTTTTTCTGTGACAATGGACCACTGTTGAAACTTGCATGTGCAGACACAAGTCTGCTGGAGCTCCTAGGTTTCCTCATTGCTGTCCTTTCTCTCCTTGGGACCTTAGCCATAAACATTGTGTCCTACATCAATATTATCTGCACCATCATGCGCATCCCGTCAACCACAGGGAGGCAAAAGGCTTTTTCCACTTGTGCTTCTCACTTCACTGTGGTCTCCATCTCTTATGGCAGTTGTATTTTCCTGTACATAAAGCCAAGAGGGACCAGCGAATTAGGCTTCAGGAAAGGGGTGGCTGTTCTAAACACTGTTGTCTCTCCTCTTCTGATCCCATTCATATACTGCCTGAGGAATAAACAGGTTCAAGATGCTTTGAGAGTAACAATTAGACAGCTTGTTTCATTTTTGAAGAGTGATTCAGGTATATCAGAGCAAAAAAATAATACTAAACAGTAAGTATTGATACATACATATGGTTGCTGAAGCTATTCTTTTAACTGACTTTCTTTTGTCAACTTCTAGGAACTCAATGTCATTTATATTCTGGTAATGTATTGTGGGATAACGAGCTTCATATAACCAACATGCTTAAGTTTAATTAATGCATGAAGGAGTTAATGCCATGGTGTAAGCGGTCCTGCCAGTCTCCTCACCTGAGGAGGAAGGTAATCATGCCTATTGTACTTCAGTAAACCAGAGAAGTTCAGTGGGGAAAGAGGTCTGAGCTAGTTTCTCAAAGTTCAGACTGTGTGGTTCTTACTGTGTTCATATATCAATTAAGAAACTTCACCACTGTAACCAAGCCAAGTTTTACTGCCTATGCTACATTTTTTTAATGCTGTATGGAAAAACACATGAATATGATATTTGGAAAGTTTGTAAGTAAACCATTTCTTTAACTTACCAGACACATGGTTTTTTTCTATCATAAGGGAAGAGGGAAATTTTGGAAGGAACTCACAAGGGCATATTTTAAAGGTCTAATGACCTATATTTCCACTCTTTACTTTGCTGCACAGTTTGTGATTTTAAATCTCTGCTGCAGTTCTCTCACCAAAGAGTACCTACCCCAAATCTGGATATTGGCATCGAGGGAATTCTCCATTTAATACCATATTTTTTCCTTGCCACCAACATGCATGTGGAAAATGTGGTGTGTGTGTGTGTGTGTGTGTGTGTGAGAGAGAGAGAGAGAGAGAGAGAGTGAGAGAGAGAGAGAGAGAGAGAGAGAGAGAGAGAGAGAGAGAGAGAGAAGAGAGAACTGATTCACCAACAGTGTATTCAGGAAATGTGAGACATTTTCAAGAAAAGAGGAAATACAGATAATCTGGACACAGAGCTCCCCACTAGCCCATATTCCAAAACAGGAATTCAGGAAGTTGTGGCATGAAGTTTGTAGGGAGTGTGGTTTAGAGTATTGGACTGGGACTGGATAATTTAGGCTTAAATCTGCACTCAACTTGTAAGATCACTGTGTGACCGTTAGGCCAGTCAATCTTTCTTAGCCTTACCTACTTCACAGACTTCTTGTGTGGATAAAGTTTGGAGGAGAATGAACATATATCACCTTGAGCTTCTTGAAGAAAGCCGGGAATTGCGTACATACATAGATACATACATATATGCATACATAATTCATAGGCCTGAGACAGTGGACACTTGGGGGGGGGGTTGATGCTGTGTGGGAAAAGTGATACTTGAATGGTCATTTGAGTTCCACAAACAGACTGGTGTCTCTCTCTTACTGATTTTGAGGAATCTTCCATCAAAGGAGATGAGAAGGTAATTCCTGCTCTTTCCTTCTTCTCTCTACATTGCCCCACACTTCCCTTCAAGTCTGCTCTAGAAGGTTGGGGGACCCTGTGGGACAGCATGAGACGTGATGTGGGGAGCTAGAAGAGAAAGAGGGTGTTTGTCAGGCTTCAAGGACTCGGCTTCCTCCCTCCCTCCCCTGCTTGGACCATAGATAGGCAGGACAAAGCGAAAAGAGTCGCTTACCATGTAAAGAGTCTTGAATGATCACAGCAAAAGAACAAAGCAGCCATTCTCAGAATGAAGGTGCTCCCAATTAAGGTTTCCACTCACTTCCCCCCTAGTCACTTCCGCGCCTTGCAACCTGATCTCGCAACCACTGTGCTTTTTGTGTAGCCACCTTAACTGCTCTACGTGACCTTGGACTGATAGGCTGGACACTTCCCAGCGAGAGAGTCTGTTAGCTCAGACTCTCTCTTCCAGTTCTTCACTTTGCTGTTCACCCCCCCCAGTTTGTCCCAACTTTTGTCTTCAGAATTATGCCCCTCGGCAAACCACTGTTCCAAATCTATACTGCTCCACTGCTCCTGGGCAGCTTCAGGATTCTGGTCAGGAGCAGGGGGAGGGGGAAGCTTCCACCATTCCTCATCAGAGCAGTACTCCTCAGCCTGGCCTCTGACATCATTGCTCCCTGCTGCTCACTATCCTTGCATGAAGTGGCCCTTTCATTCCCGCTAATGGTAGGGCCAGCACTGTCCATTGGCCCATTGGCCAAATCAAACAAAATTAACAAAGCATCCCAACAAAAAAAATGCATTCCTTAGATAGCCAACTGATACCACCCCAACAGGATGTCAGTTCCGTGTGATGTAGAAATTAGGTCTTTAGTGTGGTGACACCAACCCTTTGGTACTCTCTCCCATTTCATGCCTGACAGGGACCACCTCTGTTGTCTTCAAAGCACCAACTGACAGAAATAAGAGACTCTGTCAGAGCAGCCAATGAAAGGTGGCAAGTTCACCAAAACAATAATGACATCATACCAGATGTAACAATGATGGGAAAAGTAGCAGAAGGAAAACACATCCCAGACCGTGAGAAAAAAACAGAACTGGGGGGAAAAAACCTGCAGCCGGCAAAACAAAAGAGGTAAAGCACTTGGAATTGTCAACAGGAAAAAGAATAAAAGGACGATGACTACAAACAACAAGATACACAGAAAAAAGACTTTGAAAGGAGAAAATAATACAGATCATCCAACTGGACGAGGCCGAATAGTGAAGGAGGAACTGAAGAGGAAGGAGCTGCAGGGAGTGAAGGAAGAAGGTTTTTGTGGTCAAGAGAACTGGTGGACATGGGTGGCAAAACGGGTGGGAGTGGGATAATCAAGGTTATGTATATGTAAAAATGGTTACTTTTCTGGTTTTGAAGATATTGATAACGGATATGGTTAATGGTATGAGTGAGAACAAGATAGATGAATAGGGTAATGATTAAGTAAAGGAAGATATGATAGCTAGAATCCCTAGCACGGGGGGGGGGGGAGGGGTGATCAAAGATTCGAAATAAGGGGAAAAGGCCTAGAGCGGAAAATAGTTTTAAATAGTTTTAAATAAGGGAAATTAGAAGAATGTGATAAAAAATTGTAATGTGTAAATTAAGTGAAAGTAAAAGAGGTTGTACAAGAAGAGGAATTAGAAACCTGATAAAGAAGATTAATGATGAATTCAACAGCGGGGAGGCCTAAGCAATGTCATGAAGAAGTATAAATATGGTTAAATGTACAATGAATTTGGGCCCCTGTGAGAGAGGGGTGATGAAGAGATTGCTTCCTACGGTGAGAGGGGGGAAGCAAGGAAAATTTAACCATGATGTTATGTGCTTATAAAATTGTAAAACCTAATAAATATTAATTTTTTTAAAAAGCACCAACTGACGACCTTCTTTTTCAAGGCATTTAAGTGGAGATTTTTATCATCCCTGACTGTATCTACATTGAATTTGAAATTGTCTCTATATATGGCATTTAAAAAAATGTTTTCTATACAAAACTGTTCTAATTATTTTATCATCAATGCTTTTATTATAAAATGTATTCTAGATATTTTATAGGAAGTGATTCATGAATAGGGGTAAAATAAAATGAATGAATCCCAGCTTTGAAGACAGTCCCTTCCTCCCACATCCCCATACACAAAGTGAATTCTCTAGTGAATTTCGTTATTGTGTTCATCTACCAATTAACCTCAGTGGGAATAGCAAAGGAGGAAAAACTTTGGCAAGCATGATAATGTCATTCTTATTGAACCAAGACTTGGTTCAATAAGAATGACATTATCATGCACTAGCCCAAAGTTTATCTCTCCCTTTGCTATTCCCACTCCAGTCCCCATACATTTTCCTCTAATTGCTCTTTCCTTCTTCCTGTGTGTTCCACTGGTCTGAATGAAGAACCATGTACTTTGGGCCTGCCTATAAAAAGCAAGTCTAGAGTGAGAGACCAGGGCGTTGTCCGCTGTTTCCTGGAACTCTTATCATTGTGGAACTTTTGTGGGTGAGCTGACAGTTTGTTTCAACCCTGGGTGAGAACCTGGGGGCTGAGAGTTGTATTAATGTAACATTTTTATATGTAACTGTATTTTTGTAATATTTTGTTTAAGTTGTCTGCGGTTGCTTGAGATTTTTGTACACTGCTTAGAGATATTTTTTAATATACAGTGGGGGGGGGAGTATTTGATCCCCTGCTAAATTTGCCCGTTTGCCCTCTGACGAAGAAATGACCAGTCCATAATTTTAATGGTAGGTTTGTTGTACCTGTGAGAGACAGAATAACAACAGGAAAAACCCCAGAAACACAGAAGACAAAAGTCAGAGATTGATGTGCATTATAATGAGTGAAATAAGTATTTGATCCCTTTGCAAAAGATGACTTAGTACTTGGTGGCAAAACCCTTGGTGGCACTTACAGAGATCAGACTTTCTTGTAGGTGGCCACCAGGTTTGCACACATCTCAGGAGGTATTTTGTCCCACTCCTCTTTGCAGATCCTCTTCAATTCACTAAGGTTTCAAGGCTGATGTGTAGCTACTCAAACCTTCATCTCCCTCCACAGATTTTTGATGGGATTAAGGTCTGAAGACTGGCGGCTAGGCCACTCCAGGACCTTAATGTGCTTCTTCTTGAGCCACTCCTTTGTTGCCTTGGCCGTGTGTTTTGGATCATTGTCATGCTGGAATACCCATCTTCGACCCATTTTCAATGCCCTGGCTGAGGGAAGGAGGTGCTCACCCAAGATTTGATGATACATGGTCCCGTCCATAACCCCTTCAATGCAGTGAAGGTGTCCTGTGCCCTTAGCAGAAAAACACCCCCAAAGCGTAATATGTCCCCCTCCATGTTTGATGGTGGAGATGGTGTTCTTGGGGTCATAGGCAGCATTGCTCCTCCTCCAAACATGGAGAGTTGAGTTGATGTCAAAGAGCTCAATTTTTGTCTCATCTGACCACAACACTTTCACCCACTTCTCCTCTGGGTCATTCAGATGTGCATTGGCAAACTGCAGACGGGCCTGTACATGTGCTGTCTTGAGCGGGCTCTGCAAGATCTCAGTCCTTCATGGCATAGTGTGTTACCAACTGTTTTCATGGTGACTATGGTCCCAGCTTCCCTGAAATCATTGACAAGTTCCCCCCCTGTAGTTCTGGGCTGCTTCATCGCCGTTCTCTTGATCATTGCAACTCCACGAGATGAGATCTTGCATGGAGCCCCAGACTGAGGGAGGTTGACAGTTATTTTGTGTTTCTTCCATTTGCGAATTATTGCACCAACTGTTGTCACCTTCTCACCAAGCTGCTTGGCAATAGTCTTGTAGCCAGTCCAGCCTTGTGCAGGTTTACAATCTTGTCCCTGACATCCTTGGACAGCTCTTTGGTCTTGGTCATGGTGGCTACTTTGGAATCTGCTGGATTGATTGCTTCTGTCGACAAGTGTATTTTGTACGGGTACTGTAACAAGTTGGGATTACAGGTAAGACCTCTCCCTTACAGCAGGTGCTTCTAATCTCAGCTCGTTACATACAGTGCAGATACCAGGTAGCCTGACATCTGGCTGGTTGATAGGGGATCAAATTCTTATTTCATTCATTATACTGCACATCCATCTCTGACTTTTGTCTTCTGGGTTTTGGGTTTTTTTCCTGTTGTTCTTCTATCTCTCACAGCTACAATAAACCTATCATTAAAATTATGGACTTGTCATTTCTTCATCAGAGGGCAAACGGAAAAATTTAGCAGGGGATCAAATACTTTCCCCCCTCACTGTATTAAATGGAAAATAAATTAAATAATCAACAAATCTTCAGCTAGTGGGTCAGTACCCACTAATAGATCATGACCTGTTCCAAGGTGGATTGCAACAGGAGAAAATATATGGCAAATGTTAAGAAATAGGTCCAGAAATGTTTAATTGCTTTAAAGGTAGATCCTGGATCTGTAAAGATTGAAGGTCAATGTGCTGCACTATTTGAGAAAGATATAAATGTTTAACTTAACATACACTGATTAATTCCTCCCATTGTTTCATTTTCCATTTTCCATTTTCCAAATTGCTTTGTTCTTGGTTGATCATATTTCAGCATTTCCTACAGATTGCTGTCAATGCTGCCTTTAGACATTATAACAATAACTGGAGACATCTTGAGTTTTCCATTACTAATTGGAATTCTTTTCTAGAAAACCTTCCGTACAAATGAATACCTGCAATGGAAAACAAGT
Source organism: Darevskia armeniaca (assembly GCA_034641395.1). Classification (NCBI taxonomy): domain Eukaryota; kingdom Metazoa; phylum Chordata; class Lepidosauria; order Squamata; family Lacertidae; genus Darevskia; species Darevskia armeniaca. The sequence goes on from JAWWNF010000347.1 coordinate 2,230,300, forward strand.
CTACCATAGTTGCTGAATTCATCCTTGTGGGCTTCACCAGTGTCCGGTGGCTGCAACTTCTCCTGTTCATGCTTCTCCTCATCACCTACCTCTTGACCATGGGAGGGAACATCCTCATTATCTCCATCACCTTGCTTGACCATCGTCTCCAGACCCCTATGTATTTCTTCCTCAGAAATTTCTCTCTCTTGGAAATTGGTTTCACCTCTTCCTCCATCCCCAAGGTTTTGCTCAACCTGGCCTCTGATGACAAAACCATTTCTGTTGCAGGCTGTTTCACTCAGTCCTTTTTCTATTTCATACTGGGGACCACTGAATTCTTCCTCTTGGCTACTATGTCCTTTGACAGATACGTGGCCATCTGTAATCCACTTCGCTATACAACCATCATGAACAGTCGTCTCTGTACCCAGTTAGTGTTGGGTTCTTGGATATTCAGTTTCCTGTACCTTATCGTTCCTCTTATTTTGTTGTTCCGTTTACCCTTCTGTGGCCCAAATGTCATCAATCACTTCTTCTGTGATAATCTGCCATTGGTAAAGCTTGCTTGCACTGATACTCAGTCCCTAGAATTGCTAGATTTTCTCCTGGCCACTTTTAGTGTCCTGGGAACATTAACTGTGACCATAGTTTCCTATATTAAGATTATTTCTACCATCATGCACATCCCTTCAATGGCAGGGCGGCAGAAAGCCTTCTCCACTTGTGCCTCCCACCTTCTGGTTGTCTTCATCACCTATGGAAGCTGCATTTTTATGTATGTCAAACCAAGGCAGAGTGGGGGACTGGACCTCAGCAGGACGGTGGGTGTTCTGAACAATGTGGTGTCTCCGCTACTCAACCCGTTCATCTACAGCTTGAGGAACAAGCAGGTCAAGGAGGCCCTGAAAGATGTCATTGGTCAGAGAATTAAGTTTTCTGGGATTTCCAAGCACTGATCATTTGAAAAGGGACTGTAGAAAGGTTTTAGAAACATGGGAAGGTGTCTTGTACTGAGAGAGACCTTTGGTGCATCTGGCCCAGTATTTTCTATGCTGATGGGTAGAGGTTTGCCAGGGGTTCAGATAGAGGACATTCCTAATCCTATCTGGAGATGCAAGCGATTGAACCAATGACCTTTTGTGTGCAAAACAGATGCTCTACCACTGAGCTCAGGGCCGTCTTACCCATAGGCGCTAGAGGTGCAGGGCACCCGGGTGGCGGGCTCTCAGGAGAGCCAGGCCAAGAGTTTGGGGCCTGAGAGTTGAGTACGGGGAAGAGCCCGCCCATTGCTTGGAGCGCCATGGCGGGCTCTTCTGCTGTGGGCAGCTCTGCGCTGTGAGTTCGGGGGATACCGAGCCAGTGAGACGCTGAGGCAGCCAGCTGGTTCCTCCCTCCTGCACCCCTGGGACTGGGCAACCTGGGGGGGGGGTGCCGAGTGGATCTTTGCACCTCGGCATCGCATATGCTTAAGACAGCCCTGACTGATCTACAACTCTTCTCTCAATTTTGTCTCATTGTTCCCTATTAAAATGCTTAGTTGAATACATGCTACCCCCAGTCAAAAGGTGGATGCTCTGCCCAGACTAACACTGTTAATTTTTTTTTATTGCTTGCTTGCTAATGGTGATCCTTCCTTTTCCTCTTTCTGCTCCTCCTATTCACCCCCTATGAATCAAACAGCAACAATGTTCACTACATAGTATCAGTCAGTCCTTTTTTGGGGGGTACGCATGGGTACGCACACCCCTAAACATTTTGTGAATCTAAGTTTGGCCTCATTGAGGGGCAGTATTTCAATATGACTAGGAAAATGAGAGTACCCCTGAACATTTCTTGGGGGGGGGGGAAGCACTGGTATCAGTGACTAAAACAATTTAGGTAAAGAACATCCAGTCCCAGGTTTGAACTTATTACCAGCAGAATGAATTCTCATTGTTTCCCAACGGCATTCAGTTCAACTGATATTCTGGCAAAATACGCAAAGGTATTCAGTGTGAATGGCTGGCAAAAAAAAAATGAAAATTGCTGAGATAATAAAATAATAAGGAGGGTAAAAGAAGGAAGAAAGCAAAGTTTTGGGAGAAAATGGTTTCCTTTTATTAGTTACTGCCAATATATATGTAATTTTCATGTTAACCGATGCAAATTTTAAGTTGTATGAGTAATATCTCACATGATACAGTTCACTCTAGGTTTTGCAAACATTGTTTTCCAGCAAGCTAATACAAAGATTAAAACTACAAAATAAAAAACAACAAAAAGCACACACCAAAAGACTCCTAAAACGAACAGATCATGAACTATCAAGGAGGTAAGTAAAGGTTGAGCATTATATCAGGCACATCCAACAGGTAGATCGTGATCTACCGGTAGATCACTGGACATCTGTGGTAGATCACTGGCTCCCCTCAAAGAAGCTCAACAAGTTTGACTCCCCTAAAAAAGCTCAACAACTTTGACCTGAACCCTTAAAAAACGGGCTTTCCTCCCTAAAAAAAGCTCAACAACATGAACCCCCCCCAAAATGGGGCAGATCACTGCCTGTTTTTAACTCTGTGAGTAGATTGCAGTCTCTTGGGAGTTGGCCACCCCTGCATTATATTGTATATTGGTTTGCATCTACAAAAATAATACTATGAAATACCTAAATAGAACTTGCCAATGCAAATGGAATGCACATCTACAACATATGACCCTTACAAACTAATATGCTACAAAATTAGCTTCTTTCATCAGATGTACAAATGCTCCTCAGAGAATTTGAGCAAATGTCTCTTGTGTAGCCTACCTAGCAAAGACCCGATATTTCTTGTGCTTTGTGCTTAGGGATGTCAGCATGCAGCACTACTGTATGTCTGAGAGGCTGATTCCATGTTCAGTCCTGATGCAAAGAGATGTAGAAATGCATACAGTCATGCTGATAAGCTTGCTATAATAGTGTGGTGTAGTGGTTAAGAGCGGTAGACTCGTAATCTGGGGAACCAGGTTCGCGTCTCCGCTCCTCCACATGCAGCTGTTGGGCTAGTCACACTTCTCTGAAGTCTCTCAGCCCCACTCACCTCACAGAGTGTTTGTTGTGGGGGAGGAAGGGAAAGGAGAATGTTAGCCACTTTGAGACTCCTTAAGGTAGTGATAAAGTGAGATATCAAATCCAAACTCTTCTTCTATAATATGAAACAAGGAAGCAAAGAATATTCAGGAAGGCATAGTCAACTGAGGAAATGGGAAATGGGAAACATATGCGTTCTAAACTGGGAGTAAATCCCCTATAATACTGAGCCTTGCTCTGCTAGTGTGTGCAGTTTTTAGCCTTTATCTTTGCTTGGGAAGCAAGCAGGAAATCAGCTTCAGCACAGCTGAGTCTTGCATTTAAGATCCTTTAACAGCTGCAGCTTGTAAGTTCTAGGCACTAATTTGCCATCCACAGAAATCAAAGTCTAGGCACCATTCTGCAGAGGACCAAGGAGAATATGCTGAAACCCTCTGGTGAGTGTGGATTGTAAGTGGTGAGTACTTTGCAGAGACCTCATATCTGGATGGTGAATGGCGGTGTTATAAACAATATAACACTGCAACTCTCTTCTAGAAGCTTCTCCTTCTCTCTGTAAGGTGTGCAGCTTGGGGCTAGGTTTCTGAGAGTTACGTCTGAATTCATTATCATTATCATTATCATCATCATTATTATTATTCTCATCTTACAACATAATAAAAACATCAATCCTTTAAAAGTTCCCTAAACAGGGCTGCCTTCAGATGTCTTCCAAAAGTCAGATAGTTGTTTATTTCCTTGACATCTGATGGGAGGGCGTTCCACAAGGAGGGTGCCCCTACCGAGAAAACCCTCTGCCTGGTTCCCTATAACCTCGCAGTGAGGGAACCGCCAGAAGACCCTTGACATTGGACCTCAGTGCCCGGGCTGAACAATGGGAGTGGAGACGCTCCTTCAGGTATACTGCGCCAAGGCCATTTAGGGCTTTAAAGGTCAGCACCAACACTTGGAATTGTGCTCGGAAACGCACTGGGAGTCAGTGAAGATCCTTTAGAACCAGTGTTATATGGTCCTGGCAGCCACTCCCAGTCACCAGTCTAGCTGCCTCATTCTGGATTAGTTGTAGTTTCTGGGTCACCTTCAAAAGTAGTCCCACGTACAGCACATTGCAGTAGTCCAAGTGGGAGATAACCAGAGCATGTACCACTCTGGCAAGACAGTTTGTGGGCAGGTAGAGTCTCAGCCTGCATACCAGATTGAGCTGGTAAACAGCTCCCCTGGACATAGAATTGACCTGCACCTCCATGGACAGCTGTGAGTCCAAAATGACACATCTGGTCTTTCAGGGGCACAGTTATCCAATTCAAGCGGCTCACTACGCCACTGTGTCCCAGTTCCTTTCTTCTGGGGTGTGTCCTGTTTCCTACCACCATGAACCTGGGTCCATATTGCCTACTTCTGTGTTCTCCCTGGAAGCCTCTTGGTCAGGCGGTCTCCACCACTCCTCCTCATCCAGCCAGTCTCTGCCATTTAGAGACCTTGATTGCTTTCAGCAAGTGCATTCTTAATTATATAAGGAATTACTGTATTGATTTAACGGGAGTGAATCAACACTAAATGACTTCCGCTTTTGGAGAGGCCAGCCTTATTGACTCATTTTTCTTCACTTTGTTTTCAGGGAAGTGCGCAGAAATGAGGAACAACACTGTTGTGAGGGAATTCATACTCCTGGGCTTCAGTGACAAATGCTGGCTTGAAATATTGATCTTTCTCCTGCTCTCCAGCATGTATTTTCTGACCATATTGGGAAACACAGTGATTATTCTGATCACGCTGGTGAATAACCAGCTCTACACCCCAATGTATTTCTTCCTCCGACATCTTGCAATTGTGGACATTGGTTTCACCAGCACTGTCCTTCCAAAAGCTTTAACCAACATGGCCAATGGCCAACGGACTATCTCTCTACCTGGTTGTTTCACGCAGGTGTATCTATACCTGGTTGTGGGAACCACAGAGTTTGCTCTGGTGGCGGTCATGTCCATTGACAGATATGTGGCTATCTGCAACCCTCTTCACTACTCAACCATAATGAATGGCCGAACCTGCTCATTGATGGTGCTCTGCTCTTGGGCTGGGGGATTTTTGCTCATTATGGCTCCAGCAATTGCATTACTTCAAATGTCCTTTTGTGGCCCACCTGTCATCGACCATTTTTTCTGTGACATTGGGCCTCTGATTAAACTGGCATGCACAGATACAAGTCTTCTGGAACACATGGTTCTCCTCATTGCTGTTCTTTCTCTCCTCGGGACCTTGGCTATAAACATTGTATCCTACATCAATATTATTTCCACTATCATGCGCATTCCGTCAACCACAGGGAGGCAAAAGGCTTTCTCCACTTGCGCTTCTCACAGCATCGTGGTCTCTCTCGGCTACGGCAGTTGCATTTTCATGTACATAAAACCAAAAGGCGCCAATGAATTGATTTTCAACAAGGGGGTAGCTCTTCTGAATACTGTGGTGGCCCCTCTTCTCGTCCCTTTCATATATTGCCTTAGGAACAAGCAGGTCCAGGATGCCTTGAGAGGAACAACTAGGCAATTGGTTGGTAGGTTTTGTAAGACTCCAAGTTAATTGTGGGTAGGATTTGGCATCAAAATCAGGCACCGTTGGGTGCCGGCTTCAATAGGCAACCATTTCCACCAAATTCTGTTTTGTGGAACAGGTCACATTCACACCATGCATTTAAAGCAGCATTGTGCCACTTTAAACTCCCATGGCTTCCCCTCAAAGTATCCCAGGAAATGTAGTTTATTAAGGGTGCGTGGAGTTGTTAGGTGTCAGGGACCATGCTTAGGAGAGCAACAATGAGGAGGCATGGTGGGAGCCTCCTTCTCCCCCTGACCCTGAATCTCCCCGGGAGCAAGAGGACAGTATAGATGTAGAACAGTGGTTTGAAGAGGGGCATAGTTCAGAAGGGAAAAGCTGGGAAAATGAGTGAAGAGCAGCTTGGAGAAGAAACACTGCAAGAGAGAGGGTTAACAGAATCAGAGTTGTTGGATAGTGTCATGAATCAGCCAGCCCAGTCAGCTCCCAGGGAAGGAAACTACCAGACAAGAGGAGCATACCTGAGAGCCAATTCCCCCTCTCTTAGGAATGCAAATTGATAGTCAGGCAGCAGCTTGTCCGCAGGCCAGTGAAGAACAAAATACAGGGCCTAGAAATGAAAGCAACTTAGAGAGCTCAAAAGACCACGGAAGTATACTCTCAGGGAATGAGGAAGGGGTGGAAGCTGACCCCCTTAGCCCACGGTCTAGGCGTATGGGGGATCTTCAAGACAGAATACGTCACAAGAGGAAGTTCAGCTGTATCTGGTCTCGCTGGAAAACCCTCTGTAGAAGGGACATCTTTGATTTATGGAAGGACAGCTGTAATTGCCGCTCCGGCGAACTCTGTTTTTTGTTGTTGTTGTTTTTTGTAATAAATCTTCCTTTTAATTAACTATGCTCATTTGTTATCAAGACTCCCTGACAGATAGCATCCCCCTTTCCCCCTCTCCACATTCTAGGAGAGTGACTACAAGCTCAGGTTACCAGACATAGGGGTGACATGGATTGGGAGGGATGGGGGGGTGAGCCTTGATTGGAAGCACCGCCATTCTTAGAGGGAAACGTTTGTTAGCCCTTGCTGTGATTATTATAGAATTCAAACTGGTAAGAAGACTCTGCTCACTTTGTTTTGCTTATCTACTGCCAAGGGGGGAGGAAGCTGATTCCTTGAAGCCTGACATTAGGAGACCCCTATTTCCCTTCTGGAGTGGTTTAACAACCAATCTCTCTTCCTAACCCAAGAAGTGAGGGATGAGCCTGTTTGAGAGCTGTTATATAAGGGTCTCTATATACTAATGGAAGCTCTCACATTTATCAGTTGTGGATATTTTCTGTTGTAATCTTTGGAAGAATCAGGTCTTCTCTACACATTATCAGTATGTACTGGGAGCTTTTTCTGAATAGATATCATATGTGCTCAACAGAATTAGTGATGGGGAAAGAGTTTTTCAGTTCACATTTCAAGATGAACCAACCTAATTCGCACTTTCTGAAATAATGTGAGAACCAAAACGTGGCCATTCTTTGAAATTTGCACCTCTTTGAATTGTGCAATGCAGTCAAAAAATGCACAAGAATGGAGTAAAGTATGCACAATAAATACATACAGAAGTGAAAGTAATCGCCCAAAAAGCATTGTATTTGAAGAAATTTATATTAGGCAAAATGCATGCAAAATAATGTATATCTTAGGGGGGAAATGCAATAAAATCCTGATGAATTGTCATGAGGACTTTTTCCTGGGGGGGGGGAGACTGATGTGGAGAAGTGAATGTAAGATTGGAAAAATGAGAAACAGAAACTGACAGATTTGCTCCTGCCAAGCCTCAGTTTCAAAATTTCACAGTCCTATGTTATATTGCCAAGAGACATATATGTAAAATATGAGTCGTAAATTTAATGTCAGTAGCAGCAACAGCAAGATTAGGCAAGATCATAGCTCATATGGTAGTGGAGGATCTTTAGATCTGAAATTTCACTGATGCCCTGTGCAATGCCAAAATGTGGCACCTCCCACCTCTCACCTTCCATTGTACATTATAGTTGTGGTGCCCATGTGGGACCCCCAACTGGTTGTGCTCCCCTAAATCTGCCTCTGCAAATGGGCATCCAAATCCGAAGATTTGGGGAGCATGTAAAGGTTAGAGGACTGAGACAAGAAACCAGAAATCCTGTTGTACAAGTGCATTTCTATTGCAGAAGCTGGTAGAAATCATTGCTTGTTGACAACTCAGGCCAAGCTCACATCCCACATACTCTGTGGGTTACAGAATGTCCTAAGTGATGCCCATGAAAACCTTATTTTGTCTTTTGTTTGTATTGGATCCCTTGCTACTTTGTATTTATTTGGATATCTCAATCTAGTTATCTCTTTTTCCTTTGCTGATTAATAAATTTGGTAAAAACAAATAAAGCTGGAGGGAGGCTGATTTTTAAAAATCAACAAAAAACAATTAACTCATAGTGAGTTCTTTCCTTGAATCTTACGGGATTACTTCTCTTTCCAATTGTTCTAAAATTACAAAGTTAAAGAATGGGGCACTTTAAAAAGCTATGTTTTTAATCATGACTGATCATGCTGTGATGTCAGGCTGCGGTGTCAGCCAAGAATCAAAGAAATGATAAAAGTTCTTACCAAGCAATTTATTCAATAATTCACAGAGAGCAATGAAGGAATGCAGCCTTCCCTAATAATAGTGTAGTTCCAAGTAAAGTCCCACCCACCTGCGTCTTCCCTATTCTACATCGCCCCTGCATCGGCTAATCTGAGCTGTCTGTCTCTGAGCTCTCTGTTCTACTACCCTCAATGCACGCCTGGTCCTGGGAGGGGGGTCAGGTATGCTTTCCAAGGACACTGAGTCTGTCAGCTGTCCTCTCTCCTGTTGCTTCTTCTTCCTGCTGTTCCTCTTCCAATATTTCCCAGCTTCTGCCCTCTGCAGTATTTTACAAAACACTGTTGTAAATCTATAGAGACCCAGCCAGATGGGCGGGGTACAAATAAAAAATTATTATTATTATTATTATTATTATTATTATTATTATTATTATACTGTCCTCCTGTTCTCGGGAAGGTGAAGGAGAAGGAAGGGTGGCCCCCACCATTCCTCCTCAGTCCAGCCCCCGACATGGGGTCACGCATATCTTGGGGCATGGATCCCGTTTCCCAACGTTGCAAGAAAAGGTGTGGATGTGCACCTTGAGGGAAGAATTGAGGCAGGCCTTCAACACTTCTGTTGGTCTGATCCTGGGGCATTGCCACATGCCTGGGAGTTGATGGTGCTTTTCAGCTCATCAGGAGAAGGAAGGACATCTAAATCTTCCAAGATAGGCAGAGTCTGGATGCCGTCAATGGCTGTGTCAGAACCTTCAATGAAGGAGAGTCCACAACCTTCCAAGGGAGTCCATTTCACTGTAGAAAAGCTCTTACCCTCAGAAAGATATTCCTGGTGTTTAGTTAGAATCTCCTTTCTTGTAACTTGAAGCCATTGGTTTGAGTACTACCAACCAAACAAATAGTTTGTACTACCAACCAAATAAGTAGTTTTAACAAACTGCTGGAAAAACCAGTTTTCCAGGTGCAATTCACAATATAGTCCAAGCACTTGAACAAAAATGTATTTCAGATGTGTTTGATTTTGCATTCCATTTCATTAATTTACTTTATTCTCCTTTTACTCCAAGGAGTCAAGCAGAAATTCACAAATCACTTCATTAGCTTATGGCTGAGTAGGGATATGATCTCAAGTCTCCTCATGCTTAGCTGGACTCCCTTCAATCCCTTCAACACACAAATCCACTTTAAACTACATGCCAATATTCATTATCCTTCAACCAGGCTATATTTAAGCCTGAAATCATGTGTGTGTGTGTGTTTGTGCTACTTTACAAAGCAGCAGGGCAGCACTTAGCAGCAAGGTCTAGGAAATGCATTCCATTACCTTGTACATTTAGTCACCTCTCTGTGTGCATTCTACTGTTGATTCATTATATAGATCAATACATAGTATTATATTCCAGGGATGGGCAGAAGGTATATTAGAATAGCTACTGTTAAATCTCTGGTTGATTTGTAGTAGATCAGGCAAAGTATCTCACTCTCGACTGTCTGAAAATAACAGCAGTTAAAAATCTCCTCCACCTTCTAAATCTGGCTGCTGAAAAAGGCATTATCATAGTTCAATGATATGTTCCACTCATAGATGGTGTGTGGTTTGGGGAAAGTCCTGAAAATCAAAAAGAGCGGCCAGGAGAACCACATTTGTCTCCCAAGCCTGAGGTAAATCACCCCTGCTAAACAAAATGCACCTGTCTTAGGACTATATACCTGTAGTTCCCTCTTCATCTCAAAGAATGATGTTATGGTCCACCACAGTACATTTTGTTCAACTGTAAGGTATAAGTGCAGGTAAAATCACCACAATTTTTTCTATCATACAAAGTTTCTGGTGATCTTCTCACGAGCGAACAAGAGCTTACATTGAAAAAGTGTAGCTGAAGACAGATTATTCAGGAATTGAACATGAGGGTCAATGGAAAGTTCCAGCTACATATTGAAGTCAATGCTTTGCCCACAAAATTAAGCATGATTCATGAGCAGCTTCCGCAGCTTCTGAGTCTCTGTAGCTTTGCCCTGACCAAAAATCCGTTGCAAGATGCCCTTGACCAAATCATTTCTCAGTGTATACACAAAAGGACTCAGGAACGGGTTGACTATACTACTCAGTAACGCCGGAATCTTGCGAGCCCCCAAAGCAGATTTCTTAGATGGGATCACGTACAGTAAGATGGAGATGCTTACGGCCATTAGGAACAAGGTGAGATGAGAGGCACATGTGTTGAAGGCCTTCTTCCTCCCAGTGTCAGTGGGTATGGCCAAAATGGTGGAGACAATGTACGCATAGGAGATGAGTGTGAGAACCAAGGAGCAGAGGATGACCATTGTTGAGAGCAGAAAAGTGATTATCTGTATCAAGCCTGTATCGGTACAGGATAGTTTCAGTAGAGGCTCACTGTCACAGAAGAAGTGGTCAATGACATGGGACTTGCAATAGGAGAACTTGGTGATCATGATGGTTGGATAGAGGACAGAGATGAACCCACCCACCCAGCAGACCAATACCAATTGGACACAAACTTGGCCATTCATAATGATGGGGTAACGTAATGGGTTGCATATGGCCACGTAACGGTCATAGGACATGGACGTCAAGAGGAAGTACTCCACTGTGGCCAAAAAGAAGTAGAAGTAGGATTGGGCCATGCAGCTAGCAAAAGAAATGGTCTTGGCTCCAGAAAGAAGGCCCCTTAGCAAGCTCGGAACAGTCACGGTCGAAAAAGCAAGGTCCAGGATGGAGAGGTTGCCAAGGAAGAAGTACATGGGTGTATGGAGGCTGTTGTTGGTGGAGGTAATGAACAGAACGACCATGTTACCCAACAGCGTCAAGATGTACACAGCTATGAGAACTGTTGCCAACAGAATCTCTGCTTCACGTTGCATCAGAAAACCCATCAGGATGAAGTCTTCATATCCGGTGTGGTTTCCCATCTCTAATCTTACAAAACAAAACACAACACACAAACAAACAAACAAACACAAAGAGAATTTGCCTCCATAAATTGGCATGCAACAGCAATAGAATTAATTTCGAGTGTAGGTTTGAGTTTCAAAGAGTTGGAAGGGACCTCAGAAATCATGTAGACCAACTCCATGCTGATGTAGGCTATGTGTTGCTACACCATCCCTGAAAGGCTGCCATACAGCATATGCCTAAAAATTTCTAATGAAATCTGGGAGCCCATGGAATCATATCCAGATTCGGTTGCCTAAATTTCAAAGACAGTTTTAAGGATTGTATTTTAGCATTGAAAATTGTACTTATCCCTCCCTCCTCATTCCCCACCCACAACCTGATGTATGATCTACAGCAGGGGTGTGCAGACTTCTGACTTGTCAGATCTATTTTGGAAGAAGATGATGATTCACTATAATCCTAAGATCTACCAGGCAGAACCAGGTGCAAAAGACTTTCAAATAGAATGAGAGGCCATGGTGCCTCTGAGAGAAACTTAGCGAAACTGAGAAGTACTCTCTTGATTAGCCTTCTTCATTTCCGCAGTCCAATTCAGAAGAAGAAGTCATTTTGTTGCTGGCGATGTCCAAAGATTGGGAGTTTGAAACCCTTCCTGGTCTACTGCAAATCAGCTAGACTTCTATCAGTAGTTCCTGATCTACCCTATCCTAGGGTTGCCATGTTTCAAACTGAAAATCCAGACAGGAAAGTCGTTGAGCTTTTCTTGGCCAAAGTTGTTGAACTGTGCTTGTTTGTTTGTTTGTTTGTTTTTGCAAAATCACTTTAAAAAACAATGTTTTAAAGCTATTTTTAAGGAAAATCAGCAAAAATGACACTGCCGAAATGGGTTGCTATACGTCTGGATTTCCCCAGACATTTCTGCCTATTTCCACCCAGACACTGCTACCAACTACAGTATTCCATATATGTCCAGGAAATTTTGGACATGTGGCAACCCTACTGATCTACAGCATTTGTTCACCGATCGAGGTTTTTAAAACTGCAAGACAATGAACCTAAGAGGCTTAGAGAGCACAACAGGAGGAGGGGATTGTGGCATATTATCCAAACTTTACGAAGTGACTTCTGATTAGTCCTGAAAACAAATTAATACCCTTTTTGTGCACATTTTCTACCAGTATCAGCATTTTTGTACACATTTGGGGGGGGGGGTTGTTGCATTGTTGCAAAATTCGGAGAATGAGAATTTTGAATATAGCTTTATATCTGTGTATTGGTTTGGGTATTATGAATTGTATTCATTTGCATTCAGATATGCACCAACATTACTATCTCCCCACCCACAATCTGAAGTAGAGTACATCATCATTATTATTGTTATTGTTATCATTATTATTAATAATAATATTATTCCGCCCATCTGACTGGGTTGCCTCAGCCACTCACATATGAATCTCTCAATGTGTTTTCAGATATTCATATTGAACTCTCATTCAGATCTGTGGCAAGGGATGTTCCACCCAAACTGTATATTAGCAACCCGTGAACTGAAACATTTTCTACAGATTTCACTGCATACGAAACACTCCCAGCAGATGATGAGGAATACCTCTGTGATTCAATAAGTGGTTTAGTAGAACCTTCCAGATTATTCACGCAAGAAAGACTAGCCTCATGCTACAATATAAATGGAAGGCAACTTCTCTGAAACAATGAAAAACAGCCATGTAAAAATACTCACTTTAGCATATGAACAAGATCCAGTCTGATGTTCCTTTTAGTTACATTTCATTTAATGAGAGACCCTAGGTGCTCTTCTTCTTTGCTGTAGGCATCTAGTGATGAATGACCATCCATCCTGTTTTTAATTGTTCAACAGCACATTCATAAGACTCAGAAGTAAGTCTTCCTAAGTTCGAAATGACTTTGCTGAATCACTGCATTGAAAGGAAGGAACCTCAAAGGTCATTTGGTCTTCAGCCCTTCCCACAAACCACAAACCACTTCATGTAATATTAGCTTAATCTAAAGGTAAAGGTAAAGGACCCCTGACAGTTAAGTCCAGCTGCAGACGACTTTGGGGTTGCGGCGCTCATCTCACTTTACAGGTCGAGGGAGCCTGCATTTGTCCGCAGGCAGTTTTTCTGGGTCATGTGGGCAGCATGACTAAGCCGCTTCTGGCGCAATGGAATACCGAAACTAGAGCAGCGCACGGAAATGCCGTTTACCTTCCCACCGGAGCGGTACCTATTTATCTACTTGCACTTTTTGGCGTGCTTTCGAACTGCTAGTTGACAGGAGCTGGGACAGAGCAACGGGAGCTCACCCCGTCGCGGGGATTCGAACTGCCGACCTTCTGATCAGCAAGCCCGAGAGGCTCAGTGGTTTAGACCACAGCGCCACCCGTCCCAATCTGGTTTGGGAGCATATAGAAATGGCAAAATTGTTGTTCCAGGGAAACAACTGAGACAGCATGGAACGGTCATTCCCCACTTTCCCTGCTTACCAGTGTTTTAAGCATGAATTTTTGGGAGCTTAAATGAACATCCTCTTCAATAAGAGATCACAACATTTGGGGGTGTTTTCCTCCTAAAATAGTTTTATACAAATGCTGTTTGTGTGGGGTTGACTGATAGAAAATGTATAGGCAGAATGGAATAGAAGGAAATGGAATGATACAGAAAAAGGCCCACTTACTGACAGGAGAGACATTATTCCAAAAGTATTTAAAGGAAAAATGGGAAGTGAGGTGAGTCCACAAGTTGACCAAGAAGTCAACGTTCAATTTGTACTCTACAGAAAAATCTGAAGCTTCTTCTCACCTAAAATCTCATTCTCCCTCCCCTTCTGCAGTTTACTTTCTCAATCTGTAGTTTGTTCACTTTCCTAAGATGATTCTATTCATCTTCTCTGGGGATGCAATCAGAAGAACATTCCAAGGCAAGGCTTACTTGTTAACAGGAAGCCAAGGGATTCCATTATTTGTCATCCTTCAAGGTGAAGCACATCTACCACCAAATTTAATGAGACTTCAGGACAGAAGTTCAGTGGTAGGACACATACAGTGCATGCTGAAGGTCCCAGGTTTTGCCCCTTGAGATCTCCTGATAGCGCTGGTATTAGAGTTATGGTTATGGTTGCATTGGAGCAAGGAGAAAACCTCTTTCTGAAGCTTTGGGAATCTATCGCCAATCACTGTGGACAATACTGAGCCAGATGGACCAATGATCTGACTTGGTGAAAGGCAGCTTCCTGTATTTCTATGCTTTTTAGCAAATCTGTATATTTTCCAGTCATCATGCCAAGGCTTGCATCAACATGGTTCCCACACTGTGTCTATACATAACTAAAATTCTGGAAGTTATTATTTCCTTTCTTACGCTTATATTCTGCCTTTCTTCCATCATGGAATCCAAGGTGGCATGTGCATATGGTTCTCAAGTGTTAATCCATCTAACCACTGACCAGACACAGATCTACTTAGTTTCAGTGGTGGCATCATGTGCCTTCAGATGCCTTCAGACCATGATTCAAAAAACACAAAAACTACAAGGTTATGTGCAGCTGCATCAGACCAAAGTTCCCGTAAGAACATTGATCCATCAAGCTCAGTGTTGTCTTCAATGAGCACCTGTCAGTCAGTGAAGACAATACTGAACAAGATGGACCAATGACCTGTCTCAGAATAAGACAGCTTCCTGTGTAGCCCAAAATCTTGTGGCCTACACTGAGTAGTCCAGGGATGGGGGACCTTTTTCAGCCCAAAGGTCACATTCAATTCTGGACAACCCTCTCAGGGCCACATACCCATGATGCGTCAGCTAGAAGTATTAAATGGATGGAGCAATGAATGTTAATTTTACCACTGTACACACAGACACCTCCATCCTCCATCCAGTTTAGCAAGAGACTAAGGGCTACATTGTAGCTGGGCAAAAACACTCAAGGAGGTTGTGAAGCAGAATTGGTTAGGGGGGTGGCCTGAAAATTGTCCTAAGGGACATGAAGGGCTGCTGTCAGTAATTGGGCCTGAAGTTCACCATCCCTGGACTGTGCCTCAACAACAATACTCTTTTGTTGTTCTGTGATCCCCACCCCCATATCCTTTTGAAGCAATCTAAAAATCACTTGCCACATCAGTGAGCTCCAGAAGTTTAGTGCTTTGTGAAAAAGTATTTTATTTGGTACCGTATGTTCTAAATCTGCTACCAGTCAATATCAGGGTGACCTAGAGTGTTATAGCAGTGTCCTTACCAAGGAGAAGTCGAGTCATGGTCAGTTCATTTATATAAGGGATAGAGAACTGCCAGATGGGTGGGGTATAAATAATAAATTATTATTATTATTATTATTATTATTATTATTATTATTATTATCTTTCCAATCATAGACTGGAAGAGTTGAAAGGGGCCCAAGGCTCATCAAGTCCAAACCCCTGCAATGATCAATATCAGTCTTTAGCAGAAGTTAGGGCATGGAGAGTCCATCTACATTTATACACTGTCAAACTTCATAGAATTGGTGTATTGTTTAAAATAATAATATTGGAGAATTTTAAATCCCCCCCCCAAAAAATGGTATATATACAGTATTACTTATATACATATATATTTGTATCCTATCACAATTTCAAGTTTTCTTCTATTTCTTTTTCTTTTTCTCATTTTTCTTTTCTATTCATTCACTTTATTTTCACGCTAAAAAGTTTCAATAAAGCATAAAAAATAAAAAATACACAAATAAAATAGGGAATTTATCTACATCTGCCATTGCCCCCTGTCAGAGGACTGGAAGGGCCCCCCCATCCCCGGCCTTGAGCCAGTATCGAGACCCACCGGCACCTCTGAGTAGTGAAAGCAGCGAGGAGTCGGGAGGGAGTTGCGATGAACAGGAAGAGCAGGCAGGGCTGTTTGCAAGATCCCAGAGCCCTGACTGTGAAGCCAAGGGAAGGAGGGGGAATAAGGTAGGGTGTTTCCGGGTCAGCAAATGGTGGAGAAGAAAGCGGGAAAAGTTTTAGTTCCTCCAGTCACGGAAACTGAGTTATGGAGTCCTGACGCTTTTATGAGCGGCTGAGTGCTGTAAGCAATTAGCAAAACAATAAATCTGTAAATGGCAAGCCGGGAGCGTGTCTCTGGAATTCTTGGCGCAGAGAAGCCCTGGAAGGGGTCTGCGACACCCCCCTCCCTTTAATCACAGTGATTACACAGTTACTCCCAAACAAAACAATTGGATGTTGTTTTAGCTTCTTCCATTTTCCCCTTGCCCCTATGAGTCACCTCCACACTTACTTAAAAGGGCCTTTTCTTTTGCAAGGAGCCCCAAGCTTTCTGAGTGACCAACCCCTTGTACTGTCTCAATACATCCTTCAGTGCCTGCTTCACAGTGTCATTTTTCAGTGTGAAGATAAATGGGTTCAGAAAGGGGCAGACAATGGTGGTGAGAACGGCGGGCACTTTGTGAATTTCTAATGTCTCTTTCTGGGAAGGTGTGACATAGATGAAGATGCTGATGCTGCAGGAGATGGAGATTATGGTCAGGTGTGAAGCACAGGTGTTGAAAGCCTTGGCCCGGCCAGTGGTGGTGGAGATGCGCATAACTGCTGAGATGATGAACATGTAGGAAAACAGAGTCACAGTCAATGAGCATAGGATGACAACAGCAGACAGAAAAAAGTCCATCAGCTCAATGAAACTTGTATCGCTGCACGACAGTTCCAGTAGTGGGCCGCTGTCACAAAAGAAATGATTGATGACGTTGGACCTACAGAATGACAATCTGGTGATCAGGATGGTGGGAAACAGGACTGAGAGAAATCCACCCAGCCAGGAACCCACCAACATTTGAATGCACACCTGGCTGTTCATAATGGCATGATACTGCAGGGGTTTGCAGATGGCAACATATCGGTCATAGGACATGGAAGTCAAGAGGATGAACTCCACTGTGCCCAGAAAGAAGTAAAAATAGGATTGGGTCATGCAGCCAGCAAAAGAGATGGACTTGTCATTGGAAAAGAGGCTCCACAGCAGCTGTGGGCTGATAGCAGAGGTGAAGAAGATATCTAGGGCAGCAAAGTTGCCAAGGAAGAAGTACATTGGAGTGTGGAGCCGGTTGTCCACCAACACCACAAAGAGGATGACCATGTTGCCCAGCACGGTCACAACGTACAGGACCAAAAAGATGATAGCGAGAAGGATTTCTTCTTGATGGTCAATGGAGAAGCCCAGCAGGATGAATTCAGACATGCTCTGGTTCTCCATCGGACTTTCCCCTCGTCACTCTCAACACATTCTCTTGAAGGAACAGTAGAATTGCGAGAGTCAAAACTTTGAACCCAAAACACAGACAGTGCTTTACAATCCTCATTCATCTTTCCCACCACACCTTTTAGTCATATATTTGAGATGGAATATAAAACTACTAAATGACTCTAATCAATTACACAATTATGGCAAACATGAAAATTTACTTACTGTAGCAAGCAAAAATCCAGTCATGTCCAATATTGAATTTATAGGCATGGCTGCAAAGAAGATGCTACTAGATACTCAAAGTTATTTTGTGTTCTGTCAATAAACCTGCTGTTTGTCTATCAAATTGGATTTGTAAAATACTCCATTCTTCAACCCTCTTTGATCTCAACTGTCCATTTTTCTTAAAAGAAGAAGAAGAATTCTACTGAAAAATCCTCCTCCCTCCATGCTCTCTGGCAAGTAACCCACCCATTTGTAGTTAGAATTGAGTTGTTCCCAATGTGTGTAAATGAGAGAGGACAGATTTGAGGAATCCCATTTACTAATGCATTGAGAGTCTGAAATCATTAGTGAGGCTCTAGAGAGACACTCCAGGGATATTGTTAGAATAATTCTCTATACCAAAAGTTGATGTGGTAGTCGATGAAACAGGAATTTCATCTAGTTCTTTTGATCTAGTTCCATAATAATAATAATAATAATAATAATAATAATAATAATAATAAACCTATTTTCCCTTTTACAAATGTACTGTATTGGAATGAATGTTCAATTTCACATGGGGAGTTCTATAAAGTGTTGTTGTTTTTGTGAAGGTACTCAAAGGTACACAATACCTCTTCATAGTACGTCTTCTTTCTATTAGAAAGCACTGTTTAAAAGTGTGGAACTTACCGGGGGGGGGGTGGACGCCGGTGACACTGTGGTCTTAACCACTGAGTCTCTTGGGCTTGCCAATCGGCAGTTCAAATCCGCATGATGCGGTGAGCTCCCGTTGCTCTGACCCAGCAAGCACGCCAGTGCAAGTAGATACAGTGGTCCCTCGACTTACGAAGTACTCGACATCCGAATTTTTCTATTTACGAATGAAAAAAGTGGCCGCACGCCTACGAATTTTTTGACATCTGAATGGAAATCGTTGCCAGTTTTAGATGCGGTTTCCTCTACTTACGAATTTTAGATGCGGTTTTTTCGACACGAATTTTTCCAAATATTTTTTCTCCCAATGCATTCCTATGGGAAATCGCTTTTTTCGACTTACAAACTTTTCGACCTACGAGTGTCCATTCGGAACAGATTAAATTCGTAAGTCGAGGGACCACTGTAAATAGGTACTGCTGCAGTGGGAAGGTAAACGGCGTTTCCATGAGCTCTAGCTCTCGTCACTGTGTCCTGTTGTGCCAGAAGCGGTTTAGTCAAGCTGGCCACATGACCCGGAAAGCTGCCTGTGGACAAAGGCCAGCTCCCTCGGCCTGAAAGCGAGATGAGCTCCACACCGCATAGTTAAGTTTGACTGGACTTAACCACCCGGGGGTCCTTTACCTTTTCACTTACTGAACAACTTCATACTGAGTACCAGCACCATTTTGTTTTGTCTTTCTAGAAGAAAAGTTCTGATTCTCTATGTCTGTTTTGAATACCAATAAAGTGTCTGAAATAGCCACATGTGTGCAGACCAGGATATAAAATACCACCACCACCCCACAAAGAATGCCCACACTTGTACCATGCAAGATTTGGGCATGTAAACTTTAAATCAATTCGAATCAACATAAATGTCATTTTGCATAAATGACAAATAAAGTTAGCATAAATATATATGACAGACTTCCACCTCAAGTTCTTCCCTTGAGAGATTCTTCTCCTTTCTCTCTCCCGCTACTTGCAATTCCAGGCCAAAATTTCTTGCACATCAGCAACTGCGCCAGGCACACAAAAAATCATTCATTTTGTGCATTGACCACAAGGGGACAGTCCTTCTCAATGTACTCAATTCAAACTTTCAGCTATACATCTGGACCATTCAACATGTGTGAATCATGGTCTGGGGCTAGGGTCTGACAGTACACAGTATCACAACCTTGTTGAAGCTAAGCAAGTCCAGCTCTGGTAGTGCCTGGATGGGAGACCTCCTGGAAACCATATGAATGTTGAATGGAGTTTAAGACATGTGGGATGTAAAATTAGCATAGAAGTAGAAGTAAATTGAAATACTTTATTGTCACTTGTACAACTTGTATACAGTGAGATTACATGAGCACCCTCTACTCAGCTCTCTTAGTCTTAATTCCCCTCGTTTACTGACGCACACCCACCCAACCCAAAAGTCAGTTGCCCTGTTGTTATCTTTTCATTCAGTAGCCTAACAGCCCATGGATAGAAGCTGTTCTTTACCTTGTTGGTGCGACTAATCATGTTCTATATCTTCTGCCTGAGGGCAGGAGATCAAGAAAGTGCCGGCCAGGATGTGAATCATCCCTGAGGATTTTCCTCACTCTCCTGAGGCAACGGTCTTCCGCGGTGTCATCCAGCGGATTCATAAATGGAACTGAATAAATAAAATAAATAAAACTAAATAAATGGAACTGAAAGTGATTCTTGGGTTACATTGAGTAAATCATCTTGTTCTGGGGAAGAAAGCATAGAATCATAGAATCATAGAATCATAGAATCATAGAATCATAGAGTTGGAAGAGACCACAAGGGCCATCCAGTCCAACCCCCTGCCAAGCAGGAAACACCATCAAAGCATTCCTAACAGGTGGCTGTCTGCTTAAAGACCTCCAAAGAAGGAGACTCCACCACACTCCTTGGCAGCAAATTCCACTGTCGAACAGCTCTTACTGTCAAGAAATTCTTCCTAATGTTTAGGTGGAATCTTCTTTCTTGTAGTTTGAATCCATTGCTCCGTGTCCGCTTCTCTGGAGCAGCAGAAAACAACCTTTCTCCCTCCTCTATATGACATCCTTTTATATATTTGAACATGGCTATCATATCACCCCTTAACCTTCTCTTCTCCAGGCTAAATATACCCAGTTCCCTAAGCCGTTCCTCATAAGGCATCGTTTCCAGGCCTTTGACCATTTTGGTTGCCCTCCTCTGGTCACGTTCCAGCTTGTCAGTATCCTTCTTGAACTGTGGTGCCCAGAACTGGACACAGTATTCCAGGTGAGGTCTGACCAGAGCGGAATACAGTGGTACTATTACTTCCCTTGATCTAGATGCTATACTCCTATTGATGCAGCCCAGAATTGCATTGGCTTTTTTAGCTTTAGCAGAATATATATATTTTTAGCAGAATATATTTGTTTCATAAATAGAAATTAGTCCAACATTGCCTTGAAGTTACTCAGTGAAGGAGTTTCCATCCTTCCCTGTGAAAATGTAGCAGGACCCCCAAGACCTACATCTGGTCACACCAACAGCTTCACATGTCACCCGCCACAATTTTGTGAAAGTTCTTCCCAGTCTTTTCCTTTACTTCTTCCTTGAGGAACAGTCCTCTCTTCCTTGCAGCATCTCGAAGGGCTTCCTTGACCTTCTCATTCCGCAGGGTGTAGATGAAGGGGTTGAGCGATGGGGCCACCACACTAGTCAAAAGAGCCACCACTTTGTCCACCCTCTCGGTATAGGTGTGTGTGGTGCGGACATGCATGAAGATGTGGCTGCCATATACGATGGTGACCACAACCATGTGGGAGGCGCAAGTGGAGAAGGCCTTGCTTCGACCTTGCACGGAGGGGATCCTCAGAACAGCCAGGGTGATCAAACAATAGGAGATGACAGTCAGAACCAAGGATCCGAGGATGAGCCCCCCAGCCAGAACCAAGTTGATGGTCTCCACCCATTCGGTATCGGTGCAAGCCAGGTTCACCAAGGGCGTGCGGTCGCAGAAGAAATGGTTGATGACGTTGGAGTCACAGTAGGGTAGACCAGTGACCATGATGAGCGGCCCAAGGATGGTGAAGAAGGCTGCTACCCATGTCCCACAGACCAGCTTAAGGCAGAACTTCCTGGTCATCAGTGCTGGGTAGCGCAAGGGGTTGCACACGGCTTGATAGCGGTCAAAGGACATGACTCCTAAAAGCAAGAACTCAGTAGCCCCGAGGAGAAAGTAGAAGTAACATTGGGCCATGCAACCAGCAAAGGAGATGGTGTGGCTTCCCCAGAGGAACCCGGCCAAAAGCTTAGGCACCGTCACCGTCGTGAACCAAATTTCTGCAAAGGAAAAATTGCGGAGGAAGAAGTACATGGGGCTCTGCAGGCGATGGTCGGACAGGGTGATGCAGATGATGACCCCGTTCCCTGAGAGTGTGATGAGGTAGTTGGTCAACACCAGGAAGAAGAGAAGCAACTGGGTGGAAGGTTCCGTGGGGAAGCCCACCAGGTAGAACTCCCGCACGGCTGAAGAATTGGCATAAGGCATGGATGGACGTCCAGTGGGCTCTGCTCTTTTCTGCAGGGGCAAAACAAAATTTGCAAATGACATTCAACTCCAGATGGGGGAGAAATCAGATTGCGTTCACATTTATTTATTTATTTCAAAAAAAAAATTATTCCTTTTCTCATTTTAACAACATACAAAACAAAACAACAACACAACAAAACACATAATTATAAATTCCTTAATCTTTAATTTTGTATTCATCTTAAATGGACTTCCCCAAAGTCCCTCCTTCCTGATTTTCATTTTATATCAGCTTTGGCAATTTTCCTCATCCAAACTCTTAACATATTACATTAAAGAAACCAAGTCATTATCTTCTAACAATTCCAGATCCTTTTTCACATAATCATTTTTTTAAAAATCCTAATCTTATTTTTATATAATCCAATAATTAAATTTACACATTGCTAATCTAACAATACCTTCCCTACTGCCTCCTCTCTCTTCTAGAATTATCCATATATCTTAATATCCATGCTACATCATATGATTGTTAACCTATTATTTAATCTTAAATCACTGTCTCCTCTTCTGGTCCACAAGTCCCCCCAATCTATTTGGCAAGTCCGAACAGATTGCGTTCACATTTAAAGGAGGAAGCATTGAATTTGCGTTTCCTGAAACTTTGCATTCGTATTTGCATTTTGGTACACATTCCTGTGCTGAAGAATTGCATTGCAAATTTCGGGAAAGTGTGAAATTTGAAGTATGGCTGTGCTTCGAATCACATTTCATTCTAGAAAGTGGACATTGGGCAGGTTTACCTTTAAATGTGAATTGAATGGGTTTCTGCCCCATCCCTTGCTGAGCCCCAGCTCTCTAACTAAGATCTGTTCTACCTTCAAGAGGCTTAGGGTGCTCTGCTTGGTTTTGTGTGCTCACTAACAGTGTCAAGGGAACCTGATGATTTGGAGGGAGCAGAATCAAAACTGTACATATTTTACACCTCTACAGATGTTCGACCCATTGAAATCAATAGCATTACCTCAACCAAGAGGATAAAAACTTTATAAAAGAATGGGGGGGAGAATTATAAGCTGTTTAGGAGACCACTGTAAGCAGGTGGAAACATTAGCGGGATTTAGATTTCAGTTGTGTAACAATAACCATGGATAATTATGGATTGATATAAAAGTTGGAGTATCAAAGAATATGCAGTATTAAATGTTTAAAATTGGACCCCATGGAGGAGATGGGGGGAAGTCTTGTGATTCAGAGGAATCTCCGTTCATGGATATATATTTGGATAACTTTGTATTTGTAAAACCAAATAAAAATTATTTCAAAAAAAGGAGAAATAAATGGCATTGCCCCTAACTGATGATGTGAGAAGCTTCCAGCAGGGCAGGTCATTACTACACTCCAATGAAATATTTATCACATGGCCCATAATAATCCCTTACCTCAAACAGGTGTGTGTGAGGGGGGGGCTGTATTCTACAGCATGGTGCACATATATTTGTAGAATCTGTTTTTTTGCTGGGTTTAATCTACAATTTTATTTGTACAGCCCCTGAAGAGCTCTTTGATCAAGTAAATGTGGCTCTTTTTTTGTCAGTGAGCCAGTAAATGTGTTAGCAGATGCATAATATTTCTATACATCTTGGAATGGTGTGTATTATTTTCTTTCGTATTAGTTTATTCTGGTGTGCTTTCTATATCTGCACATATGCAATTCAGTGCGCTGTGTGAATAGAGCCCAAGGTAAGCAGGTAGACCTGTGTGTGTTTGGAATGAGAAACAAAGAGACATGCAATTCTGTTATGTACATTTAAGGGAAGGGCCACACCTCAGCGATATAGCCGTCTGCCTTACATGCAGAAGGTCTCAAGTTCAATCCCCAGTATCTTTAAAGAGTTTCTGCCTGTGTAGCCAATACTGAGTTTAAAGGACCAACTCAGTGTAAGAGAGATTCCTATGCTCCTCAGAGAGAAAGTTACAGGTGATCTGGGATTGCATTGTTTTATGAATTAAATGTTTGTATGCATATTGTGTCCTCTGTTTGAGAACCACAAATAAATCTGCATGTCATTCTCCTCCCTCTCTCTCATTCTCTCCTTTCACACAGACAGATCAGAGCAGAAAGAGACGATGGAATAGTTATGTGCTAGTTTGTACTCCTTAAAAACCTTTTCTCTGTGGAACAGGCAAATGTTGCATAATGTTCATTCCATATTTGTGAGACTTCCTATTGATATTAGGCAGGTACTTTCATCGCACTGTTTCAACGCTTGCTAAAAAAAACCTTTGGTTTTGTGCAAGCCAAACCTGATTTTATGTGCATTTGCACTTAAACACTATTGATTTTGGGGGCACGGGTGGTGCTGTGGTCTAAACCACAGAGCCTAGCACTTGCCCATCAGAAGGTTGGTGGTTCAAATCACCACGACGGGGTGAGCTCCTGTTGTTCGGTCCCAGCTCCTGCCCACCTAGCAGTTCGAAAGCACGTCAAGTGCAAGTAGATAAATAGGTACTGCTCTGGCAGGAAGGTGTTTCTGTGCGCTGCTCTGGTTCGCCAGAAGTGGCTTAGTCATGCTGGCCACATGACCCGGAATCTGTCTGCGGACAAACGGCGGCTCCCTCGACCTATAGAGCAAGATGAGCGCTGCAACCCCAGAGTCGTTCGCGACTGGACCTAACGGTCAGGGGTACCTTTACCTTTACCTTACTGTTGATTTTAGCTATATTTTGATCTGTTGTTCTAGAAGTCTGCTTTTATTGCTATTTTTTTAATGGATTATTTTTAGTCATCTTAGTAAACCATATATCTCTTTCTGAGTAAAAACAAAAATACAATTCTGCCTCATGGGACCAAGGTCACAATATTGTTCTACCAATCCATCACCATGGTAAGAGTTTTCTCATCATGTTGTAAAGAAAGGATTGAGTAGGAGTAGGTCATTTCAAGATTCCCCATAAACTCCAGGGTTGATCGCCAGCCAGGGTGGGTCACACTAGAGGGACCATAGCATTTCCACATACCTACCTAAGTGCTCAAAGCCAAAATCACCCCTCAGAAGCTGTATTCTCTTACATCGCAGAGGCTGAGTGAGCAAGGTCAGAGGCAAGGCGATGTCTTGACAAAAGAGAAAATGAAGATGAACTGTGTGCATGCAATAGACACAGACAGACGGATTAGAATGGGGCTCAGCATCAGCTTCTTAATGCTTTGGTGTGGATCGTTCCCCTGATTTCAGAAGAGTTTAAAGGAAGCAGTTCTCTGGGGGCAGAAATCCCAATGGAAAAATGGCTGTTGAAAGAAGATGCATTATGTAAAGCTAATCTAGGATTCATTAACCTGAGATGTTGACATGATAAACTTATTGGTTGAATGTGCAGAAGTTCCCTACATTTAAGTGATCAGAGCCCTTTAGCTACAGCTCCATGAAAATATTAAATATTACTATCCCTATATAGCTACCCCTTCCTTCAAGGATGCATGGTTCTTTTCTCCCCCTCTGCATTATATATTCACAACACCCCTTTGAGGTAGATTGGATTGAGAAATAATGTGGATTTCATCACGTGTTTTAAGATCAGATTGGTGTTTGGTTTGGCTAGGAATCCAGCATTTCCTGAGTACTTAGCCCAGCTTAAGGCATGGTAAATACACTGACCCATAGGGTATGAAACCAGGAGAAATATTCATGCCGGGCTGCACAGTTTCTTGTGTAGGCTTGAAGATGCTCGAGAACTGGAGTTTTAACTCTGTAACAGAGCTAGGAAGGCTGCAATGCTAAGCTCCAGAGAGCTGTGTCCTCCATCACAGTTTCACAGAATTCCATGAGGTCCCAGAGACAAAGCACTCTGGGAAATAAAGATGGTGGCCAGAACGACGCAAGAAACTAAAAAAAGCTCTGCTAGATCAAGCCAAAGCCTCATTTAGTCCAGCCAGCACCCTGTTCTTCACAGTGGCCAACCAGAAGCCTGAAAGCAGGATGTGAGCAAAGGATGTGGTACAAGACTTGGAACAGTGGAGGGAGAACATAGTCATCGTGGCACATAGCCATTGATATCCACGATGAACTGTCTAGAGCTTTGCTCTGCAATGCACCAACTTGGTTTAAAAAAAGAGGAAAGACTTTGTGGTTGACTGCCACTAATGGGATGAAGTTATTTGGGGATGCCCTTGTGCCATACTGGTGCCACTGGTTCCACACAACAAAACAGTCCTTTGTGTTACATCAGCATCTTGCAATATGCTGCCTCATGGTCCATTGTCTTTAACATTCAATACTTTTGCATTGATGTATCCATTGGGGTATAATAATTTATAATGATATTTTATTATTTATACCCCACCCATCTGGCTGGGTTTCCCCAGCTACTCTGGGCGGCTCCCAACAGAATAATAATCATCATCATCATCATCATCATCATCTATATATATATATATATAAATGTTCCCATTGCGTGTTTGTCCGAAACACCCTTGCTGCGTAACCGCTGGACCAAATCGCATCAAATTAGGACACAGCGTTCCATTACCATGGCAAAAGAATCTGGCATAATAAAAATTCAGAAAAACCACACCTGTCATGCCTAAAATAAAGGAAAAACGAAAAAAAATTGGCTCCCCTATTACAAGTCACCAACAAAACAGCGCCCTCTAGCGACTGCTTTACTGGTACTACAGCTACAAAAGCACAAAAATTGTTGCACCTATTAGACGTCACCAGCAAAACCTCGCCCTCTAGCGACGGCTATACTGGTACTGCAGCTACAAAACCTTCCCCCTGCCAGAGCTCCATCGGCCATTTGCAAGCTCGCAAACCGGTAATAGAAAGGGAGGGGGTGCGAGAAGAGAGTAATCGAAAACGGGGGTGGGGACAGAGAAGGGGCAGACAGAAGGTGAACAGGGGAACTTCTTCACTTTCACAAATTCAGCCGCAGCAGGGCGCGGCCGGGTAAGCTAGTAAGTGATAAAAAAGCAAACATTAAAAACTTCCTTCAGATTTAGAAGACATCTAAAGTCAGATAGTTGTTTATTTCCTTCACAACTGATGGGAGGGCATTTCACAGGGCGGGTGCCACTACCAAGAAGGCCCTCTGCCTGGTTCCCTGTAACCTCACTTCTCGCAGGGAGGGAACCGCCAGAAGGCCCTCAGAGCTGGACCTTAGTGTCCAGGTTGAATGATGGAGGTGGAGACACTCCTTCAGGTATACTGGGTCAAGGCTGTAAATGGTGTTGGACTCCAGTTCAGGAAATCAAAGGTGCTCAGATTCAGCTCAGAATCTCTGCTTGATCACGTGATGCTATCTACGATTGAAATGTGCCACCTTCCTGGAATCACTAGAGTAGTAAGTTCCATTGAACTATGCTGCATGTTGCACCTGGGAATATAATTAGTAATGAGCTACAAAACTTTGGCCTAAGATCTTCATTCCCTTAAGAAATTGCCCAATTAAACTTTATGGTGAACTTCTTTAAAAAAAAACAACCCCAAAAAAAACAGGACTGGGAGCTAGCAGCTCATAGACCTAATTAAGAGCAAGGGATCCCCTGGGTCAAAGAATATCCCTGGACAGGTGATCCTCTCCTTAATTAGAAAAGAGTTTTGTTTTTTTCCAGTCCCCCTTAGTTTATTTTAGGGGGGGGGGGAATTTCACAGATTATAAAAGTCCCACCTGAGCAGGGTCCTGCTCCACCCACCCACCGTCTACTGATGAAATAATCCTATTTCTTTTATGTTTCTTTCTATAACTGCCAACAAACTGCTAGTAGAATAAGCATCCACTGTCCTAAGCCACCCCTAATATGGCGAGGGCTTGTAGACTTGTCCGTGGTGCACAGCAGTTAGGCATGTATTGCTTCTAAACACTTTGGCCCTGACTTTCATTAAAAATATATTCAAAATATATTCAATTGCATATATTTGTGTGCACCCCACTGTGTTTACCCAGGGTTG
This sequence comes from Darevskia armeniaca, assembly GCA_034641395.1. Taxonomy (NCBI): domain Eukaryota; kingdom Metazoa; phylum Chordata; class Lepidosauria; order Squamata; family Lacertidae; genus Darevskia; species Darevskia armeniaca. The sequence goes on from JAWWNF010000347.1 coordinate 2,258,027, forward strand.
GGTGTCCTTCGAATGAAGGTCAACTCTAACGTTTGGCCTATTTTCCTCCATCCTAGAATGAGTGGCGTATCACCAGGTGAGGTGGGAAAGGGGCTCATTTTTAAGATGCTGATGATGGATAGCTGAGCAGCTAAGGCCATTAGCTAACAAATAAGCCTTCCTAGATGATGATGATGATGATGATGATGATAATGATGATAATGATGATGATGATGATCCCACACATCTGACTGGTTTGCCCAAGCCACTCTAGGCAACTTCCAGTAAATTATAAAACCACAGTAAAACCTCCAACATTAACAACTTCAAATGTCTTCTAAAAGTCAGTTGTTAACCTGTTTGACATCTGATGGGAGGGTGTTCCATGGGGCTGGTGCCACTACCAAGAAGGCGCTCTGCCTGGTTCCCGGTAACCTCGCTTCTCTCAATGAGGGAATTGCCAGAAGGCCCTCGGAGCTGGATCTCAGGCTGAACAATGGGGCTGGAGATTGGTTCAGCATCTTATTCTGAACCTCTCTGGGAAGAGGATCACAGGCCTAGAAGGGACCCATGGTTATCATCTCGACTGATCCTCCAAACCTTTAACAATATGCGTTTCTGGTTTTTCACAACTGACATAGCCATGGTTGGAATAAGGAGACATAAAGGCAGGCCATGAGATGCTTCTACCAGATGTTTCATTTTATTCTCCCCTCTGGGTGCCATGGTCAAGGTTGAGGTGGGGCAAGGAATGCCCTTCTGCCATGATCATGCCGTTAGCCAGGTATCGGAGGGGAGGAGGGGGAGGTGGACCCACCGCATCGTCTCTTGGGACCTCGTACCACGTGGGGGGAGGCAAGTCTTCTTCTGCCACCATGGAAGAGACGAGGTTCCCCATCAGACGGTGATACCTGTAGTTCTCTTCGCGCTCGCCCCCATCTCCGGCCACCCACAGAGTTAAAGAGGACAGTGGAGGACAAGATCTCTGAGCCGCCCGGCGGAGACGGGCACCTCTACGTCCCCAGGAAGACAGCATCTCTTTTCGAATGGGGTCCAGGTCTTGGTAGAATATCTCGCTAGGGGCAAGCGATATTTCTTTGGGCTGGAACAAAAAGTTCGAGGTGAAATGCCTCCCTTTTCTAGGTGGAGTGGGGAGAGACAATCAAGAACATTAGCAAACTGCAAGGAATTTGACATCCTTGTTTCCATTCAGAGCTGATATCCTGGTGGTTAAATGGAAATAGACAAATGGGGGGGCATGTTCAGCGCCATCTAGTGGCTAAACTGTATAATGACACTTATCCATGCATACATACCCGTGTTTCTCCTAAAATAAGACACTGTCTTATATTTTTCCCCCTCTAAAAAACAGTATGGCTTATTTTGGGGGGATGTCTCATTTTAACCGCTCCGCGTTGGTACGCTGCATAGCCACGCCTATCCAGGCCGTCTTAAGGGAGAGGCGCCGCGTCACTATGTCTTATTTTTGGGGTATGGCTTATTTTGGGGGTATGGCTTATATTTCATAAATGCGTAGAAATCCTGCTTAGGCTTATTTTATGGCTATGTCTTATTTTAGGAGAAACAGGGTAATGGGCATATCAAGAAAAGTTTTGAAAGTATGACATCCCTAATGCTCGGCCACATTCATGGATGGGTTTGACTTTGTTAATAATAATAAAAATAATAATAATAATAATAATAATAATAATAATAATAATAATTACCCCACCCATCTGGGTTTCGCCAGCCGCACTGGGCAGCTTCCAGCAAAATATATAAAATAATAAAATGTCAAACATTAAAAACTTCCAGATACATGGCTGCCTTCAGATGTATTCTAAAACCTGTGTAGTTCTTTATCTCCTTGACATCTGAAGGGAGGGCGTTCCACAGGTTGGGTGCCACTACCGAGAAGGCCCTCTGCCTGGTTCCGTGTAAATTCAATTCTCACAGTGAGGAAACCAGCAGAAGACCCCTGGAGGAGAACCTCTGTGTCCAGGCTGAATCATGGGGGTGGAGACACTCCTTCAGGTATACTGTTTCATAGTGATTTCTCTTCTTTTCATGGTATTGATTGAAAAGTGTCTGCAATTGTTTCAGAGTGTGAATGCAATTATTTCAGTTTGTTACAAAATAACTTGTGTTGTTATAAAGAAGGTGAATGAACTACATGCTAGATTGAGTCTGGCCTAATTTGAAATGAAACCATTCCACTTCATTTTACAAACACATACACTTTTCAAGCGTTGAGGTGAGCAATGGGTGTTAAGGAAGTGGCGTTTTTAACTCGAACTAATCAATATGAATGGGAGTCACCTTCATGTAAATGTGTGCATAGCATAGCCCAATAAATGCAGTTTGACCTTCTCTTTAACAATAAATTGCAGCCTCTAGTGATGTTCAGTTTAACTCAAAGCAGACAAATTGCAGCAAGAGAAAATAAAAATAAAAATCTGGACTTGGGTCTTCCTGACAAATGTGCTTCAAAAGTTAAATGACATGTTCACATGCTTCTAATGTTTATGCATTTTCTGTTAAAGATCTTCATTTAAAGGTGGTTTTTTTAATGCAAAATACTAACTTTACCATTAGTATTGCTGCTTCATACCTCCTGTGAAGAAGACCAATGTTCAATTGTGCATCTCCCGCAATCACAAATTCCTTGCCCCTTTCTAAACTTAATTTATTGGTGTGTTGTTGTTTTTTCCTTTTTGTAAATCTAGCAAAGAATAAAATGAAATCAGAATTAAGGGGTTTTCCTCAGGACGGTGGAGGGTGTGTGGCACTCGATAGGAAATGCTCTGCGGGGGCACACAGAAAAAGGGGGGTTGAGGCGCATCAGTCAAGCATGCCACCTTGCCCCCATTGATTGAGGGAGCCTGTGCTGCATGATGTAAGCATGTCCTATGTGTGTTGCTGATGTGTTGTGCACATGCCCCACAGCTTGTATGTGTGATGCAAGCACACCACATGGCACACAGACACGGCAGCTGGGTTAATTTTGAGGGGGGCCGGCCCCCTCCTTTGAAAATTTTGGGGGCCCTCAGCCCCCTGGTTCCCCTTTAGATGGTGCCCCTGACGTCAGTTATGGGGCAGTGAGAAATGCCCCTGTTTTCATCTGAGGAATGTTGGAGGGCAGGTTAATCTAGGGCAGTGGTGTCCAAACTTTTTTCAAAGAGTGCCAAATTTGATGAAGGGAAGGGCTGTGAGGGCCAACCAGAGGGCCAACCAAAGTTGTTGAGGTTGTTTTAAGATTTTACCCCAGGAAATAAACTGCCAAAGGTGCTGGATTAAACTGACCGACGGGCCCCTGAAACGGACTTTGGACATGCCTGATCTAGGGTGAGAATGTGACCTAAGAAGCTATTGGTTGTTGTTGTTGTTTATATTGTTATTGTTATTATTGAATTTATATACCGCCCTATACCTTGAGGTCTCAGGGCGGCGGTTCACGGAACAAAATCAAAATATAAAACCACAAAAAATATAATCAAAAGAAAAACAACTACTCAATAACACACTCCCCCCCCCCCCAAAAAGCCACCACATTTAAAAAGGGCATAGGATGTCAATCAGATCAGACAAAGGCCTGGTGCCTACAGGTGTATATTGAAGGCGAACTTCCCTGGGGAGAGAATCCCACAGACAGGGAGCCACTGTAGAGAAGGCCCCGTTCTCGTGTTTCCACCCTCCGGACCTCTCAAGGAGGAGGCACACGAAGAAGGCCCTTGAGACCCAACGGCCCTGCAATGCCACTTCCATACCCCAATACTCACTGCCCATTGGCCTCTCCGAAAGAACTTCATCAACCCCTGACTTCCCCTGTCTGGTTTCTCCGACTTAGGTTCTTCATCGCCTGTTGCCTCCAGCTTCCTTGCGGAGGCCCAGTTCCCCATTCCAGGGGGCTCACCCCCTCTTGTTGGGGGATGCCCTTCTCCCCTTTCTCCAGCTTTCCCCTGTGTGGCTACCACCACTGGGGCTGAGGGCTGTGGTGGGGATGGAGCCATTGTGACCTCAGCCGGTCGCTGCCAAGGAGACATTGAGACCTATGGCCTTGACTCCAACCACCTCAGGAGCTGTGCAATTCGGGCTGTCTGCATGAAGAGGAATCCGGTCCATCCCTTGTCGGACCAACACAATCCTTATTTTTATTTTATTTTGTCTGAAAAGCAGGAGTGGGGAACTTTTTACTGCCTGAGGGCCGCCTTCTCTTCTGAGAGACCTTCCAAGGGCCACATGCCAATGGCAGGCAGGGCCAGAGGCAAAAGTGGGCGGGATGATTATGCAAATGTTACTCTGGTTTAGGAGGCTGGTTTCAATGCATCTCTTTTTGTCCTCATAGAACAGTGGTGGCTAACCTTGGCACTCCAGATGTTTTGGAACTACAACTCCCATCATCCCTAGCTAACAGGACCAGTGGTCAGGGATGATGGGAGTTGTAGTCCCAAAACATCTGGAGTGCCAAGGTTAGCCACCACTGTCATAGAACCATAGAGTTGGAAGGGACCCAGAAAGTCACCTAGCCCAACTCCCTGCAATGCAGGAATCTCTACTGGAGATTCATCCAGTCAAGCAAAGTTCAAGGACACAATCCAGCCAAGGGGAACCCAGTTGGGGGCAGTGAGAGATGCATTCTTGGGAGAGCTCTAAGGACCAAACAGAGAGGTCAGCAGGGACAGACATTCCCTATCCCTGCTTTTAGGGGGTGACCTATGTCATGGAAGTCTGAGGGGACATTTCCAAACTGTCTTCAAAGGCAGCCCCACATAAAACACATTTCCGCAATCCAACCTAGAGTTTACCAGAGCCTATACAAGAGAAACTAGACCGTTGGCCCTCAGGACTCAAACCCCTCACTCTCCTTGAGTGGTTTTGGCCTGGCTGGAATGTGTTCTTGAACTCTGAAAATAGCTCTTGCTTGTCTGGAAGAAGCATAGGGAGGGCAACGTATGTGTAGAAACTAGTCTACTGTGCAAAGTTTGCCCCATTTTGTTCCTGGCCCTTCTGACTACTGGCGTGTGGCCCCTTGAGTTTAGAATGACTCTGTGAAGAGGAAAGAGATTGAATAGGGATTTATATAAAGTAATTAAAACTAGGTTAGAGAGGACAAAGAAATACAGAAAGATAACATGAGACTGATATGAAGTGTTGTGTGATCGGTGGAAGTCATTATTTTATTTATTTTATTATAGTGGTTATGTAGAAGATGTAAAAGATATACATGATGTTGAGAAGAGGCTAGTCTAGGGTTTTTTTCCTCCTTTTTATTGTAATTTTTCTTTTTTCTTTTTTCCCCTTTTTCCAAATTTCTTTTGGGTATGAGTTTGGATTAGTATGATGTGAAATTTTTCTGTTATGTTTCATTCCTTTCTTTTTGTTTTCATGTATTGTTGCATTCTTGTCGGACACGACTGAACGACTGAACAACAACAACAATTGTTGCATTATGTTGTTATTACTAACAAAGTTATAATGAAATAAAAAGAAAAGAAAAGTTTGCAGCCCTTTGATCCCCACCTTTGATCTGAAGACACCTCACCACAAAATGTATGGTGGGCGACCTCCCTTCTTACAAATCAAAACGTCCTGGAACAAAGGCTTAGCTCTCAGATCTTTATTGTCCAGCAAAACGCACAATTTACCCCTTCAAACTTCCCCCCCTACGGCCCCTCAGAACACGGTCAGGTTTTTCCATCGGCGCTTGATCTCACGGGCTGCCTGATCCAGCCACCACTCTGCGTACATGACCTCCTGGAGCCAGAGCTGGAACTTCTCCCATTCGTAGGAATTCTTGAAATCCTGAGACGTCAGCTCCAGGAGAGCCGTCTCCAGCCTACGGAGCGTGGCACTGGAAAGTCGCAGGTTCCGATAGCGGAAATTCTCCTTCCAGCCTCTGACTTGCCCCTGTAACACAGAGTTGGTTACGCAACAGGGTTAAACTTTCTTTTCTTACCATTTGTGGCAGGGCTACCAGGGGCAGATTAAGACCTTTAGAGGCCTTAAGAAGAGTAGAAGAATTTGGATTTGATATCCCGCTTTATCACTACCCGAAGGAGTCTCAAAGCGGCTAACATTCTCCTTTCCCTTCCTCCCCCCACAACAAACACTCTGTGAGGTGAGTGGGGCTGAGAGACTTCAGAGAAGTGTGACTAGCCCAAGGTCACCCAGCAGCTGCATGTGGAGGAGTGGAGACGCGAACCCGGTTCACCAGTTTACGAGTCCACCGCTCTTAACCACTACACCACACTGGCTCTCCCTTAAGCACTTGAAGGATTTTGGTGCCCCCTTATACATCTCATTCAAAACATAAACAATAATAAACCGTAAAATAACATTTCATTTTTCGAAATGAAACAAAAACTACGGTAGGATGGAAAATAACGTTTATTTTTCGTATACTTCCACTTTATTCATATTTTAATTTCCCACCCTATGTTTTCTAATTGCAAAGTCTTTGATCAGATCTTCAAAACGAACCTTACGTAACACATCTGCTTCTATACTTAGTAAAGATAAAGAATTCAGCCTGCCTTGTTGCATAGTTCTTCTGTTTTAATGCAGTGGGACCTCAGTTTTCAAACGTAATCCGTTCTGGAAGACAGTTCAACTTCCGAAATGTTCAAAAACCGAAGCAGTTACTTCCAGGTTTTCGGCGTTCGAAAGCCGAAACGTTCGACTTCTGAGACGATCGGAAACCGAGGTTCCACTGTATATTTCAAATGAGAAAACGAATAGCTCCACTGAGCAATTTCTTCCACCCCACCCCCCGGCCAGCACAGCACACAGCACGGAGTTGGAGCTGCTTCAGAGGCAAATAGCAACAAACAACAAACAACAACAACATCAAAATAAATAAATAAAGTGCAATGGAACGGGGTCCTTTGGCCTGAAATGGCAAGACAGGCTGGGGTGGAGGCCTGTCTACCCCCTCCCATGGATGTGGCAGCTGCCAGTGTGAAATGGGGTGGGGGGGCATGGGAAATCTGTCCTCAGAAATGGCACAATCCAGTGTAATCCAGAAGATCGTCAGCAGCAGAAGCAAAGGTACCCTTCCACCAGCAGAGGGCAGCACAGAATCATCACAAAACAATAGACCCGTAGCACTGGGAGGTTCCCCCCCAGGGTCATCTCGTCAAACCCCCTGCAATGCAGTTGCCCGGCTCCACTGAGCAATTTGTGACTATTGATGTTAAAAATCCAGCAGTGGAAAATCTCTGTGGTGCTCCTCTTCCCTTGATGCCCTAAGCATGTGCTTATCTTGCTTAACGGTTAATCCAATCTGGTGGTGGTTGCGGCCAGCATGCAGCAGGGTGTTGGTGGCAAGAGACCGGGCACCCACAGAATTTTTTGTATGGGTGCCCCCAAGGCACCCTGGAGTTAGCACCCCTATCAAAAGTAAGTGTAAAAGGTAAAGGTAAAGGTAAAGGTAAAGGTAAAGGTAAAGGTAAAGGGACCCCTGACTGTTAGGTCCAGTCGCAGACGACTCTGGGGTTGCGGCGCTCATCTCGCTTTACTGGCCGAGGGAGCCAGCGTACAGCTTCCGGGTCATGTGGCCAACATGACTAAGCCGCTTCTGGCGAACCAGAGCAGCGCACGGAAACGCCGTTTACCTTCCCACCAGAGCGGTACCTATTGATCTACTTGCACTTCATGCTTTCGAACTGCTAGGTTGGCAGGAGCAGGGACCGAGCCACGGGAGCTCACCCCGTCGCGGGGATTCGAACCGCCGACCTTCTGATCGGCAAGCCCTAGGCTCTGTGGTTTAACCCACAGCGCCACCCACGTCCCCCCAAAAGTGTACTTTTGATAATAAAGAGTTAACGTATTTTCCCGTGTATAAGACGCCCCCATGTATAAGACAACCCTTATTTTTTTTTAACACAGAATTAAGAAATTAAGTTGTTTAGCTTTTGGGGGGAGTGGGGGAGGTCATTTCCGCCAATCGCTCACCCGCCTGCCCACCACTGCTGACCCCTTGCCACAGCCACTGCCGATCGGACACCTTGCCGCAGCTGCCAACTGTCTGCCCGGTCGCCGCAACCAACAGCCCACCCGCCCACTTGCCGCAGCTGCCAATCGCCTGCCTGCCTCGCCACAGCCGCCAAACACCCGCCCAATCACCGCTGCCAATCTCCTGCTTGCCGCTGCCATTAATCGCACATCCTCCCTCTGCATTCACTATCCGTGTATAAGACGACACTCGATTTTTGCCTAATTTTTTTTTTTTAGCAAAAAGCATCGTCTTATACATGGAAAAATTCAGTAATTCCTGACTCTGGACATCCCTTGCCTGATGGCGCCATGACAGGCATTAACTCTGAATCAATATTGGTTGGAGAGTAGAAATAATTCCTTGAATGATATTAGCTGCACCAACAAGCAAACTTTAATCTTACATTGACAGAGCATAATAATATCCACATAGAAATCTACTGTTGGGGCCATGGCTCAGTCGTAGAGCATCTGCCTTGCATGTCAAAGGTCCCAGGTTCAATCCCCAACATCTCCAAGCAGGGCTGGGAGAGACCTTTGTCTGAAACTCAGAAGAGACCCTGCCAGTCAACATGGCCAGAAGTGTGCTAGATCAGCCATCTTCAATCTTGGATTTACATATGATGTTGGACTACAACAGGCATCCCCAAACTGCGGCCCTCCAGATGTTTTGGCCTACAACTCCCATGATCCCTAGCTAACAGGACCAGTGGTCAGGGATGATGGGAATTGTAGTCCAAAACTTCTGAAGGGCCGAAGTTTGGGGATGCCTGGACTACAACTATTATCATTCCTGACCGTTGGCTAAGCTTTCTGGGGATCAGAGTTGCACCCCAACAATATCTGGGGACTCAAGGTTGAAGAGCAATGAGCTAGATAGACCAGTGGTCAGCATAAGGCAGCTTCTTGGGTTCCTATGAGAAAAACCACCCATGCCCTGTGGCTTGTGGCAGTGAATCTTCTGAAGATGTCCATCCAATGGTAAAGGTCAAAAGGTAAAGGACCCCTGGATGGTTAAGTCCAGTCAAAGGTGACCATGGAGTTGTGGCGCTCATCTCACTTTCAGGCCAAAGGAGCCAGCGTTTGTCCATAGACAGCTTTCTGGGTCAAGTGGCCAGCATGACTAAACCACTTCTGGTGCAACGGAACACCGTGACGGAAACCAGAGCGCATGGAAACGCCGCCTACCTTCCCGTCACAGTGGTACCTATTTATCTACTTGCACTGGTGTGCTTTCAAACTGCTAGGTTGGCAGGAGCTGGGACAGAGCAATGGGAGCTCACTCCGTTGCGGGGATTCGAACCGCCAACCTTCTGATCAGCAAGCCCTAGAATCTCAGTGGTTTAGACCACAGTGCCTCCCACATCCCTCCAATGTAACATTAGTTGAAACATCAAATCTCACGTTGCCTTCCCTGTCTTCCTCCTTCACTTCCCCCATACTCACAGCACAACAAATCCTTGGCCAACAGCAGTCAAACAGGTCCAGCTGTTTCTCCGGTCTTCTTGGGCTGCTGGATGTTGCCTGGCTGAGCCCAACTTGGGAAGGAACACTCCCCATCAGCCCCCCAGGGTGCTGTTTGGGACGGAGGCTCTGCCGTGGCTTTTGTTATGTGGAATGAAAGGAGCCCTTCCCATGCAGCTCTGGTGGCTTCAAGACCCCGCCTGACCTCACAATGCAAAGGTGAAATCACAGAGGAACCATGCACACTATCTCTGCAATATCTATAAGGGTTGTGAACAGGGCCACAACACAAGCAAAACCATGCCTGATCTGGATCTGCCCCCATATCAATTCAAGGATGGGGCTCATGTTTAATTAGGGCTTTGAATTAAAGATACATTTGGGAGGGGAAGCAAGGAGACACTGAGTTCTGTTCCCTCCCTCCCAACCACACTGTGAGCAGGAGGGTTTAATCCTGCTGGGGCAGCCTGCCTCTCCTTCCTGACTGCTGCCTCACCTTGTGGCAGGGCCCAGATTGCTCCAAGTGACTCGACCCAACCTAGGGCAGTCTGGGGCTATCTCCACCCAAGTGGGACGCGGGTGGCGCTGTGGGTTAAACCACTGAGCCTCTTGGGCTTGCTGATCAGAATGTCGGCGGTTCGAATCCCCGTGACGGGGTGAGCTCCCGTTGCTCGGTCCCTGCTCCTGCCAACCTAGCAGTTCGAAAGCACGCCAGCACAAGTAGATAAATAGGTACCGCTGCGGCAGGAAGGTAAATGGCGTTTCCGTGCGCTCTGGTTTCCGTTACTGTGTTCCGTTTCGCCATAAGCTGTTTAGTCATGCTGGCCAGTGGCCACGTGATCCGTAAAGCTGTCTGTGGACAAACGCCGACTCCCTTGGTCTGAAAGTGAGATGAGCGCCACAACCCCATAGTCGCCTTTGACTGGACTTAACCGTCCAGGGGTCCTTTTCCTTTTATCTCTACCCAACTCAGCTGAAGTGCAGATCCCTCTGGATCTGCTTGATTCTGATCAGGGGTTAGGATTCAGTCAAATTTGACGCACAGCCCTAATATCTATCCCTTACCCCCAAAACAAGGATTTCCAAAAGAACATAGGGGAGAAAACCGCAACAGAACTGATCGTTTGTTTTTCAGCCAATTTTCCACTGACTGGTAGATCTAGTGGTTGGAATGAACTGGTTCGGTTTAACAAATTTAAATGCATTACCTCAAAAATCTCCAAGCTATGCCAGACAATAGTGACCATAATGGCTGGGTGAAAGGAATATGAATTAAGTTAATTTTGAGGTGGGGCTTTGAATGATTTTTAGGTCATCTTCAATTTCATGTTCTTGCTTATGTGGTTTTTCTGTTTTGGTCCTTTAAGCATCAAGGTCATAATTGTTGCAGGAAAATAAACTTAAATGTTTTGCCATTTTGTCCTTGAACCTAAAAGGGTCCAAGAGAAAAATGGGACAATTGGGGCGGGGAGATAGGATGTCTAATTTAAAGAAATTCCCTGGCCCTGGATATGCAAAAGAACAGTTATGGAGAAGTGCAAAGAAGCCCTCCTCTATCCTTCATTGCCGCAAAGAAACGGCTGCGGTGGCTACTTTAGTGGCTAAGAGTGCTCGGGCCTCGGAGTTCCGAGTTCAAATCCTCACTCAGCCATGAAGCTCACCTTGGGCCAGTCGCTGTCTCTCTGCCTAATCCACAGGGTTATTGTGATGACAAAATGAGGGGGAGAACCAGGTACACCCCTTGAAGTCTGTGGAGGAATAGAAATGCACAACCAAACAAGGCGGGATGTTATTGTCACCCCAGAGGAAAAGCGGAAGAAATGAAAGCTGTGTGTCCACAAGATGGCCGCTAGATGGCAGCAGAGGATTGAGAATGGGAAGAATAAAAGGTGAAAGCAGCAGCAGCAGCCTGGATGGTAATTTTGTCATCTGCCTGAAGAGGGAGGAGGATGCCGCCTCTAGAGCAGGAGTTCTGAAGCCCTGGTCCGGATCAGTCCCCACCCAAGCAACCCTTCCAGCAAGACTGCACACAGCTTTGGATGACAAGAAGGGAGTGACATTAGACACCACTAGGAATTTGTTGTTGTTGTTGAGTTGTTTAGTCGTATCCGACTCTTCGTGACCCCATGGACCAGAGCACACCAGGCACTCCTGTCTTCCACTGCCTCCCACAGTTTGGTCAGACTCATGTTGGTAGCTTCGAGAACACTGTCCAACCATCTTGTCCTCTGTCGTCCCCTTCTCCTTGTGCCCTCCATCTTTCCCAACATCAGGGTCATTTCTCTTCTCATGAGGTGGCCAAAGTCTTGGAACCTCAGCTTCAGGATCTGTCCTTCCAGTGAGCTCTCAGGGCTGATTTCCTTCAGAATGGATAGGTTTGATCTTCTTGCAGTCTATGGGACTCTCAAGAGTCTCCTCCAGCACCATAATTCAAAAGCATCAATTCTTCGGCGATCAGCCTTCTTTATGGTCCAGCTCTCACTTCTGTACATTACTACTGGGAAAACCATAGCTTTAACTATACGGACCTTTGTTGGCAAGGTGATGTCTCTGCTTTTTAAGATGCTGTCTAGGTTTGTCATTGCTTTTCTCCCAAGAAGCAGGCGTCTTCTAACTGCTGTCACCATCTGCAGTGATCATGGAACCCAATAAAGTAAAATCTCTCACAGCCTCCATTTCTTCCCCTTCTATTTGCCAGGAGGTGATGGGACCAGTGGCCATGATCTTAGCTTTTTTAGTTTTTTTGTTTTATTCCACTAGGAATAGCATCCCTGAAATATGCTGCACGTGTGATCAATGCCCAAATTTGCTTCTTCCGCTAGACACAACCTGGGACTTGGGATCCCAGTTTGTACCTTCAAATGAGACTTCCTCTTCCAAGGCAGAATGGCAGACTGAAGAGGGAAGATTCCTCCTTTTCAAATTTATTGTATTTATACACAGTCCTTCCTCCATGCTGCTCAGCACATTACCCCCTTCGCCACCCATGTTCTATCCTCTGTGGCGTAGTTTCAGTTGTGCTTTCTATTCTTCCATCCCAGTCCAGACCAACGTAAGGTCCTCTAGATATAGTTGGACTGCAACTCTCATCATCGCCAGTTAGCATGGCCAATGGCCAGGGATTATGCAAGGAGAGGAGCTGGAAGGGGCTGGCAGTGAAAGAGGAGTGAATCTACTACTTAGGGTAACAGTGCACAGAGACTAGTTTATTTTACTTATTTTTCATTCACACCTCATTTTTCCTTCATCATGCAACTCTTAAGTGATGTGCATGGGGGCAGGAGGTCTCCCATCCAAACACTGACCAGGCCTAGGCCTGCTTAGCTTCAGCAAATGGTTTGCATCATGTGCCTCCATGCCACAGGCCTTGGCCTCCTTCATTTCTGGCATTCTAAGTCACAACAAAACCAGAGTTAGCAACTTTATTATTATTATTTTAGGATAACTGGACATTTTGAAAGCTAGTTTCCTGCAGTTTGAAACCCCAGTGGCTCGAAATATGGGAGTGTACATTCTCATGTGTTGAGAAGTCGTAAGTATTCCACATCTCACAAACCAACCAACCAACCATCCAACAAACAAACCCACATTTAACAGGAATACGGTAAGTGGTCTCCGATGTTGCATATTGAAGTCCACCAGAGGGCAGCAGAGTGCTCTGGTTCAGCTTTAATCCTCCGTACTTTCAGGTGGTGCTTAAATTTCTGAGGCTGTTCACATTTTAAATTCAAATGTGCATTGAATGCTGTTTTCCCTGTGTTTTTCGACTGCACATCCCTTCCTCTCCCTGTTCACTGAGCAGTGCCCAAGTTGATCTGCAACTGAGCATACCCCGCCCATTGTCAAGCATTCAATGTTTCTTACCTGAACCCGTGTCTCTTCCAATGTGATACAGTGACTTACTGTGCCTGTGCACAGGGAGGTTCAAACTCTAGGCCTTATTATTATTATTATTATTATTATTATTATTATTATTATTTCAACTTATACACTGCCCTATACCCCGAGGTCTCAGGGCGATCCACAAGAAGACCACAACATATAAAATCAAACCAAAAGCAATAACCCAATACCCCCCGCCCCCAAAATCCACATTCTAAAAGGGTGTTGGATGTCAATAAGATCAACCAAAGGCCTGGTTAAAAAGGAACGTTTTGGCGTGGCTCCTAAAGCTGTACAAAAAAGGTGCCAGGCGAACTTCCCTGGGGAGAGCATTCCACAGATGGGGGAGCCACTGCAGAGAAGGCCTGTTCTCATGTTGCCACCCTCCAGACCTCTTGAGGCACACGAATGAGAGCCTCGGAAGATGATCTCAGGGTCCGGGTAGGTTCATATGGGAAGAGGAGGTCCTTGAGGTATTGCGATCCTGAGTCATTTAAGGCTTTAGAGGTCAAAACCAGCCCCGAACTAACTGGTAGCCAGTGCAGTTGGACCAGGATCAGTGTAATATGCTCAAACCGTCTTGCTCTGGTGAGCAACCTGGCCGCTGAATTCTGCACTAGCTGAAGTTTCTGTACCGTCTTCAGAGGCAGCCTTACATATAACGCATTGAAGTAATCTAACCTTGAAGTTACCAGAGCATAGACAACAGTAGTTAGGCTATTCCTGTCCAGATAGGGGCATAGCTGGGCCACCAGCTGAAGCTGATAAACGGCACACCAGGCCACTGAAGCCACCTGAGCCTCGAGTGACAGCAAAGGATCCAGGAGTACCCCCAAGCTATGAACCTGTTCCTTCTATCAAACTCTCAGGACTCTGTGCCCAGGACACCCCCTCACCACCCCCGCTCTTCAGCTTCAAATGCTTCTTCCCGGCTGAAGTGTGTTCTTGACTGCAATAATGACTCTCGGCCTGCCTGCGTGGAGAAATGTGTCTGGATCATACAATCATAGAATTGGACGGGACCCACAAGGATCATCTAGTTCAACCCCCTGCAATGCAGGAATCTTCCACCCGATATGGGGCTCGAACCCACAACTCTTGAGATTAAGAATCTCATGCTCTACTGAGCGGTCCATTTCAGGATGCGCTTTTATAAACTTCCAAAATTTGCAAGGCTGGGATGCAAGCCTGCTCCACAACCCTAAGTGCTACATCCTTTGCCCCTCCCACTTTTGACTAAAGCCCCACCCACCACGGGCATGCAGTACATGAGGTCCATAATAATAATAATAATTTATTATTTGTACCCCGCTCATCTGGCTGGGTCTCCCCAGCCACTCTGGGCGGCTTCCAGCAAACATTAAAATACATTAACACATCACAGATTAAAAACTTCCCTAAACAGGGCTGGCTTCAGGTGTTTTCTAAATGTCATGTAGTTGTTGATCCCTTTAACCTCTGCTGGGAGGGCGTTCCACAGAGCGGGCGCCACTACCGAGAAGGCCCTCTTCCTGGTTCCCTGTAGCTTTGCTTCTCGCATTGAGGGAACCGCCAGAAGGCCCTCGGCACTGGATCTCAGTGTCCGGGCTGAATGGTGGGGGTGGAGACGCTCCTTCAGGTATACTGGACCGAGGCCGTTTAGGGCTTTAAAGGTCAGCACCAACACTTTGAATTGTGCTTGGAAACGTACTGGGAGCCAATGTAGATCTCTCAGGACCGGTGTTATGTGGTCCCGGCAGCCACTCCCAGTCACCAGTCTAGCTGCCGCATTCTGGATTGATTGCAGTTTCCGGGTCACCTTCAAAGGTAGCCCCACGTAGAGCGCATTGCAGTAGTCCAAGCGGGAGATTACTAGAGCATGCACCACTCTGGCGAGACAGTCTGCGGGCAGGTAGGGTCTCAGCCTGCGTACCAGATGGAGCTGGTAGACAGCCGCCCTGGACACAGAGTTAACCTGCGCCTCCATGGACAGCTGTGAGTCCAAAATGACTCCCAGGCTGTGCACCTGGTCCTTCAGGGGCACAGTTACCCCGTTCAGGACCAGGGAGTCCCCCACACCCGCCCGCCCACTGTCCCCCAAAAACAGTACTTCTGTCTTGTCAGGATTCAACCTCAATCTGTTAGCTGCCATCCATCCTCCAACCGCCTCCAGGCACTCACACAGGACCTTCACTGGTTCTGATTGGCTCATGTCTCAGGGAAAAACATGGGGCATGAAGGAACGGCAGAAAAAAGGGGTGTGAGGAAACGCTAAACGCAGAGAAATGACACGGCCTCTTTCAAAACAACACTTTCCTTTTACTTTACTAAACATACAAAATTTAGTACAAACCAAGGTGAATTCTATACAAAGCACCGGCAGGCGATTAGGAACAACCTCCCACAGATAACGTTAACATGGCACCACCGAGCAGGTTACACACACATGCGCTACTAGAAGGCCACAGCTCCCAATGGTCCTAAGGAGACAGGATAGATTCTTTTATTTTTGCCCTTTCAGTAAGTGCATCTCCCCCACCTCAGCCATTGCCTCATGCAGCAGGGGAGCGGGGGCGAGTTCGAGACAGCTAACATCTCAGCAAAAATAGAAAAGGAAGAGGAAAGCACCAAGATGGCAGTTAGTAGGGATTGTGGACATGTGTCTGAGAGAAAGGAGCATCCTTTGCAGGCAGGAACCCATGGCGTGGGGTAAATGGTCACACAACCTGCGCCACTAGGTGCCTCCGTTGTCTGTTTTGCACCACTAGGTGGGGCAAGTGAGAGAGCAGAGCAGGAGCGATTCCCCAAACTCCTGTGCTGCGAAAGCCAACCGTGCTTGCTCTCTCCCTCCCTCTCTAGGCAATTTTTGACTGCTGCTGCCGTCCGGAGTTGGACAACGGTACATAAACCGAACAGTTCTGAGGTTGTCAAAATTCTCAAGCTTTCTTAAAATATGAGATTCCTCTGCTCCTGAAAAAAAAAAAAAAGGCCAATTCACAAACGGCAGAAACAGAGTTTGTGAATATCGTGAGATTGCAGAAGCAGTTGTGGCCATGGGATACGAACAGCTCCAAATACTGGTTTGATGGAGGATGCTGGGCTGTTTTCAGCCTCCCCTCCCTGCCACAAAAATGTTAAATGGTCTTCCTTTAGAAGGACAACCTATCATTTCCTTGTTCTAGTGATCTGATTCTCCCCTAGCATCAGGGAGGATGTAGTGGGGCCGGCAGATCAGGCTCAAGCCACAACTGCGCCCCCCCCTGCTTTCTTGATCCCAGCTGATGTGGCCGGAGGTCTTAGCCCCATCCCCGCTTCCCAAACTCAGTATACTGTCCCAATTTGGGACTGCCTCCAGAGTTGCTGTCTTTGCATCGTGCCTGGAGCACCGCATGGCAGCCCACGAAGGGCCCAGACTCCCCTGATGTGCACACCCTGACCGTGCTCTCCTATTGTTGAGCAGATGTGGCCACAGCCCTCTCCCGCAGCCAATGACCATTCAAGCGGGTATCGGTACAGAACAGCGCCCCCTTAAGGAGAAAGGGGCAATGGGAACACATATCCCAATTCCCCTCCAATCCTGGCTGTCTCCTTGATTTAGGTGAGGTTAAAAGTGGCATCTGCCAAAGGGAAATGTAATCGCATTCCCTCCAGCTTCATAAACCAAGTAGCCTTGACTGACCGGATCAGCAATAGCATCTCTGGCAGGGAGAAAAACAGTCTCCACATTTAACCACCGGCCTGAGAGAGAGTGCAGGTGTAAGCAAATGTTACCCCAGTGTGACATCAGTGGTTGCAACAGAAAATATATTTTTTCAAAATAAATAGCTTTGCAGCATGCAAATATTGTGGGTGGTGTTGCAAAAACAAAACGGATCGGAAGAACCAACAGCCAAGGGCGTTGGAAAGGTGGGTGAGGTAGGAGAGGAGGACCTTCCTGCTGCAACGCAGAAAGAGGAATATCTTGGAGGAGGGAGGCAGGATAAAGCACACCAGGAGGCACATGAAATTAGGGGAAAATAAAATGATTGGAGCTTCGATTAACCCAAAGCAGGCGGCCTGCAACCTTTAAGTTAGAATGAAGATTCAGGGACAAATCTGGGAAGGGGGGGAGGGGGCAGGTATCCTCCAAGACCAGCTTGCAGCCATCTAGAGGAGCTGGCGTCCCCGCTTCTCGGGGCGCACGATGTCTTGCGTGTGCGTTGTGTGTCTTGTGTGCGTCGCACCAGCTCTTCTGGGTCACGGGCGGTCAGTCAATGGAGTCGCAGATCTCTGCCACAGCAGCGTTGAAGGCATGGGGTTGGTCGGCATAGACGTGGTGGGAGGCATCCGGAATAGCCTGAGGGCAAGGGGGAGAATCAGAAGGGGAGACAGAAATACTCCCCAGCCTCAGGCAGCCACCCGTCAACAAAGAGTAACCCTCAAAGTCCAGAGGAACAAGATGCGTACAGACGCAGACTCGCCATGGATAAATTTGACAATATTTGGAATTCACTTTTATAAATACTGTCTTAGGTTAAGGTGTGGTTAACTACAATAATAAACTTTCTTATTTTTATTTTTTGGTTCTGTTTTTTGTTTTCTACATGGGTGCTGTTTCTTTTTCTTTTTCGCGTATCATCTTCCTCTGTGCACTTGTAATGACAGTCGTACCTTGGTTCTCGAACGCAGTCCGTTCGACTTCCGAAACGTTCAAAAACCAAGGCGCGGCTTCCGATTGGCTTCAGGAGCTTCCTGCACTCAAGCGGAAGCCGCATCAGACATTTGGCTTCCGAAAAACATTCAAAAACCGGAACACTTACTTCCAGGTTTGGGGCGTTCAGGAGCCAAAACGTACGAGTACCAAGGCGTTTGAGAACCAAGGTACGACTATATGTACTTCTTATTTTCAATAAAGAATATAATTTTTTTTAAAAAAGGTCCAGAATAGCCAACCTCCCCATGAATAAGAGGCCTTCAAGAACAAGGTGTCTCCTTGAGAGCAATAAAGCTTGAAGTCTAGGCTAACCATTTGTTCCCGGGTCAGAGCCTTCAGGCTACATGAGCACTCAGACCCAGAGGGTTTATTGCTTAACACCACAGCTCCTTAGCTGTGCACAACTGGCTTCCTGTTCCTGATTCCTACCCTTGTGCTACTGACCCCTGTGAATACCTCTGCAATTTTGAATCCTGACTGCCTTTGGGCTGCTCTGCTTTGTGTGACGTTGGTCTTCCCTTACAATGCTGCTGTTGGTCCACTCATGGACTGCCTCACTGCGCATGAGTTGAGCTTAGGGCCCTACGTATCTGGATTAACCAGACACCTGAATGATATGAAACAGGACAGCTTCCCCGCACCCCCCAACCAACCCTGACACACCAAAGTGCTCTACTGAGATGCCTCGAGCAAAACCATTTTGGAGTTACACATCAGAAGTGCTTCTAGCTGGCTTTTTGACCACAAGGTCTTCAGGGCAGCTGAAGAAGTTAAAACATCATATGTCAGCTGTCAGGTTCTCTTATCGGTTGTTCAATAGAAATGCCAAAACCATTTGTCTTTGAGTCTTTTTATTCAGTGCCAAGCTATTTACAGTGCAGAGCTAAGTCTTATCATGTCTGCTCAGTCACTAGCAGAATCCGGAAGTGCCTCCCTCCTGTTTTGGTGCCAACACCAAAGTTACGGCATCCTAAATTGCCGCCTTCTCCACCTACGTGATATCTGTGCCGGAACTGACGTTTCCCCCTCCGAGCGAGTCTGCTGGGTGGTGCCAGGTCTCCCACTAACTCCCTGGACACCTGGCACTCCCTGGCTCCCAGCCACTAACTGCTGCTCCCCCGAGACGGGACTGCCAGATTCACTCGAAGATGAATCTGTTGTTAACACAGGTTGCGGCTCTCTATAAACACTCAGAGCTGGACTGGCAGGGGCTGGCAGATCCCTGACATCATTGAATGGGGAATAATTAC
Organism: Darevskia armeniaca; assembly: GCA_034641395.1. NCBI lineage: Eukaryota > Metazoa > Chordata > Lepidosauria > Squamata > Lacertidae > Darevskia > Darevskia armeniaca. The sequence continues at coordinate 2,277,269 of JAWWNF010000347.1, forward strand.
TATGCAGAGCGATTCTGGTGCCTGGTTATGGGTGGGAGGCAGGCCTAGAACCAGGGTACCACTGATTCATTCTCCCATGCATGTATGTTGAAAACTGGAATTCTAACTCTCCTGCCCTCTATGCACAGTCCTCTTTAGCTCCTGACTGTCACTAGAATTTGGCCACGTTTCCCCCCTAAGTCATAGGGACGGGGAAATCTGAACTGCAAAAACGCTGAGGATTTTAGGCTAGAGGATTCTCCACTTAGGCCCCCATTCCCACACTGGGAACATCCAATGAAACGACAACTACAATCATGCTCTGCTCGCCATCTCTCTCTATGTGCCAAAGTTCCTACCATGTCGCATACGTAGCTCCCCGGCCGCAGGCTCTTGACCTTCTCCCCGGTGCTGGTATCAATCCAGGAATTGGCACCGTAGATGAGAGTGATCGGCAAGTCGCGGCGCACCAGGTGGATGCGTTCCAACATGGGGCGCCGGGCCCAACCAAACGCCTCCGACATGGCCTTGAACCCGGCCTCACCACTGCAATGAGGGAGCACATGGACGGAAACACAGTAGAGTTAATGGATACAGGAACATGGACCGCAGCACATTCCCCACAGCAGCTGGTATTCCGAGGCATTCTGCCTCTGACAGCGGATGTGAAACAGTGGAGGTCCTCACCTGGGTGTCTGGGCATTGCAGTGGTAGATGTACTCCGAGATGGTATCGTCGTCGAAGAAATCAGCAAACTTCTGCTTGAAGTCTGGACGGAAGCGCTGCACTAGCCCAGGCCCTGGAGGAAAGGGTGGATGCAGTCAGTAGGTTTTCATCAACCTTTTCCTTGAGCTTCCAATAAAAAATAAAAACATAGCAATGAATGAATTTCTCTTTCAAGTTGGTTAGCAGCCTTCCTCTTTGCCAAGCGTCCACGAGCAGGACTGCAGATCTCAAAATGTCCTTGTTTACATCTGTCAGGGATCTGCCTCCCCCTGCCAGTCCAGCTCTGAGTGTTTATAGGGAGCAGCCACCTGTTCTGACTACTGACTCATCTGCGAGTGAAACCAGCAGTTCCTAGGGGGAGAAACAGTTAGTGGCTGGGAGGGAAGGAGTGCCAGGGCTCAAGAGATATAGTGAGAGGCCTGGCACCACCCAGCAGGCTCGGACAGAGGGGGAGTCGTCAGGTCCGGAGCAGAGATTATGTAGGAGGAAGAGGCGATTTCGGCTGCCAAGAATGTTGTGTTGGCGCCAAAACCGGAGGGAGGCACTTCCGGATTCTGCTAGTGAGTGAACAGACATGATAAGATTCAGCTCTGCACTATATATAATTGAGCACTGATTAAAAGAACTAAAAGACAGATGGCGTGGCTCTCTTATTGAACAACCGATGAGGGGGAGGACCTGACAACATCTCCAAAAGAACTGCCGTTCCAAGTGACTTCCTGTGAGAACCGCTTCCTCTCCACGTTTATCTCCAAACACAGCTCTGCCCATTTTACAGATGGAAGTGCTAAGGGAGGTGGGCGATGCCTCATTCGAGGTCATCCCGCAAGCGTGTGAGCTATGGGACTAGGTGTCCTGGATTCAAGTCCTAGGGCAAATGTTTTCGTCATCCATGCAATCTCATCCTACCCATATGCACTTGGGATTACGTCCCCCCCCCCCCAATATCTATGGGACTGGTCTTCTGGGATTGCTTGCTTTTTAAGAAAAGGGGAGGGAGAGATGAGTAAAGGAATGGAGAAAGTGAAAAGAAAGAGAGAGATTTTCTCCCACTTGTTTAAATATTAGATCAGGCACCCCCAAACTGCGGCCCTCCAGATGTTTTGGCTTACAACTCCCATGATCCCTAGCTAACAGGACCAGTGGTCAGGGATGATGGGAATTGTAGTCCAAAACATCTGGAGGGCCGAAGTTTGGGGATGCCTGTATCAGATATTGGGGTCACCCAATTTGGGAATATTCAGGAAGAGAGGTGGAAACAGCTCAGAACAAGAGAGTCTTGTGGCACCTTAAAGATCAATAAATGTGCTATGGCTTAAGCTTTTGCGATGGATAATCCACTTCATCAGATGCATGAAGTATTCTAGGAAGGGAATTCACTTTTTTAAAATACCAGAAAACAGAATTCTTTGAGCATGGATCCTTGGGTAGCCAAAACGCATGCTATCAACAGGCTTGGGGAAACCCCGAGATTTACAGAAGTACAAAAAATGTTTTAAGGAAAAATAGAAATAATCAAAGGCAGAGTAAAATAGCCCAATGAGGACTGAGAATGTTCGGTGGCAACAGAATGCTAACTAATTGGGGATGGGGGATCCAGAAAACCAGGGAGAACAAAATGCAATGGAGTATCATGAAAGTGGGTATGGCTGGCTGTCACCCTCTACAGAAGCATTTCACCTATAACATTTTTGTTGCAGGTCCCACTTGCCTCAGCAACTTTCAACAACAATGATAATAAGCTCGGCCACTTGTACTATGAACAAGTGACAATTCCCGCTGCTTATTCTCCCGGCACCCTCCGTTTAATCTTCTCGCCAATTTCACTCACCCCAGGGCCCAGCAGCTCGAAGCACAGCCAGAGGGTTGGACCGTCCCAGCACCGTCGCCACAGCCTTGACCCAGGTTGGAGGGGCACGGATCTGAGCCGGGTCAGACGGACGCATGGGGAAGCCCCAGGGGTCCACGAGGATCAGATGTTTCACCCTGGGTCAGGAGAGGCATGAAAAGCCGCCTAAGGCTACAATCCTACACCACTGAACTCAGTGGGATTTACTTCAGGGTAACATGTGCACAGAGGCCAGTCACAAAGTGTTCGAAATTCCCATTGTTCTAGGCGCATTTTGCAACCGGGAATTTCATTAGCGCGAGCAGTTTCTGGGCTCTGGGTGCAGTGCTGCGCCTAAGATTTCAGATTAAAACTGCAGAGTGAAATGAAAGGAAGACCTTTTTCTGCTTCCCCACATCCAGCTACTCTCTGAAGACTGGAGAAAAGATTCTCTTAGAAATATTAGAGAAGTGGGCAGGAGAAGGACTAGACCATGTGAGAAATGAGCATAATATTTTAGCTGCAGTTCATTCATTTTCAACTTTCTATTCTTATTTTAACGAGCACCTAGACATTCCATTGATGTGCCCATAACCCAGGTTTAAGGTGTCATTTAGCTCCTAGTTTTCATATCTCAGTTTCTAACACTGGTCACGAATTCAGCTGACTGCTTAAGAAAATAGTAATTCCCCACTCTAAAAACTCTGCATGTTGGAAAACTAGCATACCAGGAAGATCTTCTCTCTGATATGCTAGCTTACTATATTGCGAGGATCATTCATTTATGATACTTAGTTGAGTATCTGATTTCCCACACCTAAATTCTCAAGTGGTAAAAAGGTAAAGGTAAAGGGACCCCTTACCATTAGGTCCAGTCGCAGACGACTCTGGGGTTGCGGTGCTCATCTCGCTTTACTGGCCGAGGGAGCCAGCGTACAGTTTCCGAGTCATGTGGCCAGCATGACTAAGCCGCTTCTGGCGAACCAGAGCAGCGCACGGAAACGCCGTTTACCTTCCCGCCAGAGCGGTACCTATTTATCTACTTGCACTTTGACGTGCTTTCGAGCTGCTAGGTTGGCAGGAGCAGGGACCAAGCAACGGGAGCTCACCCCGTCGCGGGGATTCGAACCGCCGACCTTCTGATCGGCAAGCCCTAGGCTCTGTGGTTTAACCCACAGCGCCACCTACGTCCCTAAATCTGATTTCCCACACCTAAATTCTAAAGTGGTACAAACCAGCAAAGGCTATACCATCCAACGTTTATCCTAAGAGCCTGCTTAGGTACCCAATTAAGTACCTCTTAATAACATCAATATGCTTGACTTAGATGGGAAGGGCAGAAAGACAGGCATTACTGGCAGGTCTATTCCACTAGAAATTATGATAATACTACAGACTCTCTGCTGTCCTAGCCTTAGGATCTTTCTGGAACTTCTGTAAGACCTCCCTGTCCAGGCCGACCTTTCTGACTTAGGGTTATGTTGATACTCTCCTTCACTGGAGGTTTTTAAGCAGAGATTGGATGGCCACCTCTCATGGATGCTTTAGCTGACACTAGGTGACCCTCGGGGTCCTTTCCATATCTACCATTCTATGATTCTATGAAGCAGGTGGGGAGAGGGAGATAAGCAGGATATATTTCAGAGGACATAGCAGGGATGGGGGATCCCAGGCCTGGAAGCACAAGAAGCCACCTACCCACCCTCCGCAGGCCACTTTTAGTTGGCTACACCTAGCTTATAACAAGGCTGGCTGCAATACAGGAGGGTCAGAGCTCTGCTTCAGTTACTATAGGCATGGAGAACCAGATGTTGCTGAACTACAATCCCCATCATCCCTGCCTAAAGCCACAAAACGTACCTCTCTGGATACTGCAAGCTGTAGGAGGCTGCCAGGAAACCACCAAGACTATGGCCGAGCAGGATCATGCTGGGGATGCCCATCTCCCGACGCCAGGCCTCAATGGAGTTCACAAACTCCTCTTCGGCCCCCTGGGCATCCCGGGAAAAGGGGGGCCGGGAACTGCGGCCGAACCCCAGGAGGTCGAAGGCGTGGAGAGGGCGACGTTGGCTCAGCGAGTCAAGGTTGAGGATCCAGAGCCCGATGCCCCCACCAAAGCCATGCACCATCACCAGGGGGGTGCGTCCCTTGCCCCGTTCCGGAGACAGTGATACGGTCCAGATCTTGGCATGGTTTGGGAGGGAGATGTATCGTGCCACAAACCGGTTCTGGAGGCCTGAAGATGGGAGAGAGAAAGGGGAAGGTGAGCATCTATTATCCAGGATCCCTAAAAACCCAATACATGGGGCCCAGGTTCTGTCTGATGTTGCGAGGCACACTAGCACTAACGGCTGCAGAAAGGGATTTGATGGGAGGAAAGATGTACCCCGGATATAGGGGAAACTGTGGGTTCCAACTATCATCAGTCCCACCCAGCATGGCCAATCATCCAGAAAGATGGCTGTTGTCTTCAGGTCCCTCCTTACAAATCTCATCTATCTAAAAGGTCTACCTTTTAGTCAACTCATCAGTTAGGCTAATCACTTCAAAAACCTTCTGACCGATTAGCAAGGTGCCCATGGCAATTTTCAAATACCAGGTCAGATCACAATCAGACAGCAGAGATCCGTTTTAGAAGAGGCATTCCTCTTTCTCTCACCCCCACTCCATTAAATGCTTCTTCTACCCAAGAAGCTTAGACAAAAGAAAGCTTTCCTTCCTCCAAAAAGCATTTCTCTGTGTGCAAATGCATGCATGTATAAACTGATTGATCCATTAAAACTCACCTGATTAAGCAATCAAGATTTCTTTAAGCAGTTGGTGGCTCTAGTTACGAGCAATAAGATCTAGGGGGGAAATCTTCATATTCAGGATCACAATACTACCAGGTATTATACGCTGTACGTTGACAGAGAGGGTTTATTGAATGGCTCTCTCTGTGGTAACCTGTAAGCTGAGGAACTCCTACCCCACAGAGGTGCATCTAGGATCTTCATTACACAGCTTCCGATGTATGCTGAAGTCACACCTCTTTACCCTGACAGTTAGGCAATTGTTATGAGAACCAACTCTTTGACTCTAGTAAATCTATACTGAGTTGGTTTTGCTTGGAAGTGTTTTTACCCGCTTTTAAATTTGGCTCAAAATTGTTTTACTTGTTTGTTCTATTGTGTGACTGCACTTCTAATGTAATGGAAGGCTAATACAACTCATAATCAAGTACAGGAGGTGCATTGTGGGAAATAAAAATGGCACCTTAGGCCCAACCACCTGGTTTTGCTCAAGAGTACTGGGCCAGGGGAAAACAAATACCAGGGAAGCCCTGGGCTGAGAACCACTGTGAGCCGTGGGGTGCCAGGTGTAGACACCCTAAAACTGATGCTCCAGGTAAGAAACAAAACCCTTCCACTTCTTGGTGAATCTTAATTAAACCACAGAAACTCCCCCCCACCAATTGTTATTTGCCAACTAAGATTATTATGGAGCCATGGCATTTCTGGCAACTTCTCTTGAAAGTTTCTCTCTCTGTGTGTTTTGGCTTAAATTTGAGGCCATTCAATGAAGCTGAATGTTGGAAGACTCGGGACAAACAAAATAAAGCACTTCTTCTTACAGCACACCATTAAACCATGGAAGTCCTTCCCAACCAGAGGTAGCGACGGCTGCCAACTTGGGACAGCTTCAAAAGAGGATCAGACAAAATTCCTAGTGGGCAAGGTTATCAATGGCTACCAACCCTGATGACTCTGTTCTCCCTCCACTGTCAGAGGGGAGTTGCTGGGAATTGCTGTTGTGCTCAGGTTCTGCTTGCGGGGCTTCCCATAGGACTCTGGTTGGCTGCTGTGAGAACAGGATGCTGGACTAGATGGGTCTTTCGACAGATCTTATAGGATATCAGTTATCGTCTCTATTTTGGACAAAGGAGAAAGAGGACGCTCCTCAAGCCCTCCTTTACTTACACTGCAGGATCCGAGCTTCCACGTTCTTGAGGTGGGACATGGAGGTGGGACGCCAGGCAGGCAGCCAGCCCCCTAGCCAGCCTTGGGTCCTGTGGGAAGGGATATAGTTTTGTTGAGACATGGGCGGGCAGAGCAGGCAGAAAGGGAGAGCAAAGGGGTTGGGAGAAGAAAGGAAAAGGAAGACATCGAAGGGGGTCAGCGATAAACAGCTGCTTCCCATAGCAAGCTTTGGCAACTCTGTGATCATTGGAGGAGAATGTGACTTGATAGAGCAGGAAAAAGCCCTTGACTAACTAGGGTCTCTATAGCACAAATAGAAGGCATATGTTCAAATTTTCACAAAAAGCACCCAGAGGAAATGCTACCATGTTTCTAGGCGTCACTCCACATAACTTTTTGCAGTCTAATAGAAGGCAAGTTGCCTGATGGTCCACCTTGTTTTTCTCAGCAAAATGCAAAGCTTTCACTTCCCGAAAGTGAGGGCTGATGCAATGCAAATAACTCCACGCACAAATACTGAACATGAACAGAAAGGGCTGCCATGTGGAAGTTTCAAAGCAGATGTTAGATAGCCTTCTGTCCTGGATGCTTTAGTTGAGATTCCTGCATTGCAGGGGGTTGGACCCCCTTGGGGTCCCTTTCCAACTCTACAATTCTGTGATTCCACAGGGCTGCCATCCCACATTATGAACCTAGGTCCCATTAAGGGCAAAGCAAGTTAATACCCTGTTTCCCCTATTTTAAGACGTAGTCATAAAATAAGCCATAGCAGGATTTTTTCGCATTTGCGAAATACCTGTATAAGCCGTACCCTGAAAATAAGCCATAGTGATAGGCACCGTTCTGGAGGGCGCCAAGGAAAACGCGGGGCTGGGCTTATGTAATAAAAATAAGACATCCCCTCAAAATAAGCCATAGTGCGTTTTCTTGAGGGGAAAAATATATAAGACGGTGTCTTAAAATAGGGGAAACACGGTACCTAAGTAAATGCGCTTAATAATGGGCTGGGAAATCCCCGAGTAAAATCAGCCCTGAACTCACTTAGTGGCCCAAAGGCAATACCTTCTCCCTTAGCCTCCCTTTCTCACTGCAAGGGTGATAATACAGGTTCTGCAGAATTCTGACACACCTATCCTTGAAAGCGCTGAAAACCTGCCAATATCCTAGCAGTGCTTTTAAGTTTTGAACCATGCAGAGTTTTCACCACAGCCTGAAGACTAGCCACTTGCATCTTTTTGTTTCATTTAGGGAAACTGCAGCCCATGACGGTCACAGCAGAGTATGGATTAAACCTGGGTCTCCCTGGTCCTAGCCTGACACTCTAGAATAAAAACACTATTAGATCATACCGGCCAAGCTTGTGGGACTGTTGTAAGGAATAATGTGTACGCCATCATCAAATTTTGGGGGAAGGTCTTTAACTCAGTGGTAGAGCACCTGCTTTGCATGCAGAAGGTCTCAAGGAGAGGGCCTTGCCTGGAATCATGGAAAGTAGCTGCCAGTCATTGTAGACAATATAGGCATACCTTGGAAGCCGAACGGAATCCGTTCGACTTCCAAAACGTTTGGAAACCAAGCTTCCGATTGGCTGAAGGAAGTTCCTGCAGCCAATCGGAAGCTGCATCGGACATTCACGTTCCAAAGAACATTCGCAACCCGGGACACTCATTTCCGGGTTTGTGGCATTCGGGAGCCAAAACGTTAGGCTTGCAAGGCGTTTGACTTCCGAGGTATGACTGTACTGGACTAGATGGACTGACTCAGCATGAGGCAGCTTCATCTATTCCAACAGGCAATGAAACTTCCAATATGTTATATAAACGCTGAACTTTATCGTTATGGTGGTATCAAAGTCCGTTCCATGATCCCGTGAGTGACAGGATCCCCTATAGCCAGGGTCATGTGATCGGATAGGCAGTTTTCAGTGCCTGCCTGCCTCCCTCTCTTAACAGTTTACAGTGGACAAAGGAGGAGGGGGGAGAGATTAAACTACTGTACTGTACACGCATTTAAGTTTTTGCTGTTTCATCTCCTGCCCCCTGGATTTCCACATAAGCCCCACTATCAAAATTCTAGTTAAGGAAGCTTAGTTTGCAAAGAAGCAGTGGGGAGGTAAGGGTCTTCCCTTTCCAAACTTCAGCCAAGGAAGTTGATAACAACACTGTAACTAACGTATAGCGCACATCAGCACATTTAGAGTCATCGCAAGCACTGGGTCAGTTGCTGAACAGCACCACTCGCACCCCCTGCAGAGTCTTTGTGGGAATGGAAAATGGTTACATTGAAAAGACATTGGCTGCCTTCATTGTCCCGGGTGGAGGGGAAGCTTGGGAGAACAAGGCTCTACTGTTATGATGCAATGATAAGGACAGCTAGACAAATTGCCTAGTCACTCTCCTTTTCTGCTGAATCACTTCCAACTCAGAACCACCTGGTGCCTTGAATTAGAGACAGTGCCTACCTACACACAGAGAGACACTCTGGAAGGGTTTGATTGCAGGGCCAAGTAAAACTAGTAGCCATTCCAAAGCCTTTTCCTAACACCAGGCAAGGCTGCTTCCTTCCAATAGCACCACAGCTAATAATTGTATCTGGGCACAAAGGATATTTATTCAGCATCTGGAGTTCAGAGGTGTTTGCGTCTCTTGCTCCCTGGGCAACTGCTCCCCTTCAAAATCAGTTCAAGTACCCAGCGCCTCAGCCCAGACTATGTAAAGCCACATTAAGATGCAAGAAACTCTCAACACATGCAGAGGATTTTTCCCCCCTTCACCACTGAATAGCCCCGCCCCACCCAGCTAGGATTGGAAGAGAGATCTGTTTTCATACTAACTTTGAATCCCAGCACCTCTCATTTAGAACTTAATCATCACTGCCTCTGGCATTATGAATAACCGCCAGTCTCTTGCCAAGACCTTGAAACTCTGCCTAAAATGCTGCAAGCCTTGTTGCTTAGTTCCATGTGGGAGGGAGGGATGTTATGCTTAACTAGCAGAGAGGGCACTGTGTTCCTGCTCACATGCAGTCTGGACTTCACACATTCCAGCTAGAAACTCTAGTGCAGAAAACAGTTCATGGGGCATGGGGTAGATTTATATTCTGCCTTTCAATTCATATGAATGTAAGATCAGGCCAATGCCCCATCTAGTCCAGCATCCTGTTCTCACACTGGCCAAGTATATGCCTGTAGGAAACCCACAAGCAGGGCCCAAGCACAAGAGGACTCTCCCCTCTTTTGTTTTACAGCAACTGGCATTCAGAAGCATTTCTGCCACCTAACTGTGGAAGCACAGCAAAGCTATTATGGTTAGTAGCTTTTGATAGCCCTCTCCGTGAATTTGTCTAATGCTCTTTAAAAGCCATTTAAATTGGTGATAATCTCTGCCACCTGTGGAAGCGAGTTCCATAGTTTAATTATGGTTTGGTGGGAAAGTTAATTTATGAACTCCTGGAAATTAATCCTTCTTTTCACATACTTCCCCTTGGCTTGCAGGCTATAATTTCATCTCACAGGCATGATTCCGTCAGTATCTTCCCCTGTTAAATTCCTCCTCTGTTGCCATTGGAAGGGTTTTTTGCCTGTCTACCACACCTAGCTTCTCCTGAGCACCCATTTGCCTTAGGAGGAGAGGCAGGTTTAGTCTTAAGCCTTATACAGATTCTGGTCTGCCTTTTCTTCCTTATTCCCTGCCAGCTTCTTTGCAAACCCAGCCTGCCTCATTCCTTTCTAAAGACAGTATCTTGGTGACAGATCACAACACCTTCCCCCTCAGCAGAATCCAGAGCAACGCTTCTATCAGCAGGTCTCTTTAACTCCTTCCAAGTGCTTAGCCAAAAGAGTGCTTAGCCAACAACCCACACAACAAAGCACATAGGACCCGAAACCACCTGTAGGAGCGAGTGACATGCACAACTCCGTACATTGTAGGGCCTACATTAACAACCACCCCGTTTCAAACCTTAATCCCCTCTCCCCTTCCCTCCAGATCCAGGATCTGCATTAAAGCAGCAAAATTAAATTAATCTATGACTAAGAGAGTGGCTCCGCGACCCGGAAATACCCCAGTGAACTCACGACTGCTCAAGATCTTCCTCCATTACTTCCCAAGAAGGAAAACATCACAACAGCTGGTGAGGAAAGGCGTGCGTAAGGAAGGGGTGGAACTAAAACTTGGGGGCGTGGTTCATATTTTATGAATGGCTTGGGGTTGGTGGGGAGGTCTGGGTGAGGCCGGTTGTATAACCTTCCTGCTGGGTTATATAAGGGGGGCGGGAGGGATTCAAGAGAGCGCAGCAGCCCTCTCCGGACTCCCTCCGCTTGCCGGGTAGATTGGAGTGAAAGAGAGAACAAGAGGGCGGGCTCTTTTCCCCTGATGTGGGCGGAGGCATCATAAAGAGGGGAGGAGTCTAGCGGGAGTGATTGATGGCTGCAGGGAGGAGGGGCGGGATTAGAAAAAGGGAGAAATAATAGGGAGTTTTTCCTGCGCAATATCGAAAGGAGTACTTGCAAGTGTTGGGTGGGGAAAGCGCTCGTAGTGTGGGTCCCAGTTAGGAGGAAAAAGGAGAACAGTCTACGATCCTACACCCCCGGAGTTGTTTTCGGTGTCGAAGCTAATGCTCTCTTGCATGCATTCGTTTATTAAAACCACTTTTTTTCCTTCCATCCCTTATGGAGCGACATTAGCAAATTACTGTAATCTGCATTTATTAAATGTCCACTATTCTTTCCCCGCTCATCATTAAAAAATGATTCTCAGGGTTGTTGGCCGGGAGAGTTTCTGAACACAAGCAGAGGGGCATTGCCTCTTTTTCAGTTAGGGGCTGTTACTTCCACCCACCACGAATTCTAAGATTGTAATATTGAAACGGCCGCATAGAGCAGTTATAATTGTATTGGGTAGCCTATGCTGTTATTAGCATGGGGCGTTTGAGGGTATAATTGTGGGGTGGAAAGCGGCATGCTATGGAATGGGAAGCTATAATGGTGTGCAAAGCGCCTTCCTTTCAAGCTGCAACTTGCAAAGCCAAGGTTGCTTACTTTCGTTACCGTAAGGCTGGAAGCAGGGAGTTCTGATTGCGCATGCGCAATGACATGCCATGTAACCTATATGACACTCTCTCGTAACTGCCAGTTGAACAAACGCATGCGTATTGAATTCTCTCCTTAAACAGGATGCCTACAGCGCAAATTAATAAATAGACCCTTAATAGCATACTACTGCTGCTAGTTTTGCTCTTTTCATTTTTTAAAATTTAAGACTTGTTTTCTTTTAACCTCTCCCTTGAACCAAAAACTTATGTGTAAGGGTGAGTGTACTACACATGCGCAAGAGACAGCCCATACCAGGAAAAGGTCCGTGATAGTCTCGAATCTGATTGTGCGCCTGCGCTGCCCTCTTAACAGCCGCTCATGCAGAACGCATGCGTACGAATGAGCCCATTCTAGAATTGCCCTTTCAGCAACCGAAATGCACAACACGCATGCGTAGTAGGGGGCTAGCACCGTCTCTGCGCATGCGCCTTGCCCCATATTGACACGGGAAGCGTTTACCCGCTTCCGGCCACCTCATTTTTATTTTTTCTTTAATTCAAGTTGTGTGACACCCTCTCCGTCGCTATGTCAGGCGCAGCTTCTGGCTCGTCCGGGGCCGGGGCGAGCTCGGTGAGCTCGGTAGTGCGGCGTTTCCTAGCGGAGTACAGCAGCGGAACGCCGAGCCGCCTGAAGGTGCTGGACGCCTACCTGCTCTACGTCATGCTCACGGGAGCGCTGCAGTTCGGCTACTGCCTCGGCGTCGGCACCTTTCCTTTCAACTCCTTCCTGTCGGGGTTCATCTCCGCGTGGGGAGCTTCATCCTGGGCGGTGAGGACGCTCCTTGACTTGGCAGCTTCGAACGCGAAGAAGCCGTTGCTTTTTAAATTGAAGTTGGGGCGGGGAGGGACGTGTGCAACGGTCGCCGGGTCAGCTACGAACGGTCTTTCCGTGAGGGAGGGGGATGTTCACATGGCAACGGCGCGGGGGTTCCATATGGTGACGTAGCAACTTATCCTCTCGGGATGGTGGGGGGGGCGCGAAGGTTCTGCGTCGTCGTGGCAACGCCGCTGTTTAGCTATGGAGACAAGGAACAGGGCGGGGTTATGACAATTGCCATGGCAACTGCGGAGTGTACGTGGGAGGGGAGTGGGGGGCCATGCTAGTGACTCCCACCTATGCTCTCCTCTGGGTCTTCCTTCAAGCAGGACTACAACTCCCATCAGCCTCTGCAATATAAGCAGTTGCTTAAGGGACACCTACAGCATCTGCAGGAGTCCCTCTCCCTCCTGTTAAGCGTCTCATCCACACCAGTGAGCCGCCCTATTTGGGGCACTGTGGTCTAAACCACAGAGCCTAGGGCTTGCCAATCAGAAGGTCGGCGGTTCGAATCCCTGCAGCGGGGTGAGCTCCCGTTACTCGGTCCCTGCTCCTGCCAACCTAGCAGTTCGACAGCATGTCAAAGAGCAAGTAGATAAATAGGTACCACTCCGGCGGGAGGTAAACGGTGTTTCCGTGTGCTGCTCTGGTTTGCCAGAAGCGGCTTAGTCATGCTGGCCACATGACCCGGAAGCTGTACGCTGGCTCCCTCGGCCAATAAAGATGAGCGCCGCAACCCCAGAGTCGTCCACGACTGGACCTAACAGTCAGGGGTCCCTTTACCCATGGCCATGGTTGTGACTCAGCCCCAGGACTAGCGTTGGGGGTCAGCACACCTGCCAGTGGGCCCAGAAGGGCTCATTCCCATGCCCACCAAGGCCTTGCTGCAGAGTAGGTGCTGGGCACCTGGTGTGAATGCTGCTGCCCGTCACTTGCCTCCCTTGGATGTATTTCTGACTGTGATGGAAGCGTCAGCATTGTGCAGGAGGAAGCTGCCATCTTAGATATCCAAAAATGTAATACCTGGACCTCAGAGCACTGATGTGCTTTAAAAAGTACAGGTCCTGCCTGCCTAGAAAACATGTCAGAGCCCAGAGGGTGGAGGGGAGTGATGTGTGATGACTGTTCCTACTATAAAAACAGGTCTGGGAGATTTATTTTCTAAACTCAAAAGGGCAAAGGTTCTTGCCAGAATAAATAACTGATGGCAAGGATCCACAGACTCACTCTGTAGTTCTTAATTGGAGTATGAGGTTATGGTCATTTTTTTAAAACTTGCTCTGCTGTTTAGTGGGATGTGCTGCATTTTCTTCTGGCAATCCATTACAGTTTGGTTTTTCTTCTCTCTCCCTCTCAAGTTTGTTTGAGGATCCAGATCAACCCACAGAACAAAGGAGAATTTCAGGGGATCTCACCAGAGCGAGCCTTTGCTGACTTCCTCTTTGCCAGCACTATCCTGCATCTTGTAGTCATCAACTTTGTGGGCTGATACAGAAGACTTGGAGGTATGTATACCTGGTCGGGGTATATGATTTTAGAAGGGAAGACTTGGTATTCAAAATATTGGCTGATGCCATCCTTACATTCATCTCTTATTTAGGTGGTAGATTTCCCAGGTAAGATTCAAGACTTAGCACTTAGAAATTGTGTACTAGTGTAGGCTAGAAAAAATGCTTAGAAGTGCCCTGAGTATTCTCTACTACTTTGGTATAGTTTTCATTCCTATCATGACTTCTTACAGCTAAACCTCATTATACAAATAAGGTCAGAGTGTCTCAATGATGGGTGGAGGTCTGCCTTAGTGGGGCTTGGGGTGAGATCCTCTCCTCCTGTGTCTTTTCAGCTCGCGAACAGCATCTTAGAGAATCCCCTGGAATATTGTCTTGAATTTGTCTTGAGTCAGTGAAGTCACAGCTTGATTGGTGTTCTCAGAGTAAAGCCTTTCACACTGAACCAGTGTTAGAAGTCAATATTTGTGAAGGTATACACACACACACTATTTGTGTTACCTATACATAAATACTTGTGTGTGCAGTGTAGACTTCTGGCATAACATTAGTTTTATACTCTTGATTGTAAAGCCCTATTCCTGTGCACTGACTGAAAATGCAATAAGTCATTATGGGTCTGAGCATGGGGTGGGCTTTTCACCAAAGAGAAGATTAGCATGTGGCTGAGTTTAGTGGCTATCAATCATTTAAAATTCCAGTTTGACGTTGAGACTGATAGTATTTGACTTGTATGTGTGTTTCATTTGCAACACGGTGTGTTGGTATACAATATAAGCCCACATTAAATCTCCACATTAAAAACTCTTCACTTTTTTCTTTCCTTCTTGTAGGTCCTGGATTTGTCTTGTTTGCTGAAACCCAGCATTCCACTGAACAGGCATCACACCACACATCACAGACTCTGAATAAGTTCCCTGGTGGCAGTAGGGATGGGAATTTAAAATGTTCCCTGAAACACATGGCCATTGCCTTCACTTTCTATGATTTTCAATAAACCTCTTTCTTACATTTCATGTATCTTAAGTCTCGGTGATAAGTGGAGAAGAGGGCCTGCCTTGATGAGCTTTGGGGTGAGATCCTTCTCCTGTGTCTTTAAACCCATGAAGGGCATCTTGGAGAACCTATTGGAGTATTGTTCTTTTGGAGATCACTCCTTGTGACCTGTCCTGGGAATAACAATTTAATAGCTTATCCTAAAACTTCTGTGTTACCTAACCTTAGCAGGCTAAGTATTACCTTAATCCAGGACTCTGTTTCTGTCATTTGAGCCCTACTGATTTAAACAAAAATCGCACTGTGGCACTATGTGGCATAGTTCGCATGACACATTAAACCATAGCTTAAACCAAACTATCATTTAGTGCGAACGTGTTCCTGAGGTGCTGCTTCTCCTCACCAGCTGCTTCCAGGCCATGGACTAAATGACAAGCCCGTGAGTAAGATGCAGTCAGGAACCTTTGAGTACATCACCTGAACTCTGCTAAACTGAAGTAACAAGATAATGATTCCTTAAAACTAGGATGATTGGAATGGAAAGGTTTGTCTGGCAGGAGGGAGAGAGAGAGAGATAATACAGAGCCAAATCCTCAAATCCAGCATGGGCCCAGATGATTAGGAACTTCTTACTCAACAGTTCTTGCAATGTTTTTCTCTTGCACTATCTTTTGCTGCCATCTAGTGTATGATTCTGTGAATTGCATCTTCAAACCTCACCTTAACTGGGAGGGTAGATTTAGAAGAAGTCCTTAAAGCAGTGCTTTTTTCTGGGAGGATGCAGGGATACGCATACCCCTAAACATTTTGTGAATCTGTGCCCTTTTGTCCATTTAATGTATTTATTTTTCCTGATTTGAACTATAAAATGGTGATTTTCTTGAGTCAAAATGAAGTACCCGTAAACAATTTTTTAAAGAAAAAAGCATTGCCTTAAAGCAGGCATCCCCAAACTTCGGCCCTCCAGATGTTTTGGACTACAATTCCATCATCCCTGACCACTGGTCCTGTTATCTAGGGATCATGGGAGTTGTAGGCCAAACATCTGGAGGGCCGCAGTTTAGGGGTGCCTGCCTTAAAGTATATTGAGATCTGTAGGAACAAAACAAATCTTCCACAGTTCAAGACAGCACAATTCCACCAATGCCCATAGCTTTTCGCTTGCCCATGTTTGTTGAAATCTGGATCCAGCAACCTTGAAAAACCTACCTTCCAAGACTAGAGTAAATGGGCATTTGCACAACTGTATTGAGATCAGTAATTCAGAATTCACAAAACGCCAGCAGACTACATGCTACAGTCTTCATATGAACATGACACCTTGGATATGCATTATGCATGCAGGGGATGGGATATTAGAATTCACCTGTCCCAATTGACACAAGATTTTGGCTCTTATTTCCCATTATATGCTAGATTTGTACAATCAGGAGCAATACCAACTGAGAGTCCCTCAGGCAATTGATTCTGCAGCTTGAATACCTGAGGTGGTACATCCTTACTCCAACTTTGTCATATGACTGCCTCCCTTGACTTAGTTGACTGGTTTGGGCCAGTTTACAGTTTGGAGTTGTGTGCTCAGTCATCTATGTAAAGGAAACCAATGATGTTTAGATGTGGGTTCTCCCTCTCTGGTAAGTGTGTGTGGAGGAATATAAAAAAATATCAGTCTGTCGCTCAAGACAGCCAATAGCCTATCTTAATTGCTGCTTTTCACCATCTTGACCGGAAGTCCCCAAAAGCTGCAATTGGGACTTGCTGTTGTGGGAAGTGATAATAAATTCAGCATACTCAAAAGTGTAAGCAATTATAACTGAAATCTCAATAGCTGTTGGGTTCAATAGGATTCTTAGTAACTAGTGAGTATGGCTTGATGGGCCTACATAGTGCCTTACCAGTCCCAGGACTAGTAGATAGTATGCAAAATAAATGTCAAAAGAAGTGAGAATAGGGTACAAACTCGTATCCCATCTATAAATGGTTACTGGTGTACCGGTAGATGTATCCAACAGTATCTAGATGAACTAGTAGGTAGATAGGTCTGATAATACCTTTTCATTATCCACTCCTCACCAGAGGTGGAATCTCTTCTGTACAGAGGTAGCATAATTCTGAATACTCTAAAAGCTGGGGGCAGATAGCAGGGGATCGCTTTTGGCTTTATTTCCCTGAAGTGGGCTTCTGGGGGTCATTGGATGACCACTTGGGAAAGAGAGTCTTGGACAGATAGAACCTCAGTCTGATCTTGATGAACACAGCTGTTGCCAATAGTTGGTGCCTTAGCCAATATCAAAACTGCAGGAAGGAAAACCCATGTTTCATAAATACTTCCGCATCTTTCGGCTGCCTACCAATAACACTTCCCACCGTATGTAGCTGGGAATCTGCACCTATTTCACTTGGGCTCTAGTGACTGCATGGACAGAACTAGATATTTGGTACATGGATAGAGAGGCAACCAAGTGACTATTAACAGCATCACTAAAGAACCTGCACTGATAACTTGTTTGATACTGGGCTAGATTTAGGTTTCAAGGACCTGAACTGCTTGGACCTAGGTTACCTGGGAGGCAGCATAGATTGTCATGGAGATCAGAGGCCACCCTTGTGCCACAGCCTGCAGATGTCCATCTAGCAACCACCACAAAGAGTGTCTTCTGTATTGATGCCCATACTCTGGAATGGCCCTCCCTCCTCCCCAAACCCTCACGGTCTGCATGCACCAGCTGATAATAATTTGAGTGCATACTTTTTTTAAAAAATTATCCTGTTCACCATGTCCTTTGCTGGCTTTTGATGCTGGCTGCTGTTGCATTTTAAGTATTAAGGACATAAACATAGGAAGAGCTTGGATCTAGTTTAGCATCCCCTTCTCTCAGTGGCCAGTCGGATGCTTGTGGGAATCCAGCAAGCAGGACCTGAGCAGGACAAGACGTACCCTCCTCCTCTTTACAGCAACTGGTATTCAGAAGCAATACTGCACCAGACCCTCAATATAGCCATTGGGGCTGGTAGCCATTGATAGGTTCTCCATATATCTGTCCAGTCTTCTTAAAGCTGTCCAAGTTGATATACCTGGGAGCGACGAAAAAAGTATTCCTACCAGCTGCCTGTTTAGGTGTGATTTCATTTTTGCATGTTGCCTATTACGTTAATGCAGGGCTCAGCAAACTTTTTCAGCAGGGGGCCGGTCCACTGTCCTTCAGACCTTGTAGGGGGCAGGACTATATTTTGGAGGGGGGGGAATGAACAAATTCCTATGCCCCACAAATAACCCAGAGATGCATTTTAAATAAAAACACACATTCTACTCATGTAAAAACACCAGGCAGGCCCCACAAATAACCCAGAGATGCATTTTAAATAAAAAGACACCTACTCATGTAAAAACACACTGATTCCCGGACCGGATTTAGAAGGCAATTTGGCCGGATCCGTCCTCCGGGCCTTAGTTTGCCTACTCATGCATTAATGTGTGTTGCCTTGAAGTGGAGGCATAATAGGTAATATATAAGTGTCTTAATAAATTAAAGTATTCAGATTTGACTCTGGCAGACTCGATCCCATTCAAAGAGGGTGTTGGAGGTCTTCAGTTGCCCCAGATTTCATTTCCAACCTGCCCACAACTAAAGCAGCCACAAAGTTATTCTTAGACCTTGCAGACTCCTTGAGTGGTGATATACTTAGCTGTTCTCTGCTTCTCACCCGCCATCTTTGCACCTGCAGCCTCCATCTTGACTCCGTGCAGCACCTTGCACCCTGCGCTTGCGGTCTAACGTTTTCTCCGCCTCCCTGGCTGCCCGCTTGAGCCCTGCCACGTGCCGCCTCTTTCAAGCTCCCCACACCTCTCAGGAAAACAGCTCTTGTTTTCGAGAGGAAGCGGTTTCTGTGGGGTGAGCTTCAAACGCTGACCCAGAAAAACCCACGCGCTTCTGACGTCATGGAAGTGAGCTGGTTGGCTTTGACCCATTTAGGGGGTTGACATACTTTCCACTTCCTGCTGCCTTTCTCACTTGTTGCCGTACCTAGATTGGGGGTGGCAGAGAGAAGTTATTTTTGAGAATTAAAACGTAAATAGGGTCACTGGGTTAGGGGTTGAAGGCAGCTGTTTGGCAGAGGCTAAAAATAAGCTCACGAGGTCAGGTTTCTAAAAGAAAGTGGGTCTTTGACCTAGGGTGGCTGAGCATCAAAGTCTTGCCCCCCCCAAATTGGCTGTGCACAAGTTATTCTAGGTCTTGCACCCCCAGTGCTAACTGCAGTCACCCCCACAATAAGTCCACATCTGCACCATACATTTAAAACACTTCTTTATCAATCATGGCTTCCCCCACTGCATCCCGGGAAGTGTAGTTTGTTAGGGGTGCCGAGAATTGTTACAAGACCCCTGTTCCCTTCACGGAATCAAAATCCCCAGAGTGCTTTAACGATCCCCTTTCCCAGAGAAGTGGGAATTGTAGCTCGCGAGGGAAATAAGGGTGCTGGGACATGTTACGTGACCCCCTAACAAACTACAGTTCCCAGGATGCCTTGAGTGAAGCCATGGGCGTCAAAGTGGTATAATAGCGCTTTAAAGAGCCAGTGTGCTCTGGTGCTTAGAGTGCTGGAGTAGGACCTGGGAGACCCGGGTTCAAATCCTCACTCGCTGGACCAGGCAGACACTCTCTCGGCCAAACCTTCGTCACAGATCTAGTTACAGGTAGATAGCCGTGTTGGTCTGCCGTAGTCGAAACAAAATAAAAAAATTCCTTCCAGTAGCACCTTTGATACCAGCTATGTCTCTAAGGTGCTACTGGAAGGAATTTTTTAAATTTTGTTTCTTTTGTTGTCAGAGTAAAATGGGGAGGAGAAGTCTGTGGGTCTCCTTGAGCTCTCAGGAGGAGATATAAATGTAATAAATGACAGATAAATGTTTGGTGTGGATGTGACCCAAGTCCTGTTCATTGCACAACAAGCTAGCTGCCAGCTAAGGGACTTAGGAGTGTCAACTTTAAGGTAAGCAGTGGAACAGATTCTAGAGTGGCTGGGGCACGAATAATACAATTGTTATTAATAATTATTATAGTTCTTCTAGAAAAGACCCTGATGTTGGGAAAGATTGAGGGCACAAGGAGAAGGGGACGGCAGAGGATGAGATGGTTGGACAGTGTTCTCGAAGCTACTAACATGAGTTTGGCCAAACTGCGAGAGGCAGTGAAGGATAGGCGTGCCTGGCGTGCTCTGGTCCATGGGGTCACGAAGAGTCGGACATGACTGAACGACTGAACAACAACATAGTTCTTCTGCCTTTTAACAGTGGGCAAGAGGGAGTTTTGCTGTCTTCTCTTGGTCTTGCAACATTGCCATGCAAAGTAACTGGCCAAAATCCCCTCCACGAAGACTGTGGATCCCTGACCCCTGCTGAATCTAATCATTATTCATCTATGAGGGGGAGAGTACTTTGCTGATGGGATGGATGGTGGTGCTATTTTTTTTAATAAATCAGTAAAGTATTATCTGAGACAAACAGGGATCTTACATGGCTACCAGCCATGATGGTTTTGCTCTGCCTCCACACAGAGAGTAATGCTTCTTAATACCAGTTGCTGTGGGGATGCGGGTGGCGCTGTGGGTTAAACCACAGAGCCTAGGGCTTGCCAATCAGAAGGTCGGCTGTTCAAATCCCTGTGACAGGGTGAGCTCCCGTTGCTCGGTCCCTGCTCCTGCCAACCTAGCAGTTTGAAAGCATGTCAAAGTGCAAGTAGATAAATAGGTACCGCTGCAGCGGGAAGGTAAACAGCGTTTCCGTGCGCTGTTCTGGTTCGCCAGAAGTGGCTTTGTCATGCTGGCCACATGACCTGGAAGCCAATAAAGCGAGATGAGTGCCGCAACCCCAGAGTCGGTCACGACTGGACCTAATGGTCAGGGGTCCCTTTACCTTTACTTTACCAGTTGCTGTAAATCACAGGAGGGGAGAGGGCTCTCCTGCCCGGTTCAAGCTTGCCAGTTTCCCACAAGCCACAGTGAGAATAGGATGCTGGACTAGATGGGCCATGGGCCTGATTCAGCAGGTTCTTACATTTGTACATCTTCTGCAGATACCGAACCCAGA